>CM044960.1:36276193-36546905 GCA_024516035.1 Bactericera cockerelli | reverse complement strand
TCATAAAAAATCTTTTTGGAATTTTTAGATTTTTTCCCTTACAACAACAACGACAGCAAAAATATAATATAAGAGAACCAAGCAGACAGAGGTTCTGTACAATTTATGTTTGAACATACACGTGAGTAAATGTTAGAGCTCAAGTTAAAAAATGGTTAACGTCATAAATTCGCAAGGTTCAAGGGACAGCAGGGAACATTTGGGTAGGGTCAGTGCACATAATTATCTCAGAGTCGAGAGAAAGAGAGGAGAAAGATAGACTATATATAAGAATGATGGAAAAAGATAACGAAGAAAAGAAAAAGGACAGGAAGAGATAGTAAAGAAGAAATTGAGGAAGGGAAACAGATGAAAAAGGACATTAGGATAAGAAAAAGATTGTGGATATGAAAACTATAAAGCAAGATAAGGAGAATGAGAAAGAGTACACAAAGGAAGACAAGAACATAAAAAAGAAATTAAGTTAAGTTAAAATACAACAGAAAAAAGGAGATTAGGATAAAAGAAAGATTGTGTATATGATAATCATAAACCAAGATAAGAAAAAGTACACAAAGGAAGATCAAAACATAAAGAAGAAAGCAAGGAAAGAAACAGCAGAAAAAAGGAGATTAGGATAAGAGAAAGATTGTGTTTATGAAAATCATAAGGCAAGATAAGGAAGATAAGGAAGAGTACACAAAGGAAGACAAGAACATAAAGAAAAATTGAATTAGGATAAGAGAAAAATAGAGTACTTGTATGAAAATCATAGAGTAATAGACAGAGAAGATAAAAGAAAGAAAGAGAAGGCGAAAAAGAAGAAAATGTTAAAAAAAAGGGGAAAAAGAGGAGTACATGTGTAAAATGTCAAAAAAGACGACAGTGAAGATAATTAGCACGCACAAAATTATTTCAAATTTTTAGGACGAAATTAATAGACAAAATCGAAATCAATAAATAGTTCGGAATCAAGCATTTGTTTCCCGATATAAAACAATATACATATCTAGACTTGAGTTCACAGAGGTATAGCAAAAACGTCTATTAATTTAGTAATGCTACGCTATCCACAAAAAAATGTAAAGAAATCTTAAGCTTCATAACAAAAAAATCACCAACTTTAACTTCATTTTATCGTATTTCAAATCCGTAACCTTACAATCTGCCGGTCTGTCTCTTTCTTTGTATAGGCGTTCTTCACACTTCGGCAGGTGTTTGACTACGAGTATACCTACACTAGTTTGAAACTTGTTATAGAGACTTGAAATGCATTTAATAATAATCTAAAAAAATTCAAAAATAAAGTTTGAAACTTGTTTGAACACACCTCAAGATACTGTTCCCACAGAGCACCTCTTATATGGTTTTCCATGGGGTAGCGTTGCCCGATGCGTTATGCAAGCATTGGTTGCTGGGTCCTCAGCTCCTCAGTTGCAGACTCGGACGACGCCACGAGACGGGTGGGAGAAATGACACATCTGAGGAAGAGGTGTGAAGAGAGAACTGAACTAGGCGAAAGAAAAACAATATAATATGAGGTACTAGCGGGCTGTCGGCCGCTTTGCGGGTCGAGGCATGGCCGTAAAGCAAAAAATCTTTTTTCGCCAATGGCAGGTGTTGTAGAGGGAATTTCGAAAAATCCCGTCTTATTTCACATCTAGACTATAAGACAAAGCTACCTACCAAATTTCAGCTTTCTAGGACTTACCAGTTCGGAGAAACAGTGATGAATCAGTGAATGAGTGAGTGAGTCAGTCTGTGAGTGAAACTCTCTTTTATAAATATACATATAGAGGAGAAGGCGAGAATTAGAAAGAGATGAAAGAGGATTTCGAGAAAAAGATGAGGTACTAGTGGAATTGACTTGATAAAAAAGACATGGATGGTGACAAAGTGAAATGAAAAAGAGAGAGAGGAAAGAAAAAGAAGAATAACATATGGAAGAAGAAGAACAGAATGAGAAGGAAGAGAACGAGAAAAGATATAGGAATGGATGATATGGAAGAGAAGGAGGAGATGTAGGTGGATATTACAAAAGAGGAGAAGATGAGGAAGAGAAGGAGGAGGAGAATGAAGAGAAGATAGAGAATAACAAAAAGGAACAGAATGCGAAGGAAGAGAACGAGAAGAGATATAGGAATGGGTGATATGGAAGAGAAGGAGGAGATGTAGGTGGATATTACAAAAGAGGAGAAGATGAGGAAGAGAAGGAGGAGGAGAATGAAGAGAAGATAGAGAATAACAAAAAGGAACAGAATGCGAAGGAAGAGAACGAGAAGAGATATAGGAATGGGTGATATGGAAGAGAAGGAGGAGATGTAGGTGGATATTACAAAAGAGGAGAAGATGAGGAAGAGAAGGAGGAGGAGAATGAAGAGAAGATAGAGAATAACAAAAAGGAACAGAATGCGAAGGAAGAGAACGAGAAGAGATATAGGAATGGGTGATATGGAAGAGAAGGAGGAGATGTAGGTGGATATTACAAAAGAGGAGAAGATGAGGAAGAGAAGGAGGAGGAGAATGAAGAGAAGATAGAGAATAACAAAAAGGAACAGAATGCGAAGGAAGAGAACGAGAAGAGATATAGGAATGGATGATATGGAAGAGAAGGAGGAGATGTAGGTGGATATTACAAAAGAGGAGAAGATGAGGAAGAGAAGGAGGAGGAGAATGAAGAGAAGATAGAGAATAACAAAAAGGAACAGAATGCGAAGGAAGAGAACGAGAAGAGATATAGGAATGGATGATATGGAAGAGAAGGAGGAGATGTAGGTGGATATTAAAAAAGAGGAAGAGATGAGGAAGAGAAGGAGGAGGAGAATGAAGAGAAGATAGAGAATAACAAAAAGGAACAGAATGCGAAGGAAGAGAACGAGAAGAGATATAGGAATGGATGATATGGAAGAGAAGGAGGAGATGTAGGTGGATATTACAAAAGAGGAGAAGATGAGGAAGAGAAGGAGGAGGAGAATGAAGAGAAGATAGAGAATAACAAAAAGGAACAGAATGTGAAGGAAGAGAACGAGAAGAGATATAGGAATGGATGATATGGAAGAGAAGGAGGAGATGTAGGTGGGATATTAAAAAAGAGGAAGAGATGAGGAAGAGAAGGAGGAGGAGAATGAAGAGAAGATAGAGAATAACAAAAAGGAACAGAATGTGAAGGAAGAGAACGAGAAGAGACATAGGAATGGGTGATATGGAAGAGAAGGAGGAGGAGAAGGAAGAGGACGAGAAGAGATATAGAAAGGGATGATATGGAAGAGAAGCAGGAGATGAAGAAGAGAAAGAGGAGTAAAAGGAAGAGGACAAGGAAGAGATGGAGTAATGGAAGATGAGGATATGGAAGAGGAGAAGGAGATATGGAGGAGGAGACGGAAGAAAAGATAGAGGAGAAGAAGGAGATTGTGAAGGAGAAGGGCGAAGAAGATATATGGAGGAATAGAGAATGAGAAGATGGAAGAGCCGAAGGAAGAGAACAAAAATGAGGATAATGAGAGAGAAGACGACGAGGAAGAGATGTAAGAATGGAGAAGGAGAAGAAGGGAGAGGAGGAGGAAGAGGAGGACTAGTAAATTGGAGAGTCTCTAATACCGGAAATTTACCAAGCAGAAAGAAAAGTCTAAGACTCTCGTTTTGCATCTAAAAAGACTTACTTTTTAATTTCCTCATTTATTCTCTGAAACGACTGAAAACCCTAGGCAGGTCACTCACTCGCCGCAAACTTATTTTTTTTTTCTCTTCTAAATGGAACCTGAAAGTTGAAAAATGGTAATAATCTTATTCGAGGTCTCCTAGTTTCTGAAATAGAAGCTCATAAGAGAGAGAGAGAGAGAGAGAGAGAGAGAGAGAGAGCGAGAGATAGATGCAGAGAGATAGATAAAGAGAGAGATAGTAATAGAGATAGAGAGAGTTAGAAAGAGATACACCATGTATACAAGGGTAAGTATAAGCAGGAGAAGGATGGACAGAATGAGAGAGATAAACATTATCTCCCTCCCCCTGCCCCCATTTTTATATAATGTGAAATTTATTTTATTAATAAGATTCGAACCAACAACCCTCTCTCTACTTGTGATACAGTTCTTTACATCTATGTGCATGCTGTCTTGATTTTGAAGAGCAGTTTCATATTATTACTGTTATTTATTTACCAAACTTTTCTTTTGTTTACATTTAAAAGCAAAGCGATGAAGCAGAAATTGCGTTCTGAAATATTCCCGATACAGTTGCGTGCCGAACAAACCCTTTGTAATCGAAGAGACAGCCAAGAAAAAGCTCACATAATTGAAAAGTTATCATATTTGTGTTGATAGCAATCGTATTATCACAATTTTTCAAACTCGTTTTAATATTTTTTTGCTTCCCTTGAGACTGGAACCACCGACCTGCCGAACTCCAGATTACAAGTCTGCCACCTTATCGATCAAGCTACTGAGGTCGGTATATCTCGAAGAACTGCCTAGATCTCTTTCCGATAGAAGTATTGACTCTATTTTGTTTTAGATTACGAAATAGTTATATAAATTATAAAAATAATTAATTTTTAACCAGAGTTATCAATTTGTTTTTTTATTTGTAACCTATTCGGGAACCGACCTCAGTAGCTTGATTGATAAGGCGGCGCACTTGTAACCACTAGGTCGGTGGTTCAAGTCCCGTATTCAGCATAGATTTAATAAAGCGAGTTTGACTAGTTGTGATATCCCGAAAGTGATAAACACAAATATGATAACTTTACTTTAACTTAACTAACTATTCGGGAACAATCAGTTTTCCCTATTGTAAATAGACGCATCTGAGTTCCTTCATTTGGATCTCCTAATTTTTTTTTAATTTGGGTTTCTTTTTGGGTCGCTTTCAACTGCATGATCATAACTTTGCTACCGGAATGGGCCTGAATACCGAAGTCTTCACCCCGTTGGACGTTGCTTAACTTCAATGATACTACGAGAAACGGTGCATTTAACGCGCCTTCGACGCTGGCTTCTCCGACTTTTGTTGGCCTACGAAACAACCACTGCACTGTGTATTTTTATTTATTTATTTTTAAAAGAAGTGCAAACATCTGAAAGGCAAAGAGTAGGAATTTCGCAATAATCATTGTCTATTTACTCGTTTACATAAGTATCTAACTTCAGTTTTCCTCGTTTAAAGATATTATTATACACTAGTTCATTCCCGGCTCTCTGCAACCGCAAACATTAAACCGTTGCCAAAGGTTCTTTTGAGTGTATAACAATGTATAACATATAACATGTTAATTGGAACTTTGGTCATGATGTATACTTATTATTATTATTATTCATAAAAACAAAATCAGGAAATCATTAACACGTATGAAACGGCGTGCCAACCGGTGGGTCACGTTTTTTTTTCAATTTTCCTTGTAACGTGACCCACCGGTGGGCACAGATAATGCAATTTTTAATATATTTTTGTACTTGCACGTCCCAATTTTTTTTTTTTGTTGTTGCCATATTTGGAACACATACCCTAATTTGGAGCCGTCCCAGCGTACAAACTATAGAAAATAGGACCCGTCTCATACGTGTTAAATTACAAAATAAATAATAAAACACCAAAAAAACATTTAATCAAAAATAATAATAATATCGCCTTATTTATACAGCCCGACCAGGACTATTGAGTCCCATTATTCCAGCAGTAAGCCCAAGACGTATTATTATGAGGTCAAAATCCCAAATGGGAGGATAATTTCTCATGTCCCGGCTGGGTTTCGAACCCGCGATCTCTGGATTACCAGTCAGCCTTGACCACTGAGCTACCGGGACAAATGTCAAGTTTCTGATATAGATAGTTGTACAACTGTACTTTGAATATATATTAATATAGTGAGAAGTTAAAATTAATGTCAATGTCTGAGGCATTTTATTCCAACAATTATTTGCTCTGTTCATTATCCGGAGAATGCCGGGAACACCGCTAGTTTATTAATTTAATTTTAAAAGTTAGTCTTTTAAGAGAACACCATAGATTTAACAGATACAAAGCGGTGCGTTGTTGAAAAATAATTTGTCCATTTATTGTTGAAACGCGTTCGACAAGAAGCATGCGATAAAAAATTGAAAATTTTCAAATGAAATTGAGAACTTTTTCATTTTTTTTTCAATATTATTATTTTTTTTAAATAATTTACATTCATGAAATGAATGAAGGCTTATATGAGAATAAGATCACTTCATTTTCAAAATATCACGATTTCTAACGCGGGTTCTGTTATGAGCACAATCTATGGACGAGATTTGGAGAACAAATTTTATGAACGCCTGAAAAATATTGCAGTTATGCATTGTGCTGTGTACTTGTCGATGTAGACGTGACATTTCGTTATAATTTTGCGGATACCTCCATTTCTTTAGAACATAATAATTTTTATGCCATGATCATTATGTATGATACAATATACAATATACATTTGGTACTTATACAATATACAATTATACATTAACTAAATAACACAGGTACATACTTCATAATTATGTTATCTATAATGTGTATATATTATATACATATGTTACTTTTCTGTGTCTCGAGATAAATACTAAGATTAAGATTCTAAAAAGCAAGAAGCACTCATATTTAATTCTATTTCAAAACACCTTGGTCTCTGAGAATACACTTTCAATATTACTTTGCTAACTCTTAACTCCTCGCGAGTACCTATCTCAATTTTTTTATATCTCAGATCCAGTGGTTGGTTGAACTATGTGTTTTTTAAAACAAACTTCATTGTAAATATGTATACCTTAAAGTACGAGTAATTATATGAATATTTCGATTTCAAGTGCGTTCAGCTACTATAGCAGGTGGGTTTCAGTGGGTGGGAATGTCACACCCCAGGTCAGGATGATGTTGGTCTAGGACTCTAGGTTCTAGGTGTCTTTAAAAAATTGTCCTGCTTTCCAAATAAAATACCTTGTACTTCCCACAGATGAAGGAAGCTTTGTTTAGACTTTGACAGTAAAAGGATTTGTTAGTCTCATTCTCCTAGGATAAACAGAGTATTCTATTGTTATGTATTGTAATAATGGAATATATAGTTAAATGTTTGTGGTTTCATCGTGGTAATTAAACTTGACTGATCTAATTAGCTCTATCCTTAAGGTGGCTGGTTACTCTGGTTAGTAATCTGAAGGTCAGTGGTATTTGCCACAGGCATGGAAATTTTTGGTTGAGGGGGTCATTCGAAACGGGCTTTTACCCTAGGCTAACCATGTGAAGAGTCCTTGTGCTTCAATACAAAGATATTATCACATTTCTGATTTAAAATGATTTTTTTTTTTTTTTTTTTTTTTTTTTAAATATGATTTTTGAAACAAAGGACTGAAGACTTCAAGAGTAGGAAAGAAATACGTTCGTTACAGATACAATAAGGAACATTTTTTTGATAGATGTGGGAATTGTTTTGAGCCTTTGGGGACACAAGCTTCGGTGAAGTACAAATGTGAAAATAAATATTGCATGATGGCAGTCTAGATGGAACCACCTCCTACCTGTGTTCTGTTCCAGTGGAAGCCAGGGTCAGAATCAGGATGAGTAGGATAATATAATGATTCCGTGTCCGTGAGATTTTTTTATTATTATTACACTGAGCGACAAATTTAGCGGAACGCAAAAGGTTTTTTCTCGTATAACGTGTGTATTTCTTGTTGGACAAAAATATTTTTCATATTTTTTCTAATTGCGGAAATCACACAAAAAATGGTACAAAGATAGCAAAGACAATTTTCAAAATTGAATTACTCTTAATCCAAAATAATGAATTTTGAAAAAAACATTGAAAAACAGTTTGACGCCCTGTATGGGAAAGGTCGACAATGACAAGCATTTCATTCAATTGTGAAAATTGGCTTTCATGTTTTTGCTATCTTTGTACCAATTTTTGTGTGATTTCCGCAATTAGAAAAAATACGAAAAACGGGAACGGGGGTTTTAATATCAGGACGGGGGTTTTAATCTGTACGTGAGATAGGCACAGATACCTATTTCGCGGTGGTGATAGGATTATATGACAGGTGGTGATAGGTCTTTTAGATTTTAAAGTCCAGAGTTGAGTTAGTCAGTAAGGGGAGTCGTACCAGATACGCACATTAACCTCACCCAGCCTGGGTAGGGCCAGAAATGCCAGCTTCTTGTGTTTTTCTGTGTAAAAAGTCTGCTCCAACCTTCTAGTCGGTCTTTATAAAGTTTGAATTTTAGTTACACAGTTTATATAAATTGGTCAGAATATTTTTCTATATTGGGCTGGTCCCGTGTAATTAATATAAAAAAATATAAAAATTATTATTCAAAGTTGATAATTCATATTTAATTTTAATCGGTAGTATAAGTACCTACTTTAATGTTGATCCGACCAACATTAAGGTACGAATTAAAATTGTTTCACCTATTTCAACTATGCAGCGAAATTTCAAAATTTAACGGTCGAGTAGAGGCTTGGGTCAAACTTTTTTTTTTCTTCTTCTTTCTTTCTTTCTTTTACTATTGGACTTAATCTGTAAATCAATATTAATATGTGAGACTATTGTATTATATTAAGCCTGACTTTTTAACAACCTACTAGTGTTTAGTCTTTAAATTTTCTTTGATGCTATGCGCAGTTGCGCACGCGTCAATATCGTTGAATCGAAAAAATATCGAAACACCTCTCTAGAACAGCAATTTTCTTTTTAAGACTTTTCTCTTTTTCTCTTGAATTTCTAGAATCATGCCTGTGTCAAGGGATAATGCATTTTAACCTTTTCATTGTTTTCAAATAAGTATCAAATGTTAGTAAAAGCAACATCAGCCTGGTCACAATTGGGTAAATACCTTTTGTAAAAATACTTCAATTTATATTGAAGGTTCATTTATAGGTTTTATTTACCTATCACATAATCCGATATCCCTTTTGAATACCAGTATTTAAGCATACGTTTACATACTACACCTACTAGCGATATGTCACTTCTGTGTTATCTCTTTACAAAAGATGTTTTTTTTAACAATAGTTTCATTTTCTATGCTTTACAGGTAATAGAAATAATAATATCAATTTTTGAACTAGAGATGACCACTGAACTAGATGTTGTATTAGATGTGCATGGATACTTGAACTTTACGTATTGTGCCTACTATCGATATGTTACTTCTGTGTTATCTTTTTACAAAAGATGTTTTTAAATAATATATTCTATGCCTTACAGGTAATAGAAAGTAATAGTATTATTGTTATTTAGTCGTAATAGTATTTACCATCTCTCCTGATTAGTACAACAGTACTCAGAGGAGATAGAAGATATTTCCAATTTTTCTAATATTAATAAAATTAACATGATAAAATCTTAGAGTTTAAAACACTAAAAATAATTTTGTGCCAACTTGCCACATTTTGTGCGTTTACTTTTTTCGTAGTTTATAAAAGTAAAATTGGAACTACTCTGTCCAAACCTATTCTTGAATGCAATCATTGTAAGACAGCTTTGAAGGCAAATAATTTTCAGGTTAAAAAAACTTGGCATTTTTGAAAGTTCTTTTGAGTTTTTTTTCATATTTTTCTTCACTAAACTTTTATCGTGATCGCAATCGCAAGATGGGTTCAGCTAAAAATGATCCGACCGTAATTTAAAGGTCTAGTTATCTAAAACGGCTTTTTCTTTTCCTCTTCACTCTCAATAATATTTTCCTTATATTTTTCTACTATTTTCCTTCTCTTCACTCTTGCTCCTTTTCATTATCCTCTTCCTGTTCTCCTTCTCCTCCTTCTCTTTCTCCTCTTTCTCTTTCCTCCTCCTTTTCCTCCTCTTCCTCTTTTTCCTCCTTCTCTTGCTCCTCTTTCTCCGCCTTTTTTCCTTCTCGTTTTTCTCCTCCTCCTCTTCCTCTTCCTCCTCCTCCTGATTTAAGCTCACAAGCTTTCCACATAAGTTTCATCCGACATGCAGATGTATAGGTACCCACCACAATATTTATCCCTATCCTCAATCCCAAGACAAATCTTCACAAGAACATTGGTCGTCGGATGCAAAGAACAGATTCACTTTTGCAGAACATAACATGAAAAAACAGTGCACCGTTAGTCAAGTGGTTAACGCGCTAGTCTGGTAATCCAGGTAGTGTAGGGATCTGTTGGTTCAAATCCCACCCAATACATAAATTTTTCCTCGGTAACGTGAGCTTGTGACCACATAATAATAAGACTCTGAGGGTTAGGTGGTAGAAAATGCTTTGAGCATTAACCTCGCCTGGTTACCTTCCACATCCAGTAGAAGCAAATAAGCTTGAAACAGCTGTCCAGATATGTGCAGATATTCGTGCACATCTAATACAACTTCTCACTTTTCTGTTAATTGTCTGTCCCATTGGTGACTCAGTGGTCAAGGCGTCTGACTGGTAATCCAGAGGTCGCGGGTTCAAAACCCAATCGGGACATGACAAGTTATCCTCCCATTTAAAATCGATTTTGACTACGTAATAATACGTCTTTTGCTTACTAGTGGAATAATGGGACTCATTAGTCCTAATCGGGCAGCATAAATAAGGCGATATTATTATATTACTGATATCCCCGGCTCTGTTTTGATTAAACATTTCAAACTTGTCCCAAAATACTTTAAAATAATGTCAACTACTTTTCAGAAATGTGTTACAATATGGGTGGTTTCATTTCAGATTCTAAAGTTGACCCCCCTGAGGACGCCCCTGGCAATGATACTAAAATCAAAACTTAGTAGAAAATATTTCCCGTTCGATAATTGTACACGTGTTTTAGAATTTTTCAAATTTTAGATGCTTCGGTGGCTCTTTTTAATTTGGCGGACCCTGTTTTTATGAACCACTAAATAAATATCGGTATACCACAAAGTTATCAATTGAATTTTCTATAGTCTTAAACTATGCTATTTTTAAGAGAGAGAAAAAAACTCTTTTTGTTCTCTCTCTTAATTTTGGGTGATTCCATTACTTTCCTTTCTATAGGATAAGGAAAGTAAAAAAAAAAAACAAACACAAATTCGGTCGATCTCATACGAATTTTCGCCTTCCGCGACCAGTGTTTAGAAAAATGAGGTCTTGTTTTCAGCTACCCCTCCTCTCACCATACTCTCCTAATTTAACGGCCTAGGCATCATCATTTGATGTATGCTCATAAATTTGCGTCCCCCATTATAAGCGGGTACATTTCTTATTTTTTATTGTCATTTTTTTTTTTTTTTTTTTTTTTTTTTTTTTAACAACAACACAAAATAATAACCCACTTACGCTAAACCTTTTCATTTTTCCCCATCTGTGAACTTTGTTTCCTCCGAAAAAAGAAAGGTGAGACGAGTGAGTAGTTTTATGAGTTTTTTTATTATTATTAAATTCTTTATTAGCTAAGAAAACAAATGAACAGTACAAATATTGATTACAAATGGAAACAATTCAAAACAATAAATTATGTATATGTATACAATTATACATACCAGTAGTCATCGTGGCAGAGTCAGTTAGCGCGCAAGGCATTGCACGCACGGTTTGATCCCCAGCGGGCAGGAATTTTTCTGCTCTGTACTTGGATGCTCGGGGTCCACTCATACCTCGTGAGGAAAAATGAGTAGTTACTTGTATGAGTAACGATCAGTGGCGGCATATACCAGAGTAAAAAGAAAAAGAAATTAATGTAATAGAATCAGTCAAAATGTGAAGGAGGCTCTTTGTAATGCTGCGCTACCACAAAAAATGTGAAGAGGCCTTGTGCTTCACCACAAATGAAATCAGTACAAAAGGCTGTGAAACCTCATCTTAAAAAAATATATATAAAAAAAAGTCTGGCTTGGGGAATATAAACAGGGAGTAGACCAGCATTGGCTTGGTTCTGGGCCCCTGTCAATTATTTGCTCCTTGTAAAGACGGTGGTAGAAAAGAGTCATTCCTCCACTGTCTGGCTACCATCGTTCACCATAACGCCGCCCTATTATATTTTTTTTTTTAATACCAAAAAAGAAGGGTTGGTATATATTTAATTTCAGAACGAATGTAGGTGAGAATTTCAGGACACAATCATCCGCAGAAAGCCGTCTATTGACAGACTAGTGGAGAAAGCTAGCCCCCCGGGCTTTTCAGCGACCTACAAGCCGATGTCTTAGCAACATTACTTTTTTTCAAATTAAACTGGCCGCGGGCAAAAGCGGCTTCATTTTATCAGGCTCAGACTCGAGTGGGGAAACTTCGTGGGTAGTGATTCGGACGTCAATTTCATACATCATATTATTATGGCTGTATGGGTTGTTTATACCCAATGCTTATATATTTTTTATACCCAAGATAGGTATTTTTATTTTTTTATGAATAATGATTTATTGAGAGGTCTGTAACATTCCAGAGTCCTTGCCCTAAATTTATTTTTCCTTCATTTTTTTCTCTTTTTACTTCTTCTCATATTGTATATTAATTTGTAATTATCTGTGTTGTATACATTATTAAAGTGTAAAATTATAATAATAATAATGCTCGAATACACCAGTTCTCGCTCTGTTACTAAAGTTAAGCAACATCCAACAAGGTTAGGACTTAGTTGAGTGACAAACCCAGGCTGGGTGAGGTTTTTTTGGGTAGTTAGTAAACTCTTGAACAGTTGTTACCCTAAACGACCCTAAATCTTCAAAATTAGTCGAATCACACGAGCCGACATCCGTGGCTCGGTGGTTCAGAGCACTGGTTGCTCACCCAGAGGTTGCGAGTTCGAGTTAAGACCGTGGCGGAAACTTCTGACCGAGTTTTTCCATTTCCGAAATGGCATGAGTGTAAAGGTGCCCTGAAGTAACGCGAAAGAGGTTCCGAGGCACAGTTACCTTTAAAAAATAAACACAATAATTCCGATTTCTATTATTGCGGAAGTTCTATTATTTCTATTATTAGAAATTTTGTCGGTTGGTGTTCGATTTCTACGAAATACGAAAAATTGCCCCAGTTTATCAATACGAACGACTGTTGTTACAGACATTCCATTTAACACAATGAAAATTAATTTTCCAATCATCTCCTCTTGTAACAAAAGCACAAAAAAACTCCTACGCAGGATATTTGGCTGGTAAGAGCTGGGAACATATTTTCATACAACTCGAAGCGTTGTGGATAATAATAATTGGAAATGTACATACACCTTAATCCAATTACATTCTGTTTTTTTTCTACACCCTCTTCCCACCTTTGTGTGCTTCTGCCTCACTTTCTTTCTGTCTTTCTTTTATTTTTTCTCTCTTTATTGCTCTTTCTCTATCTTTTTCATTTTCTCTTTTTCTCTCTTACTTCTCTCTTTATGACCATCTCTCTCCATCTCTCTCTCTGTTTCTCTCTCTCTCTCTCTCTCTCTCTCTCTTAAAATTTGTTTTGTTCTTAATTTTGTTTTTCCCTTTCTCTTCTATCTTCATTTCCTTTTCTCATTATATTTCCTCTTTCTTTTTCTTTCTATTTTCTTTCTTCACTCCCTCTTCCCATCCCTCTCTTATCTCTTTTCATCTATTCTTGTGTTCTTTTTGACTTTTCTCTCTTCCTTCTTCTGATATCCGCTTCTTAACACTCTATTTTCATATCTTTTCTGTACTTTCTTCAATATGTCTTTCTATCCTTCCCTCTGATTTCATCATTTTAACCTTTTCTCTTTCTTCCTGTTCCTCTTTACAATATTTTTTCCTTCACATTCTCTTCTCTCTCTCTCTCTCTCTCTCTCTTTTTTTTTTATCCCCTCAAACTATGGAAATCACTCTTTATTCTTTCAGATAGTTTTCTACACCAAGTTGCTTCATACAGCCCCTCTACCTTCTTTCCTTCTTAAAAATGGAGAGATAGATGACCCAAGTCTCATCTATCCCTCCTTTTCTCTTTCCCTCACTTTCTTTCTTTCTCTTTCACCTCTAGAACCAAGTCTCTTTCTTCTTCCTTATCCTCTTTATTCCTTATCCTATCTCTCTCCCTCCTATTCCATTTACTGTATTCTCTCCCTCCCATTTTCTTCGGGTTTTCCTCTATGTAAGTTTTTTAGGATTCTTTCTCCGTATATCTCTCGCTTTAGAGTTGTTGATTGATTTTGTTTCCTCTGTTTTTAAATTTATGTATTTCATTATTTTTCAATTTCTTTCTACGTACACTTGTCTACATTCCCCGTCTCTCTCTTTTTTCTCTCTCTCTCTCTCTCTCTCTCTCCCTCTCTTTCTCTCTCTCTCTCTCTCTCTCCGTATCTTTCCCTTTCTTCCGCTCTCAGCTTTCCATCTTTGAAGAGACAGCAGTTGGAATTTTGTCACAGATAAATAATAAGATTCATTCAATGTAGAAAGAGTTGAAGGAGGGAGACAAATAGCATGGAGGAACTAAGAATGAAAAAATTGAGAGAGAGAGAAGAACAGAGTGGTAAGGAAAAGACTAGATGTGAATGCTGGATAAAAAGACGAAGAAATAAATGTGAAAAGAAGAAAAGGATGAAAATAATTAAACTCTCGAGAAAATAATAACAATAATATAATATTTATTAGAGTCTATCATCTGTATACTGTGACACATGTGCTGTTTCTATATTTTATTTAAAGAGATAAAGAGCTAGTTATGTAAATGTATATTCTTATTGGTGTATAAAATACAGAGATAAACAATTAAATTTATTTATTTAACGAACTGCTCTGTAACGAGTTGCCACATCTGTCACAATGTACATAGATATGGTTTTTTTTGTAGTTCTTTGCAAAGTAGTATAATTCTCATTTCACAAGGATAAGTTTTTGTTTATAATATTCACAGGGTGTCTTTCGTAATCACTTGGGTCAGGTCAGTCAATGTTTTTATATTGATGTTATGTTTGGCAAAGAACTTCATAAGGAATGGAGAAGCTGTTCCCCGTACGCCAAACCAAAGACCAAACACTTTCCAACGTGGTATTTCATGATTTTGAATGAAATAAGGAACAGTGGGACCATATATACAGGGTGATTCAGAAAAGTACCGTCAAACGTTAACCACATATTCTATGGGCTAGTTAAGGAGGGGTCAACTCTATAAAAGAAAGTGCGCAAATGCCTCCTAACGGAGGTACACGCCCCTTAAGGTGTTTTTAAACAATCGAAATTTTCATTTTACGGCTTACCTATTTGGGATATCACGATATGGTAAAAAAATCACTCTCAATACTAGATGAAACCTTTCTTTTGGCATAAAATTTAACAGCATTCTAATTTCAGGGGCGGTCTGAGAGAGGTCAGATGGAAGAAAAAACGTTCTAACTTTTTAGTCGTTGCTTGTAATTGAATTTGGTTTTCACCATTTTAAAACCTATGTCATTGTCTACAAAAATGATCTGAATAATTTTTCCCTCAAATTAACACAAAAGCTTGAAAATTGAAATTGAAGATTTTAAAACTGCATTAAGTTTTGAAACCTATGCAACTAGCATACAATTTTAGAACAAGAATTTTCAGCCAATTAATTATTTAACAATGGATGTAAGTGGAGTAAATTGAGAACTTGACTTTTGATAGTTTTGATTTGTCATCAGCGTGTGCAGAGTGTATTGAAATTTTGTTTTTGTTTAGTTTTGTTAAAAGGGCGTGTACCTATCTCCGTTAGGAGGCATTTGCGCACTTTCTTTTATAGAGTTGACCCCTCCTTAACTAGCCCATAGAATATGTGGTTAACGTTTGACGGTACTTTTCTGAATCACCCTGTATATATATATATATATATATTTTTTTTTTTTTTTTTTTTTTTTTTTTTCTTCTAAATTTATTTTGATGTCTTGGTCTTCTAAATTTGTTTCCCATCGAAAAGTAGGATATACAGGGTGATTCAGAAAAGTACCGTCAAACGTTAACCACATATTCTATGGGCTAGTTAAGGAGGGGTCAACTCTATAAAAGAAAGTGCGCAAATGTCTCCTAACGGAGGTACACGCCCCTTAAGGTGTTTTTAAATAATCGAAATTTTCATTTTACGGCTTACCTATTTGAGATATCGCAATGTGGTAAAAAAATCACTCTCAATACTAGATAGCACCTTTCTTTTGGCACAAAATTTAACACCATTCCAATGTCAGGGGCGGTCTCAGGAGGGTCAGATGGTAGAAAAAAGATTCTAACTTTTTAGTGGTTGCTTGTAATTGAATTTGGTTTTCACCCTATTAAAACGTCTGTCATTGTCTACAAAAATGTTTTGAATAATTTTTTTCTCAAACCAACACAAACGCTTGAAAATCGAAATTGAAGGGCTTAAGCCGAAATAAGATTTACAGCAAATGTTCCACATGGGCTCCTCTGGCTTCAATGCAGACCTCCATACGCCTTCGAAAAGATTGACGAACACGTTCAAATATTCCAGGTGTATTTCTTTGTTAAATAATGAATTGGCTGAAAATTCTTGTTCTAAAATTGTATGCTAGTTGCATAGGTTTCAAAACTTAATGCGGTTTTAAAATCTTCAATTTCAATTTTCAAGCGTTTGTGTTGGTTTGAGAAAAAAATTATTCAAAACATTTTTGTAGACAATGACAGACGTTTTAATAGGGTGAAAACCAAATTCAATTACAAGCAACCACTAAAAAGTTAGAATCTTTTTTCTACCATCTGACCCTCCTGAGACCGCCCCTGACATTGGAATGGTGTTAAATTTTGTGCCAAAAGAAAGGTGCTATCTAGTATTGAGAGTGATTTTTTTACCACATTGCGATATCTCAAATAGGTAAGCCGTAAAATGAAAATTTCGATTATTTAAAAACACCTTAAGGGGCGTGTACCTCCGTTAGGAGACATTTGCGCACTTTCTTTTATAGAGTTGACCCCTCCTTAACTAGCCCATAGAATATGTGGTTAACGTTTGACGGTACTTTTCTGAATCACCCTGTATAGTTAGTCCTTTGCCTTTTTTCCTGTCAATGGCAACAATGTCTGCTCGTCTGTTTTGTTTGCTGCCATCGTTCAATATAGCTTGACAAGGAACCTCAACATAGACCAATAGTTCATTAGTCAATTAAAAAATTATACTTGGAAAAATAATAATAAGTGAGTTGCAGAATAATAAAAATAAATAAAAGAAATCCATGTTATTATGCCCGATAGCTCAGTGGTAAAGGCGGCACTCTGTGAATCCAGAAATACCAGAGGTCACGGGTTCGAAACCCACCAGAGGTCACGGGTTCGAAACCCAGCCGGACATGACAAGTTATCCTTCCATTTGGGATTTCACCAAATAATAATATGTCTTGGACTTACTGCTGGAATAATGGGACTTAATAGTCCTGATCGGGCAGTATAAATAAGGCGATGTTATTATTATGTCACTATTTTCAGTGGGTAGCATCGACATTACGAGAGCTAATGCTAATGCAACATATCTAGAACCAACCATCATATTCCAATATCAATTTCGTAATTACCGCCACTGATCGTTGCTCACTCTACAATTATTCCAATTGTCCTCACGAGGTAGGCCCTGACACCTAACATCCTAAGTACAGAGCCCAAAAAATTGCGACCCCGCCAGTGTTCAAACCCGGGTCACCTGGCCCTTGTTCCAGAAACCACTCTCACTCTCATAATCCCTCATATTAACATACAACCCCTCAATCCCCTCATTCTGCTGAGTACTATGTCCTAGCTGCATAATTATCATAGGTGTCCTTAATGAGACTGTCGGACACACTGTCACACTTCAGGCACAATCCGGACAGAAGTGTCACGGCGGCGTAGTCAAAATGAGAACACTACGTGATACAAGTCCAAAACATACCTCCCACTCTTCCTACCTCTCCTCCTACTCTTCATCTCATCACTCCAGCTCTCCTCATCCTACTCTCCTCGACTTCTCTCATCACTCCTACCTCTCCTACTCTTCCTCTCATCACTCCTACCTCTCCTCCTACTCTTCCTCTCATCACTCCTACCTCTCCTCCTACCTCCTCTCATCACTCACTCCTCACTCCCTCCTCTACTCTTCCCTCATCATCACTCTCCTCTACTCTTCCTCTCATCACTCCTACCTCTCCTCCTACTCTTCCTCTCATCACTCCTACCTCTCCCTACTCTTCCCTCATCATCTACCTTCCTCCTATTTCCCCATCACTCCTACCTCTCCTCCTACTCTTCCTCTCATCACTCTACCTACCTCCTACCTTCCTCATCACCTACTCTCTCTACCTTCTCTCATCACTACCTACCTCATCACCTCCTACACTTACCTCTCTCACCTCCACCTCTCCTCCACCTACTCACATCACCTCCTCTCTTCCTCTCATCACTCCTACCTCTCCTCCTACTCTTCCTCTCATCACTCCTACCTCTCCTCCTACTCTCCTCTACTCTCCTCCTACTCTCTCCTCACTCTACCTACTCCTCTACTCTTCCTCTCATCACTCCTACCTCTCCTCCACTCTTCCTCCTCATCACTCCTACCTCTCCTCCTACTCTTCCTCTCTCACTCCTACCTCTCCTCCTACTCTTCCTCTCATCACTCCTACCTCTCCTCCTACTCTTCCTCTCATCACTCCTATCCTTCTCCTCTACTCTTCCTTCTCATCACTCCTACCTCTCCTCCTCACTCTTCCTCTCATCACTCCTACCTCTCCTCCTACTCTTCCTCTCATCACTCCTACCTCTCCTCCTACTCTTCCTCTCATCACTCCTACCTCTCCTCCTACTCTTCCTCTCACACTCCTACCTCTCCTCCTACTCTTCCTCTCAATCACTCTTCCTCTCTTCATACTCTTTCTTCTCTTCACTCCTCATCCTCTCTCTCCTACTCCTTCTCCTCTCTTCCACCCTACCTCTCCTCTACTCTTCTCTCATCACTCTCTGCTTCTCTTCTCAACTCTTCCCTCTCTTCAACTCCCTCCTCCTTCTCTTCCTACTCTTCTTCTCACTCCTCCTACCTCCCTCCTCCTACTTCTCTCTCACCACTCCTTCCTCTTCTCTCTCAACCTCCCTCTCCTGCTTCTCTCACCCCTCCTCCTCCTCTTCTCTTCTCAACTCCCTCCTCTCTCTTCTCTTTTCAACCTCCCTTCCTTCTCTATCAACCCCTCCCTCTCCCCTTCCTTTCAACCCTCCCTCTCCTGCTTCTCTTCTCAACCCTCCCTCCCCCTTCTCTTCTCAACCCCTCCCTCTCCTCCCTTCTCTTCTCAACCCCTCCCTCTCCTGCTTCTCTTCTCAACCCCTCCCTCTCCTGCTTCTCTTCTCAACCCCTCCCTCTCCTGCTTCTCTTCTCAACCCCTCCCTCTCCTCCTTCTCTTATCAACCCCTCCCTCTCCTGCTTCTCTTCTCAACCCCTCCCTCTCCTGCATTCTCATCAACCCCTCCCTCTCCTGCTTCTCTTCTCAACCCCTCCCTCTCCTGCTTCTCTTCTCAACCCCTCCCTCTCCTGCTTCTCTTCTCAACCCCTCCCTCTCCTGCTTCTCTTCTCAACCCCTCCCTCTCCTGCTTCTCTTCTCAACCCCTCCCTCTCCTCTCTTCTCTTCTCAACCCCTCCCTCCCTCCTTCTCTTCTCAACCCTCCCTCTCCTGCTTCTCTTCTCAACCCCTCCCTCTCCTCCTTCTCTTCTCAACCCCTCCCTCTCCTGCTTCTCTTCTCAACCCTCCCTCTCCTGCTTCTCTTTCACCCTCCCTCTCCTCCTTCTCTTATCACCCTTCCTCTCCTGCTTCTCTTCTCAACCCCTCCCTCTCCTGCTTCCTTATCAACCCCTCCCTCTCCTCTTCTCTTATCAACCCCTCCCTCTCTTTCTTCTCTTCTCAACCCCTCCCTCTCCTCTTCTCTTCTCAACCCCTTCCTCTCCTGCTTCTCTTCTCAACCTCTCCCTCTCCTGCATCTTCATCAACCCTCCCTCTCCTCTTCTCTTCACAACCCCTCCCTCTCCTGCTTCTCTTCTCAACCCCTCCCTCTCCTGCTTCTCTTCTCAAACCCCTTCCTCTCCTGCTTCTCTTCTCACCTCTCCCTCTCCTGCATCTCTCATCAACCCCTCCCTCTCCTCCTTCTCTTCACAACCCCTTCCTCTCCTGCTTCTTTTCTCAACCCCTCCCTCTCCTCCTTCTCTTCTCAACCCCTCCCTTCTCCTCCTTCTCTTCTCAACCCTTCCCTCTCCTGCTTCTCTTATCACTCCCTTCCTCTCCTGCTTCTCTTCTCAACCCCTCCCTCTCCAACCTCTTCATACGTCTCTCTCCTGATACCCATTTAAAACTTACTCTCTCCCTCTTTTTCTTTCCTTCTCAATCTTTCCTGCTTTACCCTCTTACCTCTCTCTCTCTCTCTCTCTCTCTCTTCTCCTACCCACACACTTATCCCTTATCTCACTCTCATCCCCTCTCTGCCCTCTCACCTACCCCCCTCTCTCCTTCTGCTGATACCCCCTCTCAATCTCTCCCACTACTCAAATACCATTTGAAACGTTACTTTCCGTTATTCTGTGGTCAGTTTTAACAATGTTATAAAATAGTCGAAACTTTTCCACTCCCTCTTCTCTTCATTTTTCTCTCTCGTTCTACCTATCTCTCTGCCCTCTCCAATTTCCTCCCCATATCTCTTCCTCCTCCCATTCTCTCTCCTCTACAGATTCGAGGATCATTTGAGGCTGCAAACCTTGTGGTCGGAAAATCCGAAAAGTTGGAACTAAAATAATATCGCCCTCCCTCATGTCCTCTGCCTCACTTCCACATCTCCACCTCCACCTCCACCCAGATGTCCAAACTTTGTCTTCCTAACCATCTCATCCACCAGTGAGAACTCCAATTGTTAGTCCAAAACTTCCCAGGAGGTGTAGTTAACCTAATCAACTCTGTGAAGATTGGGGACCGGTGGCAGTGTGGAGATTGGGGGGATCTATGTGGGGGGAGTGGAAAGTTTTTAATGATGTCCAAGTTAAACGTGCTGTATCTTTGAATTCTTCGGTGAAGATTTTACGAGGACCGGCGTTGAACTCCCAGACAGACCGCAAGAGTGCCGCAATATTATTGAAAAGCACGCTGAGACAAATGAATTCAATGATTGGAAAGCTGACCGAATTTGAACTGACAAAAATCACGAAAACTAATCATTAACCCAGCCCACTTGCAATATCGAGGCCGTTCAAGACGGGAGTTATATGTTATACCCTCCACTAGCTGGAATATTACAAAATTACAAATTTCTAAGCTCGTTGAACGTTGATTAATTAACTTCTATGATAGAACGTATTTAACCCTTCTGTCAGGTACAAGATTTTTTACCTTCCGTCCTGAATAAGGTCTGGCCAGACCTTATTCTTTAAAATCGCTTATTTCAAGGAAATTAATAAAAATAAATGAAATAATCAAACAGATATTACTTTTTCAGCAATATTATTTACATAAATGCTTTACAGAATAAATTATAATTCATATTTACTAGTAAAAAATCCAAATTCTGTTGAGCACACTGGTCTGTCTCGTGCAGGGAGATTTCAACAGGATCACAGGTTTTATTTTTTACCAGTGTTCCGACGAAAGCAAGTCCTTTTGATTGAAGTATCCTTACACCCTCAAGAGTAGTGAAGAAATTATCAGCAATAATAGTCCTTCCGCTTGACTTATACGGTTCAGACAGCTCCAGTAGTACTCTCTGGCCTTGGTTCATCTCCCTCAGTTTCCCAACTTCTTTTCCGGTATAAATAATTCCTCTACAAGGATATCCGGTGGTAGAGTCACAGGCCCACCACACTTTGATCCCGTATTTTGCCGGCTTGGAGGGAATATACTGAATGAACTTTGTCTTGCCCCTATAGGGGAAAAGTTGCTCATCAACTGTGACTTCTTCAGAAGGTGTATGGTTATCCTGAAGTTTCTTGTTCAACATTTTCCAAATGGCAGCAGCTTTGTCTTGTTTTTGTCTCTCAAGTCTCGTAACTTGATTATCAAATCTGATAAAACGAGAAAAAGCCCAAAATCTATCTAGACATTGTTGCACGGAAAACGGGACCGCTTGATGTTTGCCGTAACTCTTTTGTGTGAACCATGTTAGCATGATTTCGGCCAGCGGCGAGCAAAAGATATCTCGGTCTTGTCCATGTTTTTTTTTTTTTTTTTTTTTTTTTTTTTTTTTTTTTTTTTTTGACCTAAAGTTTGCTCTGTTTTTCTGTTTGTCTCTCAGACAATAATGGAAATTATTACTTCTGACATAAAGGATTTGAAAATAGAAAAAGAAGTGGAAATGTTTACTGTTCGTTTAGTTCCTTTGGTTCCTATGCGAACAAAGTTGTGAAAAAATGGTAAGATGTTATGGAATAGATTATGCAAACACAAAGTTAAAAGATGGTTCACGATCAAAAATAATATTGAAACTGATAGAAAACTGAATGGAACTACTACACAGTTGAAGAAATATCTGTAGGTCCAGCCAGACCTTTACCTGGGAGGCACCGTTTTCCGTCCCATTTACCTTTTTTTCACCTTATTCCGTCCCGTCGATTCCGTCCCGTCAATATTTTAACACCTGATTCCGTCCGGTCATCGTAAGGGTTCAATACCCGATTCCGTCCCATATGTTCCGTCCTATATACATAAATAAATACATAAATTATAAATTCAACATTTTTCATCAGTTTATTTTCAATCACGTAAAATAAAAAAATAAAGGCCATGCCTAGGGTTCATAGTATGGTTAGGTAAAATACAATGAAGGCCATGCCTTGAGTTTATAGTAGGGTTAGGTAAAATACAATGACGGCCATGCCTTGGGTTTATAGTAGGGTTAGGTAAAATACAATGAAGGCCATGCCTTGAGTTTATAGTAGGGTTAGGTAAAATACAATGACGGCCATGCCTTGGGTTTATAGAAGGGTTAGGTAAAATACAATGAAGGCCATGCCTTGGGTTTATAGTATAGGGTTAGGTAAAATACGAATTCATACATGACCTTTTTTAGGCGGCACCGAATTCATACATTTTTTTATTTTTTCGCACCGAACTTGTACATAGCCTAATACATAATATCAGGTACTTATGTACATAGTACATAGGTGCATAAGATAAGTGACGGGACGGAATTCAGTGATTGATCTGAGAGGTTCGGGACGGAATCGAGTATCGACTACCTGAGAGAAAAAACTCGCGGGACGGAATCAGGTGTCGTCCCCTTTACCTGGCTAAGAAGGGTAATTTCGGTATTTCCCACGGTGCGCCCCCAAATTAAAGAATTCGAGCTATTTTTAATTTGTATGGGACGAGAAGTAACCGTTTCTTGGAAGTCAGAGAATATTGTTGACCTATGATCGTCTTATCAGTGAGAAAAACTACCTTGAAAATGCGAAAGGTCTGGCCAGACCTGATTCTTGACAGAAGGGTTAAACATTAACACGTTCATGGACATGACTGGTATAGCATTCACATTTTTCGAAATGCAAAGTCAACTCATATGGACATGACTGCTACTGCATTAAAAAATCAAGGGCTTGTACCCCCCATGAATACTATAGCAACGTCTCGAGACAAAGCTTGAATTGTTTTTCCTTTTGTTCCGAACATCGATTTTTGTATACCCCTTTAGATTTGTGAATGCTATAGCATTCATGTCGAAAGTGTCCATGAACGTGTTAAAGATGTCAAATAAGCCAGCGTCGCGTCGATGGCGCATTGAATACACTTGGACTGGGATGGGTGACCATTCGAATTCGAACCCGACCCCACTAAGGCGGGGTGATTTAAATTTCAGTAGCTCGTTTATGACTTCCCAGCGAATGGAGGGTAAAACACCCGTGGCGATATGAGTATGTTGTTGAAAGCGACGTTGAGCCCAAATTTTAAATAAAAAAGAAGTCGATATTGTCGATGTCAAAAATCATAATAACTCAGGTCGTCCATCAAAAATTTCAATGTTATTTTAAAAAATGACTAACTTGTCTCTAAAGTCGTGGTTTTGATATTTAAATGTGTCAAGTTTTTCAAAAAAAAATGCGTTCCGAATTGGTTAGCTTTAATAAATCTTGTTTTTTATCTCTTCCATCCCAGAGTGATTTGTTGACAAAACAGAGACAGAATTTACACATGAGATTCACCTTTTGGTCAAGTAAATAATAATATTCCGTGTTCGTGAGATAGCCACAACAACTATATCACCGTTATGAGAGGATTATATGGACGCCTAAATCCTATATTAGGCTCTTTGCATGTGCAATATTAGTCTCCTTAAATTGCTTGAAATCGTAACAGCTAGTCACATTAATCTCACCCAGCCTGAGCAGGGCAGGAAATGCTAGCCTCACGTGTTCGGATGGGATTTTTCTGTGTGAAAAGTCTGCTCAAACCGGGAATTGTGCTCAGGATCTCTGCACTACGGACAGTAGTCACAACCGTTACGCCACAGGTGCTTGTCAAGTAAAGAAAGCCTACAATCACCCGACATCATTATTTCTCGATGTATATAAATTCAAACTCAGAGTAAACTCATTATTTATTTATTTACACTTTATTTTTTTACAAAGCAATGAACAAAAAATTTTTAATAACAATAAATTTAAATAAAGAAAAAAACTTAGAAGTATGTACAAAAAAAAATAAAGGACAATATTAATTTTTCATTACAATTGTTTTGTAATCCGGGGCGAAGGTAATGCCTTAGGTATTCTCTGTCACTTAACCCATAGTAAACTCTCCCAAAAAAATGTGAACAACACGATGAAAAAGAAGAGCTAGTGAGATAAAAAAAAAACAAGACTAGTATCGCTCCCCATATAACCAAACAACAAAGAAAACTTCTCAAAGAACAACATCAACAAAATAAAACTTAATTAAGTTTATGCAATAAAAACGAGCAAGACAGAGAGGAGGGATATTCATATTTTCACGTTCCCTCCCTGACTCCCTCCCTCACTCCCTCCTATAGGCCACACGAGGGGAATATCCCTCACAAGGGGAAAACAGGTTTTTTTTTTTTTTTTTTAAGTGGGGTTTAACGTCGCTTTCAACTGCCATGGTCATATCACGACGGGGGTTTTACCCTCCATTCGCAGGAAACTCACAAACCTGCTACTCACATTGACCTCACCCAGCCTGAGTGGGGCCGGGAAAAGCCAGCGTCACGAGAATTAGAATTTGAATGGTCACCCATCCAAGTCTTAACCTCGCTGGATGTCGCTTAACTTCGGTGTTCTGAAGGGAACCGGTGTATTCAACATGCCATCGACGCTGGCCGAAAACAGGTTTACCTTGAGGTACAAATGCCCCGCGTCTCTTGTTCCACCGAGCACATTGGGGAAGATATACATATAACTTTGAGTAGATTAAACCTAAGAACAGCCCCCCCCCACTCCTTGTACCCACAGAAGTTCCTGGCGGGACCCTTACTGTATGTTCTCGCTAACCGCACGCAAATGTGAACCTTTGAGTAGATAAGTAAGACGACCAGGGCCGAAGATGGGAAATTATTTTGGGTTGTGATACCTACGTATGTGATACCAGTCTGGTTGGGGGACTATAAACAGGGAGTAAACCAGCAGTCTGGCTGGGGGACTATAAACACGGAGTAGACCAGCAGTCTGTCTGGGGGACTATAAACAGGGAGTAGACCAGCAGTCTGGCTGGAGGACTATAAACACGGAGTAGACCAGCAGTATGGCTGGGGGACTCTAACAGGGAGTAGATCAGCAGTCTGGCTGGGGGACTATAAATAGGGAGTAGACCAGCATTGGCTTGGTTCTGGGGGCCCTTGTCAATTATTTGCCTCCTTGTAAAGACAGTAGTAGAAGTGCTGAGTCATTCCTCCACTGTCTGGCTACCATCGTTCACGTTGACGCCACTCTTTGATGATGATACCTACGTATAACGGTTGTGACTACTGTGCGTAGTCCAGAGATCCTGAATTCGATTCCCGGTTTAAAGCAGACTTTTCACACAGAAAATATTGTTCTTGATAAAATGTGTCCTGATTAGGTGGCTTTTTGGATTGAAAACTAAAATATTATGGTGAGCTAGCATCAATGGCTCGTAGAATACATTACTTCTCGTTCTATCACTGTAGTTAAGCAACGACCAGCGGTGTTAAGACTTTGATAGGTGACCATTTAAATTTAAAAAAAGAACACGGTGGATTGTGCACATCTACGACCCTGCTCATATGTTTATGATCTTAAGTTGGGCTCCGGTTATACCAGACAATTGAAACTTTAAGATGAGAGAGAGAGAGCTTGCGTTTTTTGGAGCTTTGTCGAAGCTTCTTATGAGAGAGTGTAACTTTATTGTACAGGATATTGTATGCCAGCACCAGCAGCTCGATCGATAAGACAGAAGACTCGTGACCTGGAAGTCGGGGGTTCGATGCCTAGCATGGCAAATTAATTAATAGAGCTGTTTTTTTTAATAAGACATAATAATAATAATAGAACTCTCTGGTGGAAGGCGAGGAAGAGAAATATCTGCATAGTGAAAGGAATATCCAAAAAGAACACTAACAACAACAACAACAACACCAACATCAACAACACCAACACCAACAACAACACCAACATCAACAACAACAACAACAACACCAACATCAACAACAGCTACAACAACAACAACACCAACATCAACAACACCAACAACAACAACACCAACAACAACAACAACACCAACATGAACAACAACAACAACAACACCAACATCAACAACAGCTACAACAACAACAACACCAACATCAACAACAACAACAACAACACACAACATCAACAACACCAACAACAACAACACCAACAACAACAACAACACCAACATGAACAACAACAACAACAACACCAACATCAACAACAGCTACAACAACAACAACACCAACATCAACAACACCAACAAGAACACCAACATGAACAACAACAACAACAACAACAAACAACACCAACAACAACAACAACCCAACATGAACAACAACAACAACAACACCAACATCAACAACGCTACAACAACAACAACACCAACATCAACAACACCAACACCAACAACACACATCAACAACAACACCAACACAACAACACCAACTCACAACACCAACACAACAACCAACACCAACAACAACAACAACAACAACAACAACCAACAACAACACACAACAACAACAACAACAACCAACAACAACAACACAACAACAACAACACCAACAACAACAACCACCAACAACAACACACCAACACAACAACACCCAACACAACAACACCAACAACACACATCAAACACACAACACAACACCAACAACAACACACACCAACACAACCAACACACAACACCAACACAACAACAACACAACAACACCAACACCAACAACAACAACAACCACACAACAACACAACAACAACAACACACCAACCAACACCAACAACACACAACAACACAACAACAACACCACAACACCAACCAACAACCAAACCACACAACAACAACACCAACACAACAACCACCAACATCAACAACACCAACACCAACCAACACCACACACAACCACACAACACACACCAACACAACACAACACCAACAACCAACAACACAACACCAACACCACCAACAACAACACCAACATCAACAACAACAACACCAACATCAACAACACCAACACCACACAAACAACACCAACATCAACAACACCAACACCAACAACAACACCAACATCAACAACAAACAACACCAACATCAACACAACACCAACACACAACAACAAACACCAACATCAACACACACCAACACAACACAACACACACCAACATCAACAACACAACACCAACAACAACACCAACACCAACACAACAACAACAACACCAACATCAACAACACCAACACCAACAACAACACCAACATCAACAACAACAACACCAACATCAACAACACCAACACCAACAACAACACCAACATCAACAACACAACACCAACAACAACACCAACATCAACAACAACAACACCAACATCAACAACACCAACACCAACAACAACACCAACATCAACAACACCAACACACAACAACACCAACATCAACAACACCAAAATCAACAACAACAACCCAACACAACACACCAACACCAACACACAACAACACCAACAACAACCAACAACAACAACCAACAACAACAACCAACAACAACAACAACAACAACAACACCACAACAACCACAAACAACACAACTCACAACAACAACACAACAAAACAACACACAACATCAACAACAACACAACACACCAACATCAACAACACACAACACACAACACCAACACAACAACAACACAACCAACAACAACAACACCAACAACAACAACACCAACAACAACAACACAACACAACAACACAACACCAACCAACACAACAACACCCCCAACAACAACAACACAACAACAACAACACAACAACAACACAACACAACACAACAACATAATAAATATAATAAAATATATTAAGAAAAAAACCAGTAGTATTAACCCTATCGATTCCATTTTGATATTTTCTAGTTTTTAGAGAAAAGGTAAATTAAGATTATTGAAATTGAATAAATACTTATTATTATTATGTGTTTTCATCTTCAATGGGGACTTATACCCGCTTTTATATCAAGCTCATGTGTACATATTTGAGGAACGGATTCGGAGATTTATATTCAGAAGCGCAGAGATTTTTTATCATCCTAAAACAAACAAAATTCTACTTCATTCGTGAAATTTGCAAAATACTATAACTAAAAATATGAAAATCTCATCATAAAACTTTATTCTTATTATTATTAAATTCTTTTTTTTTTTTAATATAGACATATGTACAGAACATGTAATGGTTAGAAAGAAATGAACAAAAATGGAAATAATATAAACAATAAAAAGGGGGAAAATTATGAATATATGCACAGAAATGTCCTAACTAAAGGGCGAGGTTGCTGCTATGACAATCTCTTCCACCCAACCCTTGTAATAAAAAACGATAGATAATTTAATTCGGCTTAAGGTCGAATATTATAGACATCGTGATAATAATAAATTATTTTTCATTTCTTTTTTGTATAATAAAAATATTGCCTTCTTTATACTGCCCAAATAAGACTATTAAAGTACCATTATTCCAGCAGTAAGCCCAATACTTATTATGTGGTAAAAATCCCAAATGGGATGATAACTTCTCATGTCTCGGCTGAATTTAGAACTCACGACCTCTGGAATCTCTGGATTCACAGAGTGCCGCCTTTACCACTATATACAGAGGACCCATCCTATTATGCCATTTTTATTTGGCTTCTCAGCTTTTTATTTAAACTTTTTTGGCTTGTTCGATTACAGAGTAATAAAATATAATATCTATATTTCAAATCAACAAGACATTAACATAATTATATAATATAATTGGTAATAAAAAAAATAATTGGTAATCCTTCATTTGGACAGCAACTGGTAATGGCCACATTTCTAGAGAGAACACTTACGAGTATATCTCAAGAAGTTTTTTTTTTTTTTTTCAAAGATGAGTGTTTCACAGCCTTTTTTATTTCGTAGCCATGAAACAGGAGCTACTGTAGACGCTTGTGGTCTGTGTTGTAGCCTGCCCATCCCGTAGTATGCCTCCCCTCTGATGGGCGAGAAGTGACACAATACTTCCCATTTAGGTGCTGGGTCAACACGAGCGCACCGGAAGGTATCCCTTACAAACAATTGTAACCAAATTAAGAAATACAAATTTTTGTCGGCACGGGGGATCGAACCCGGGACCTTCCGAATGGCAAGCGAGTGCTTAACCACTGAGCTAATCGTGCGCTCTTTGATGGTTTGATGGTCCTTCTTCTTTCAATTGCCTTTTCCAAACCTTTTTGAGGTTGGCATTGATCAACCTGTACCTCGTGGAAGAAGTTGGTAGGATTTAGCACGAACCAAACAAAAGAAAATGAGAAGTTGAAGTTGAAGTTCTTTCAATTTTAAAAAGAAGCCAGCGTCAGTCGATGGAACGTTGAATCACCGTTCTCATTCTATCACTCAAGTTAAGCAACACTCAGTGAGGTAAGGAATTGGATGGATGTCAAATTTGAACCCTCATGATCTGGCTATTCTCGGTCCTACTTAGGCTGGGTGAGGTTAATTTGAGCAGCTGGTTTGTAAATTTCCTGCGAATGGAGGGTAAAACATCAGAGATGTTTGACATCCTTCACACACACACAGACAGACGTACGGAACAATGGCTGAAAACAAGTTTTTTGATATCCTGAGGTTATGATTCCTCCAGAAATTTTCTGATTTCGTTCGGAAAGCTGATAGATAGTTCTCTTCTGGAATCCCGGACGTCACGATGCTATACCAGGAAGGGATAGAGAACCAATAAGGAAAAGATAGAGGAACGCGCTGTAATATTTACATTCTCATTGGAAAGCTTCTTCTTATCTATTTCAATATACTCTCCTTTACTCCTCTCCTCTCTCTCCTTCTCCTCCCTCCCTATCTTTTTGTGTATACCAACAGGGAGCTTCGAAAGTTGTGAGACTTTAAACAACCGAACGGTTGATTTTCGACAAACCTTATTCACAAATTTCAGTTTCTTGAGATGGAATTTAGTAGAATATGCTGTCCGAAAATAATGGGAGAGACGTTGTTGTACAAAGGGAAACATCAAAAATTGAGTGCTAATATTTCATTTTTTATATAAAGATGAGTGTTTCACAGCCGTTTTTATTTCGTAGCCATGAAACAGGAGCTACTGTAGACGCTTGTGGTCTGTGTTGTACCCTGCTCATCCCGTAGTATGCCTCCCCTCTGATGGGCGAGATGTGACACAATACTTCCCAATTAGGTGCTGGGTCAACACGAGCGCACCGGAAGGTATCCCTTACAAACAATTGTAACCAAATTAAGAATACAAATTTTTGTCGGCACGGAGGATCGAATCCGGGACCTTCCGCATGGCATGCGAGTTAAGCCACTGAGCTAATCGCGCGCTCTTTTTTATTTTATAATTAGTTCATCGTTTACACCTTAGTTTACAGTGGACCAGACATTAGAACGGGACAATTGGGCACTGGATTCATGATATCGAAGAAGGTGCGTAAAAGTCTCATTGAATATCAGGCGATATCAGAGAGATTGTGTAAGATCAGACTTAAAGGGCGTTTCAGAAATATTACTTTGATATCCGCTCATGCACCTACTGAGGATAAAGACGAAATTTATAAAGATGAGTTCTACGATCTGCTAGAGTCTGAGTGCACTAAGACAAATAACTATGACATGCTTCTAATACTTGGAGACTTCAACGCCAAAATTGGAAGCAAAGAAGATCAAAGCCACGTTTCAGGACCTTACACTTTACATGAAACTAATAATGACAATGGCAACCTGCTGTCACAGTTTGCAGCTAGAAACAGGCTATACATCAAGAGCACGGCATTCACCCACAAAAGAATCCACCTAGGAACATGGAAAGTACCAGGCACCAGCATAGTCAACCAAATTGATCATGTTCTTATTCACGCTAGACATTTCTCATCCGTGACCGATGTCAGAAGCTGCAGAGGTCCTAACTGCGATTCAGACCATTACCTTGTCAAAGTCAAGCTGAGAGAAAAATTATCCAATGTTGAGGAAATTGCAAGTATAAGATCTAAAAGGTGGAATTCGCATGATCTTGGAAAAAATTAAGAAACAAGACAAAGATACCAAAAAGCCCTTCAAGAAATAATAGAACAAATACCCAACACAAATAATGACCAGAACATCCAAAAGCTATGGGAGGACACCGAGTCAGCAATTAAGCTGGCAGCAAAAGCTGAAATAGGCGAACAGGTTAAATCTAGGAATGCTGACTGGTTTGACGAGGAATGTGCACAGGCAGTGTGTGAAAAAAATAAAGCCAGACAGAATATGTTACAAATCAACACACGCAGAAACAAAAATATATACAAAGACTTGAGAACCAAAGCTAATAAGCTACTGAAGAGAAAAAAGAAAGACGGCTTGAAGAAAGAAGTTCTAAGAATAGAAGTACTGAACAACCAAAATGAAAGCCGCAAATTCTACTCGGAAGTGAAACGCATCGGAAAGGGATTCCAGCCCAAACTTCATGGATGCAAGAATAAGCTAGGCGATGTCCTCGGAGAAGAAGCTAAAGTATTGGACAGATGGGCTGAACATTTTACCGAGCTCCTAAACAAAACTAGTACCTCTGGAGAACAAGAACAACATATAGCAGAAGCCATACAAGAGCTACCAGCAAACAACGACGAGGACTTGACTGCACCTCCCACTTTGGGTGAAGTACATCTAACAATACTGAGGTTGAAAAACGGAAAGGCTCCCGGTGAATATAATATTACAGCTGAGCTTATAAAATATGGTGGTATAACCTTGCATGAAACCCTACATAAGATAATTTTGAGAATATGGGACGAAGAAAAACTGCCAGAGAGCTGGAACACAGGCTTAATATGCCCCATTTATAAAAAAGGCAATAAACTAGACTGCGAAAACTACAGAGGCATTACTCTCCTAAATGTGTCATATAAAATCCTGACAGCAGTTATAAACACACGCCTACAGATGGCAACCGAAAAGATATTGGGCGAATACCAAAGTGGCTTTAGACCAGCACGCGGCACGAGCGACCAGCTCTTTGTTATGCGTCAAATGATGGAGAAATGCTCAGAATATGGGATTGAACTACATCTGTTATTCATAGATTTTAAACAAGCATTTGACAGCCTACATCGGGTCAAACTAAAGGAAGCAATGGAAATCTTTAAAATACCAGGAAAACTAATAAGACTGGTCATGATGACTTTGAAAAAGACGGAGGCCAAAGTCAAGATTGGAAACAAAACAAGTAAGTCATTCCAATTTAATCAATGCGTTAAGCAAGGCGATGGGCTATCGACCACCCTATTCATAATAGCCCTACATTTTGCCCTTCAAGATTTAGATCAACGAGGAACTATCTTCAACAAATCTAGTCAACTCTGTGCTTACGCCGACGATATAACAGTCGCCGCGCGATCCCTAAATAAAGTAATCGAAGTCTACAGAGAACTAGAGAAGAAAGCACTCGAAATGGGACTAGAAGTGAATGAAGGAGAAACGAAGTATATGATCTTATCCACAGCAGATACAAGAAAATGTCCCGAAAACCTTAAAATAGATCAGAAAACCTTTGAAAGAGTAGACAGTTTTAAGTACCTGGGAAATACTTTGGCCCAAGATGGAAGAACCACAAGAACTATACAAGAAAGAATTCATGCCGCCAACAGAGCCTTTTATGCTAATCTTAAAATCTTTAAAAGTAAACTTATCAGCAGAAACACAAAGATGAAACTATACAAGACCCTAGTGAGACCGGTGGCAACATACGGAGGTGAGACTTGGAGCATGACCAAGTTGGAACAAGATATGCTGAGGAAGTTTGAATGCAGAATCATAAGAAGGATATATGGAGCAATCAAACGAGAAGACAAGTGGTGTCTAAGAACTAACATCGAAATAAACAATATCCTGAATAACGAAGATATCGTACGATTCATAAAGGCTCAACGAATTCAGTGGTTGGGTCACATCAAAAGAATGGACGACACTCGCATGCCCAAAAAAGTTCTGGGCGCCAAAATCTACGCATCAAGGAAGAGAGGAAGACCAAGATTGCGATGGCTAGACTGTGTCACCGAAGATTTGCATGTGATGGGTGTCAGAGGGTGGAGTGACAAAGCCAAAGACAGGAACGAATGGCGAGACATTGTTTGGGAGGCCAAAGCCCACATCGGGCTGTAGCGCCATGCAGTAAGTAAGTAAGTAATTAGTTCATCGTAAGAATTTCCATGGTATTATATTTCCAAGCCCCAGAACCTTGTTAAATTTTACTTCAAACAGTGGAAATTTGAAAAACATTTTTTGTAAATTCTGAATTCACTAAACGATTCCTGACAACAACTTCAGTGCCATGAGTCTCCATTTTGGGTTTCACAGAACTTCACCAAAGTGCCAAGTCAATATTTGGATGACATTTCTCAACTATCCATGATACTTTTTTCCCATCTGATCTGGCTGTAACTCGAAGACAGCAATTCCAGAGGTTTGAAACAATTGTAAATAAAATTTCAGGGCACTCATGGCCGCCTGGAACAAATTTTCTTTGAATTAAAACATTATTTGGGATTCCAAATCATTTTTCATTAATTTTGTTGTCATGCTGAGTTGAGATCAGTAGAATAAAAAAGAGCTATGAATGTATTCTCACTGCGATTTCGTGGAGCATCGTGCTGTTGGCGAAGTTCTCCAAAAACAGCGTGGCACTGAAGTTGTTAATGGACCTTCCATCTACCATTCGAGCTTGTTGACAGTTTCAACACTTATCCTCCAGTCTATGACTCTCTTTTTCAATAATGTCTTTGTACTAGTAAGTATCTTTTAAAACAGATGATAATATGAGGAAAAAAAAGAAGGAAAACGACAAGCAAGGATGATGAAAAGAAGGAAAGAAAAGGAAAGGGAAAGGAAAGCTCTTTATTTTTTTCTATTATAAACTTTAAGAGCTAATATGATTCTGGTAGGAAAGAAACATATATTAATTTATAATATCAACAAGAAGCTCATTTTAAGATTATAAAGAAGAAAAAATGAGATGTTTATCATATTAGGTAAGTTGTTTATAAATGCCTATGTACATCTTGAAAATATATAAATGAGAATAATACATAAATAGCAATGATAAAAATATTTTTTTAAACAAAACTTAAGATTTGGGTGGGATCCGAACCAGCCTATACCTGGACTGCCAGACCAGCGCCTTAACCACTTGACCACCAATGTATGATGTACCTACATACATAGATATCTCTCTAATATAAATATAAAATATCTAATAAATATATACATTGATAGTCAGAACTTATAAAATATCTATCTATTCTATAAGTATACCTACTGCCTATCAAAATTAGACAATTCCCTTCAGGCCCCTCCATAGGGTGTGCCTGAAATGTTTTTTTCTATTTAAATAGTAGGTTCAGCACATCATGAACTGTCATACAGGGTGGACCAAAAAAACGTTTACACCCGTTAATGGTAGATTACTGACGACATTTCCAGGCCGGATCTGAAATCCGTTTTTTTCGGATTCGCCTTTATAACTGCACAAAGTGATTTTTTGCAAATTTCTGAAAAAGTCCGACTTTGGCTTATTCTTCAGGTCAGAACTTTTTTCCTATTTAAGATGGGTTGATTCTGAACATTTCTGCAGAAAGCCAACAAAATTTCGATGTTTCTAGCTACACTACTTTGTTTTTTACGATTTGGTTTGGCATCTTTTTTGACACCTGAATAGAAAAAAAATTCTCATGAAAGTTTTTTACACTTTGAAACACTCAAGATTTTCCCGAGCAAATTTTGGCACAGACATGGGCAAGTTTGATAAAAGTTGGCGGCCACCCCAAGGATGCTAAAAATTAATTTTACGATTTTTTATCACGTGATCTTCTGGGAAAACGAACCAGGTAAGTCTCAAAAAATTATGTTCAAAATCTTAAAAGTGTTGACCGTGTAAGGTCGTCTTGTACTCAAAGAGTAATTAGCTATTTATGTCTGATAATTATTTTCCTTGGAATTAATTAAAGGCCAGTCAAATGAATGATTGTTTGTTTCTCGATGATAGTTTTCAAGCATATTTTTCTGCATTCTATGAAATATTATTTTTAAACTTCTTGAGTTTTTTTAGTACAAGTTACATAATAATTATTATTCGGATGCTGAAATGGCAGATTTGCATTTGGCAGAATATGGAGCTGCCAACAGGAACATTTGGGATCACGTGAAAAACATAGTTTACGAAATACCAGTGGAGACGCAAGAGTAGCAGAATCTGGTAGCAAGAATCCTGTTGGCATTTGATGACCTGACAGAAAAACCTGAAATCTTCCGCAACATTAGACGGAACATGATTTGCTGTCTCTGGCGTTCGGACCCGGGTGGGATCTTCCGCATGGCAAGTGACTAGCTTACCACTGAGCTAATCGTGCGCTTCTAATCGTTTCTCATTGAACATACTCAGACAAAATGTTTATTTTTAATACCTTTTTGATTATACCCAAATAGTATAAAACATAATAAAATTTTATTCATTTTACAAAATATTATCTTGTTTTTTTTTCAGGATTTCTATTAGAAGTTGGCAGTCGGTAAATATTTGTTATTTAATTAGTATTGTTTATGATAGAAGAACCTACCTACATATTTACCTGGCATTATTTTATAAACTCTACTTTCGTTAGGAAAATTCACCAGTTTATTTTCTCTCTTAGGGAAGCATAAGAAAAACCATCCATTATCAGGGCAGTCTCTCAGGGTCTTACATGAATAATAATTATGTGAATTATGATACCAATAGTATCTGATATAACTCAATTTACATATGGTATTACCTCCAAAGAAACCATAAGTTGTTGGTGTTACAACAAGTCAGATACAGGTATGAATAAAATATTCCATCAGATTTTTTTTTGATAATTAAAAAAATATTGATCGCCGAGAATTGAACATCGGTCATACGTCTAATACTCTTAGCACTAGCACATCTAGCTAACACCACTGACAATCTGAAAAGCACGAAAACTATCATTTGAATTTTCCTAAACTGGCTGATGAAGACATGTAAGACCGCGGTATTCAAAAACAGCAATGTAAACAAATTTTGTAAACAATACAAGACGCCCTTACACAGTCTACAGCTAGAAAACTCTTAGGAATTTTGAAGAGTTTTTGGCAAACATCTAATAATTTTTCCCAGAAGATCACGTGATAAAAAATCGTAAAATTATTTTTTAGCATCCTCGGGGCGGCCGCCAACTTTAATCAAACTTGCCCGTGTCTGTGCCAAAATTTGTTCGGACAAATGTCGAGTGTTTTATTTAGTAAAAAAGTTTTTTCGTGTGTTTTTTTTCTGTTCAGGTGTGAAAAAATATGACAAACCAAACCGTAAAAAACAAAATAGTGTAGCTTAAAACATCGAAATTTTGTTGGCTTTCTGCAGAACTGTTCAGAATCAACTCATCTTAAACAGAAACAAAGCACTGACCCGAAGAATAAGCCAAAGTCGGACTTTTTTGGAAAGTTACAAAAAATCACTTTGTGCAGTTACGAAGGCGAATCCGAAAAAACGGATTCCAGATCCGGCCTGGAAATGTCGTCAGTAATCTACCATTAACGGGTGTAAACGTTTTTTTGGTCCACCCTGTATAAGCCAAATGTTCTTGCAGTAAGGCATTTTTATTCATATAATTATTTATTAAAAAGTTATGGCCAAATAACTAATTTTCCCCTCAATTTGTCCTTCCTCCCCCATATTCAGATGCTTGTGAGATAACTAGCAGGTAATGTGTGAGAACTTTTAGGGTAAGCTAAGACCCTGTCTACGTATCTGGAAGAAGATAAAACATGATGCAGTTTTAAGGGCGAAATTAATAGACAAAATCCATAGCTTATGTCATTGTTTAGCATCGGTTCTATTAAACATGTTGGATCAAGTTTTATTTACAATAAAGTAGGTACATAGAATATTTACATAGAATTTGAAATTTATAAAACAAAACTTGATCAAGAGCGGTGCTAATGCCAACGGTTTTCCCTATCTCCTATCTTATTCTAGCAGTACACTCTTCCCGAGGGCAGCCGAGCGCGAGAGTGAACCTACGCTCGCCTGGACTCGGCTAGGCAAGTCTCGGGTAAGTCTCGCGGTCCCTCGCCTCGGGTGGTCTTGATGCCGAGACGCCTCAGCGAGAGTGTACTGCTAGCATTGTACAGTACGCAATCCGAGACTTAGCGCCACAGAGGTATTACAAAAACATCTATTAATTCCACCCCTAGTTGTAAAAAAACTGCGGGCTTTGTTGACGGTTTCATTTTGAAATGAGAAACAAAAAATAGAGCTGATAAAAAATAATAGGACGCAAGGTCTTAGAGTCAATTATAATAGAAACTCGTCCGCACACTTCTCCCTCTCCAAAAGAAACATTTAGTGTATAATTATGCGGCGCAGTTATTGCTGATTGGATCTTGAAACTCTTGTAGCTTGAGGGAGAAAGTTGAACTATTATGAGTTTGTTGCGAGGAACGCTGTTTAAGGCATGTTTACTTTTTTTAGAAAAGAACTAGGTACCTATGTACCAGTGGGTAATGGCGGACCCAGTAGTCACAGCCTGGGGGTTCTGGTGCCAGAGTGGGTGGAACCAGACAACACACGATTCACCCTTGAGAGAAAAACAAATTGAAATCGGAGCAACAAAAGGTATATTTTTTACAAACACGAACACAATACTTCCGATTTCTAATATTAGAAATCTCTCGAAAGTAAAACAATAAGAAAAACTGAAAGCATCAAAAGGGAAATCTACTAGCCAAAAGAAAATAACTATTTTTGCTGTGTCGTTCAAAATGAATATCTACATATCAAGCTCGCCGGTAGGCGAGCGCTCGTCAAGTAGCGCCAGCCAGCCGGCCTATATTAACACGAAACAGAGTTTATATGTAGGTATTTTGTTTTATTGTTTTTGCACACTTTCCGCTAACTTTTATTGATTTTTATTTCACATTCGTAATGAGAGGCGAAAATAGATTGTGTTTCACGAAAGCGCGAGGTTCCTACGAACAGTTAAAGTCGTTTTCTGGCCTCGCCGAAAATCTTGAATTTCATGAAAATATTCATACAGGTTTTTTTTTTCAGACCAATTTTCTGTCAAGGGTACAGCAATGTGTGCTTGTCGTGGAAAGACGTGAGCTACGTTTTTGAATAGGGAATTTTTATGTCTGCATACCTTGTATAGTTTCAAGTATTTATTTTTTATAGGATAGGAGATATAGCCTTCTAAAATAAAACCGGAAAGTTTCACAGAGCCGCTCCTGGTTATCTTGGAGCTGTGATTCTGGTATTTTTCGAAAGGTATTTTCATAGGAAAAAATATAAAAATATAACCAAAGTATTACACTGGGCCAAACTTGAGTTATAGCCTTTGAAAGAATACTTATTATGGAGCCCAGAGCCGTCTATTGTTATCCTAGAGATGTATTTCTGGTGTTTTTAGAAAGGTCTAGTCAAAGGGAATGAGATCACATAATTTAAGATGGTTGTAACAAGTAGAAAAGTCTTTAAAGCCCTCTAAAGGAATATCTATAATGAACCCTGGAGCCATGCCTAGTTATTCCAAGTTGATGACTGAAGGTTCTTTCTAAAGACCTAATTACGCAGAATTATACTACGATGTAAATAAAATTATAGAAAAATCAGCGACAGTGTGAGACATAAAAAGAAAAAACTGAATTTAGATTTATGAGAGTAACAAAAAATCCTCGCCTCACATATAACTTAAAATATGGGTGGGATATAATCACCTTTGCTTCATCCAAGCTGCCAGCAGACCGTTTAATCAGAGTGGGAATAATAACAATCTATAACTTCATTAAAAGATTTCTACATCAAGAGGTAAACTAGGTCTATATTATGAGAAGTGTATAAAATATTGGCCAGTAAGAGGAAAAAATATATTGATTAATGTAGATCAAAACAATGATCAAGCTCGCCGGGAGGCGAGCGCTCGTCAAGTAGCGCCAGCCAGCCGGCCTATATTAACACGAAACAGAGTTTATATGTATTTTGTTTTATTGTTTTCGCCCACTTCCCGCTAACTTTTATCAATTTTTATTTCAAATTCGTAATGAGACGCAAAAATAGATTGTGTTTCACGAAAGCGCGAGGTTCCTACGTACAGTTAAAGTCGTTTTCTGGCCACGCGTAAAATCTTGAATTTCATGAAATTATTCATACGGGTTTTTTTTTTTTTTTTTTTTTTTCAGACCAATTTTCTGTCATGGGTACAGCAACGTGTGCTTATCGTGGAAAGACGTGAGCTACGTTTTTCGATAGAGAATTTTTATTTCTGCATACCTTTTATAGTTTCAAGTATTTATTTTTTATAGGGTAGGAGATATAGCCTTCTAAAATAAAATCGGAAAGTTGCACAGAGCCGCCCCTGGTTATCTTGGAGCTGCGATTGTGGTATTTTTTGAAAGGCCTTATCATAGGAAAAAATATAAAAATATAACCAAAGTATCACACTGGACCAAACTTGAGTTATAGCCTTTGAAAGGAATACTTATTATGGAGCCCAGAGCCGTCTATTGTTATCCTAAAGATGTATTTTTGGTGTTTTTAGAAAGGTCTAGTCAAAGGGAATGAGATCACTTAATTTCAGATGGTTGAAACAAGTAGAAAAGTATTTAAAGCCCTCTAAAGGAATATCTATAATGAACCCTGGAGCCACGCTTAATTATCCCACGTGGATGACTGAAGGTTCCTACTAAAGATCTAATTACGCAAAATTATACAACGATGTAAATAAAATTTTAAAAAAATCAGCGACAGTGTGAGACATAAAAAGAAAAAAACTGATTTTATATTTATGAGAGTAACAAAAAAAATTCGCCTCACATAAAACTTGAAATAAGGATGGGTGACAATCGTCTTTGCTTCATCCAAGCTGCCAACAGACGGGGTAATTAATGTGGGAATATAGCGTTTTATAACTTCATTCAAAGATTTCTACATCAAGAGGTAAACTAGGTCTATATTATGAGAAGTGTATAAAATATTGGCCAGTAAGAGGCAAAAATATTGATTAATGTAGATCAAATGATACCTAAATATAATAAAATATTATGTATTGAGAAGTCTCTGTGGTCGTCGACTGGTGTAGGTAAAACACAAAGTTTGCAAGGTGACCCGGGTTCGAATCCCGGCTAGGTAGATTTTTTTTTACTCTGTACTTTGGATGTCCGGTATTCTCGTGAGAAAAAAAAAAAAAAACAGTGGTTGCTTGTTTCAGTCAACCTTCTATGACCGTTTAATTTCGAACGAAGTGAGTATGGTTTAACTCGATCAACATTGATTTGTCACAATCTAATTATTATCCATCTACCTTTGTATGTAACGTGATATAGGTAAGTTGCATTTTTTGTCCAATCGAGCTGAAATTTTCAGAATATTTTCAGGATATATGCTTGTCTATTAATTTATAATTATTAAATGTATATCTAGTATAATTTCTCGCTTCTTCTGTTTATATCTACTGATTATGCTGAAATGACACCATGTTTAGCAACTCGAAGTGAGGCAAATATATGGGTGAACATTTCTTAGAGTCATAGTAAGAGCCAATTTCGGAACATACAATAATACTCGGCACTTTCATTTCCCTCTTTATTTTACCAAGATCGAATTTCCATCTACCTACCATGTATGTACGTTTGTACGTAGGTACAACAGGTACATGATATAATTAAAATTGTATTGTAAACAAAACCACGAAACAGAGTTGTCCGTTTTTTAACGAGTTCATTACTAATTTTTCAATACAAGGTTAAAACACTAGTTGATTATTAATTAATTTTTGATAATAGATTTTATGATTAAATAGGTATGTTTTTTTTCTTCATTATTATATACTGGTTGAAGTTCCACAAAAGAAGCACCAATTATCACACCAACCTCATTTTAAAATGATGGTGACCAGTTGATTGTATTTGGTTTTAACGTCCTGATTTTAACTAGTCAGGACGGAGAGTTTTACCCTCCATTCGCTGGGAATCGTTCCAGCTACCTACATTTACCTCACCCAGCCTGGGTAGGGCTGTGATTCTAGACTCACGTGTTTAGAGGGAAAAAAACAAATGCCAAAATAAATAAGTAAAAAGAAATAACACTAATGTCCTACCTAAAGGACGGGGTTATTGCCTGTGGCAATCTCTTCCACCCAATCTCTTAAAAAAATAATTATATGGATATTACGCAGGACGTCCTACCCTGTATCTCACGAACGGCAAGTTGTATAATTCACTGAAATTTTTTGTAATGAAATTCTCTCAGTGAGACCTTTAAAACAATATGTCACAAGACATATCATTCTATTTAAGATTTTAAAGTTGGTCCATGTCCAGCCTGACTGGGGCCGTGTAGGCAAATTTTATTTTTGGCTGAAAATTAATCCTCTTAAAAATAGAGGAATACGAATTTTTGCGTTTTTTGATGTTTTGAGTCGTTTTCGAGAAACCCAGGCCTAGGTGAGACTTTATGGATGCCCTGTATACAGTATGTTTCAGAAAAGGTGGCCACCCCCTCGTAACTTTTGAACGCGACGGAATTTTTCAATTCTGTAAAGTTCTAAGTATAGAAAGTGCCCTATGGCCCATCCTGTGGTCATACTTATTTTAGGCCCCGTTCGGCCCTTCCGGCTTTTAGGCCATATTTTTTAATATTTCTCGCGAATTTTAAATGGAATGCTATATTTTTTATTCCTGTCAATTAAAGTCCAAACCAGGCTGAGTATAATAAGCTTTTAAAATTTTCAAAAACCTTATCAGGGGCGGAGCTGGTAGGGTGCAAGGTTCAAAACTGTTACACCCTGTATTTCAGCGTCAGTTAGATTTTTTTGTACAATTTTTATTTACATAGGTTCAAAATATTGTTTTACATCATATGAAATTAAAAAATATTCTTGTTTACATTTAATCAGGGCCGTAATTAAATTTTCGTAAAAGTACTTTTTTTCTCACGTCAATTTTTCCGAAAATTAATGGTGTTTTCGAAATTGGCATTTTTAGAGGTGAAAGTCTGCAATGACATATGTTTTTTATGCTTAATATTGTAAGAAAAACTTAACGGAGAAGCTAGTAAGGTCATAAAAAAGGACATTTAACCTGCTAGTTTTTTCACAACAGTGTCCGGTAAAGTGGGTGAATTTCGAAATTATTGGATTTTTTTTGTTGAGGAAACACAATTGGCATAGAAAATAAATAGTACCTAATAAGGGAATAATACTTTAAATAACATAACAAAATATGAAATTAAATGAAAATTATTTCTTCTAAACCAGTGCCGGATTTTTTTCTCTCTCCTTTTTTCACTCTTCAAAGTTCAGTCCGATGGCGCGTTGTATACAACGATTCTTGTAGGATCACCGAAGTTAATAATAAATATAATAATAATAATGCTTTTTCTTTGTGTTATTATGTCACAATTTTAGTGGGTAACGCAGAATCATAGGACTTTACCACTTTAATTTACAATATCTTGTATTATTTTTTTGCCTAAGATTTTGCCACTGGTCGCTGCTTCACATTAAAGCAGCTACTCATTTTTCCTCACGAGGTATGAGTGGACCCCGAACATCCAAGTACAGAGCAGAAAAAATCCTCCCCCGCTGGGAATCGAAACCAGGTCACCATGTGTGCAATGCCTAGCGCGCTAACTCGCTCTGCCACAGTGACTACTGGATCACCGAAGTTAAGCATCGTCCAGCGAGGTGAAGACTTCGTGATGCTGGCATTCCGGCCTAACCTAGGCTGGGTGAGATAAATGTGGTTATATCAGGTTGGTGAGTTTCCTGCGAATGGAGAGTAACACCCTCGTCGTGATATGATACAGTTGAAAGCGATATTAAACCCAAATTAAGAAAAAACATACTGGAGTTTCTAGTAATGAATACCAGTTTCTAAATAAAGGGCCATTTTCCAGGTTAAGTACCATTTTTTTTATTTAATTTCTTATGTATTTATGTTTAGTGAAGATTAATTCTCTTATAAGGTATTATTTATCGTTGCATACAACGCGCCATCGGACTGAACTTTGAAGAGTAAAAAAAAGAGAAATAAAAAATCCGGCACTGATTTAGAAGAAATAATTTTCATTTAATTTCGTATTTTGTTATGTTATTTGAAGTATTATTCCCTTATTAGGTACTATTTATTTTCTATGCCAATTGTGTTTCCTCAACAAAAAAAATCCAATAATTTTGAAATTCACCCACTTTACCGGACACTGTTGTGAAAAAACTAGCAGGTTAAATGTCCTTTTTTATGACCTTAATAGCTTCTCCGTTAAGTTTTCTTTCAATATTAAGCATAAAAAACATATGTCATTGCAGACTTTCACCTCTAAAAATGCCAATTTCGAAAACACCATTAATTTTCGGAAAAATTGACGTGAGAAAAAAAGTATTTTTACGAAAATTTAATTACGGCCCTGATTAAATGTAAACAAGAATATTTTTTGATTTCATATGATGTAAAACAATATTTTGAACCTATGTAAATAAAAATTGTACAAAAAAATCTAACTGACGCTGAAATACAGGGTGTACCAGTTTTGAACCTTGCACCCTACCAGCTCCGCCCCTGATAAGGTTTTTGAAAATTTTAAAAGCTTATTATACTCAACCTGATTTGGACTTTAATTGACAGGAATAAAAAATATAGCATTCCATTTAAAATTCGCGAGAAAAATGAAAAAATATGGCCTAAAAGCCGGAAGGGCCAAACGGGGCCTAAAATAAGTATGACCACAGGATGGGCCATAGGGCACTTTCTATACTTAGAACTTTACAGAATTGAAAAATTCCGTCGCGTTCAAAAGTTACGAGGGGGTGGCCACCTTTTCTGAAACATACTGTATAAATATAAATAGCCCTCAGGCGAGAGTCGATCATTACCTAATGTACTTATTGTAGAGATGGGTACGAGTAATTACTTTACTCAAAAAGTACCGGTTCTTGAGAGTAATTAGTATGTACTGGTTCTTATTTATAGAGTAATCAATTGCATGAAAAAAATAATTGTATTCTCGAAAGCTTTGTTTTTATTTAATTCTTAGTGCGTGATTCGTATTATAATGGTACAATGACTTACAATGGTACAAGAACCGATTTTTATACTCGTGAATCGAGTACCGGAACCGAGTACCGATTCTATGAAATACTCAGTAGTCGGTATAACACACCGGATCCGCGTACCGTACTGTGTACCGGTTTTATGAAATACTCGGTATTACACACCGGGACCGAGTACCGACGTATCGTACATAGTAGCCGGGTACCGGTTCTATTAAATACTTGGTATTACACACTGTGGCCGGGTACGATACCGGGTACCGGTTCTATGAAATACTCGGTATTACAAAATTACAATATTACCCAAGTACCCATATCTAGAACTGGGTACAGCAGAGAAAGGTACTGAATTGTTCCGATATTATCTATGAATAATATACAGGCTGTCGATATCCTAATATTTCTCTTTGTCTCGTAGAAACAAGTCTTCTATTTGAAACTTCTTTGTCTATTTGAAATCAATTAAATCAAAAAGTAGTGATATCCCCCAAAAAACACTACGTGTAAAAATAGTCGTCAAGTGTTGGAATGATTAAAAAGAAGTGATATCAAAAACGTCAATTTTCTATGTTTGAAGGAATTATTTTAATTCCTTGATAATTCAACCAAAATAATAGCCTCACAACAACAATACACCTTTGAGCAAACTTCGATTTGGTATTTTGAGAATTTAACCAAAAAATAGCCACACAACAAAACAATGCTCTTGTAAGAACAATGTTGCATAATTACAAAACCATTGTTCTTACAAGAGCATTGTTTTGTTGTGTGGCTATTTTTTGGTTAAATTCTCAAAATACCAAATCGAAGTTTGCTCAAAGGTGTATTGTTGTTGTGAGGCTATTATTTTGGTTGAACTATCAAGGAATTAAAATAATTCCTTCAAACATAGAAAATTGACGTTTTTGATATCACTTCTTTTTAATCATTCCAACACTTGACGACTATTTTTACACGTAGTGTTTTTTGGGGGATAAATTATAATAAAATATTATGTATTGAGCAGTCTCTGTGGTCGTCGACTGGTGTAGGTAAAACACAAAGTTTGCAAGGTGACCTGGGTTCGAATCCCGGCTAGGTAGATTTTTTTTTACTCTGTACTTTGGATGTCCGGTTCTCTCGTGAGAAAAAAAACAGTAGTTGGTAGTTTGAGTCAACCTTTTATGACCGCATTTCGAACGAAGTGAGTATGGTCTAACTCGATCAACATTGATTTGTCACAATCTAACTATTCAGCTACCTATGTATGTAAAACGATTGTGACGAGTTGATTGTATTTGGTTTTAACGTCCTGATTTGAACTAGTCAGGACGGGGGGTTTTACCCTCCATTCGCTGGGAATCGTTCCAGCTACCTACATTTACCTCACCCAGCCTGGGTAGGGCTGTGATTCCAGACTCACTTGTTTAGAGGGGAAAAAAATATTAGAAAAGTCTGCAACAACTGGGAATCGAACTCGAAATGGCTGGACTACGGCTGTGATTCCAGACTCACGTATTTAGAGGGGAAAAAATATTAGAAAAGTCTGCAACAACTGAGAATCGAACTCGAAATGTCTGGACTACGGGCAGTAGATACGGGCGATTGTAAATTCCCCCGCTTTCATACAAACTCCCCCGATTGCAAATTTGGGACTTAAAAAGGTACATGAAAATTCCCCCGATTGCAAAAAAAAAAGGTATAATGTAAATTCCCCCGATGGTCAACCTACAGAAAATAACAAAAATGTCAGTTTATTGAATATTTGTAATCAAGTTTCGATATGCCTTGGGTGTATAGTAGGGTTAGGTAAAATACAATGAAGGCCATGCCTTGGCTTTATAGTAGGGCTAGGTAAAATACAATGGAGGCCATGCCTTGGGTTTATAGTAGGGTTAGGTAAAATACAATGAAGGCCATGCCTTGGGTTTATATAGCAGGGTTAGGTAAAATACAATGAAGGCCATGCCTTGGGTTTATAGTAGGGTTAGGTAAAATACAATGAAGGCCATGCCTAGGGTTTATAGCAGGGTTAGGTAAAATACAATGAAGGCCATGCCTTGGGTTTATAGTAGGGCTAGGTAAAATACAATGTAGGCCATGCCTCGGTTCATTAATTGAAGGCTATGCCTATAAGGAAAAAAAGATTGCCTACATACCTACAATATACAATTTTATACCTGTACGTACAGAATCGGGGGAATGAAACCCTCAGGTAATCAAATATTTTGGCTACCGATCACTTGCGACAATTTACCTGAAAAAACCCGACATTTGCGACAACAGAAAAAGGTATTCACTGTAACGTTTGCGACAATATCAGACAGACAAAGGAACAGGTTAACTCCTTTGTTCATTTCGGCATTTCCAAATAAATACCGGGTCGACTAAAATATGGACGTATGTGAATTCATCCGATTTAATGAATTCCTTCTCTCATCATAGATAAATTTATTTTATTTGAGGAGACTCCTTGTCAGACAAACGGTTGTCAGACTAAATGTTGTGTTTCGTTAGCCGGCTAGGATAGCTTGGGTGAGGGGCTTAGGTTAGGTTGAAATTAGCGCAGGGTTAGACCGGGTCGCTACGCAACCCGAGCTAACCGCCTGCGCTAATTTCAACCTAACCTAAGCCCCTCACCCAACCATCCTACCCGACAAACTGAAGTCAGTGATCTATCGTGAAATCTCACCTTGTTAACTTTACCTAACCCTATCTAACAACAAAATTCCTCTAACAAAAAAATCACTTATAGAACACTAAAACGGCCCTCTTCAGGGCCACCAACTTTTCGCATATTTTGTTTTTTTTTCAATATGGATACCTAGACACCGTAAATCAAAGGTATAACATACACCTACCAGTACGAACTAAAATTTGATTCACACTGTATGAAACATTGAAATCTATACCTGCAATATATTGTCGCAAATGTATGGTTTGAAACCTTTTTTCATTGTCGCAAATGATCGGTTTTAAACAAAAGATTTCCGCAAGTGTCGAATTGCGAATATTTTACCGGGGGGAATTTACAACCGGAAATACGAACCTTTCAAAAAACCGGGGGAATTTACATGTGTCCGTAGAGACAACCATTACGCTGGCCACTGACAGTCCAAATAAAGCGTTCATTTGGATCAATACTTTTGTATTTTGAATCGTAAATTACATAGATCTCATTCAAAATTTACAAATATGTACCATTTATATAAATATAAATAAAAAAAAAAACACTACCAATTATGGACACAATACTTCCTCGTGATTGTTTCACATTGTATACACGTGGCAATTTTGATTTTTCGACTAAATCATTTGTATCTCCAAAACCGATTAACCGGTTTTCTTCAAAATTGTTTTACATACTTGTAAATGGTAGAATTGGTAGAATACTATTTTTTCTACATTCTAGTTCACAAATTCATACTTAAATTTAAAAGGAGTAAGCCTTATTTTTAATAAATGTACGTTTTTATTTCCTGATTGTGATAATAATAAATTAACATTAATAGTAATTTGAAATAATACTAAAATCTAGCTTACTAGACTTTAAACCTGGAACTTGGAGTTTAAGACCTCATTAAAGGCTAACTTGTAATTTGGTATTTTATTTATTTTGGTCGTTAAAATAATTAAGACAAATCTTATTACTATAGATACTAATAACGTACACAAAAAGTACCCAAAAAATACCAGGTACTGTTACAAAAGTACCCGTACCGGGTACAAAAAAATTGTACCCATGAACAACACTGGCGACGGTATAACACACTGGATCTGCGTACCGTACTGGGTACCGGTTTTATGAAATACTCGGTATTACACAGTGGAACCGAGTACGAAGCGTCGCGTCGTATCGAACGTAGTAGCCGGGTACCGGTTCTATTAAATACTTGGTATTACACACAGGGACCGGGTAGCATACCGGGTACCGATTCTATGAAATACTCGGTATTACAATTACAATACTACCCAAATACCCATCTCTAGAACTAGGTACAGTAGAGAGAGGTACTTAATTATTCCGATATTATCTATGAATAATATTCAAGCTGTCGGTGTCCTAATATTTTTCTCTTTGTCTCGTAGAAACAAGTCTTCTATTTGAAACTTCTTTGTCAAACAGTCGGACGGTTAAGGGAAGTGTACATTATGTAATTCAGTTTATAAAATAGGAGGTGGAGCTTCTAATTTATTGAAACATTTGAAACTAAAACACCCAACAAATTTTGTGAACCGAGATTCATCTCCTGTAAACGTTCTGAATGCAAAATTGTGAGATTTAGTTAGTGTACTGAATAATGAAAGAACCGGTGCTTTTTGAGTGATTACTCAAATCCATTATTCCATTTACATCCGCTCTCATAACCTCAAAAACCAAGTAAAAAATAATTGAAAATACTCGGTACTTTTAAGTAATCGATTACTGAAGTACCAGTTCTTTGAAATACTCGATATCACCCGTCTCTAATTATTGCCAAAAATACTGAGAAGGGGTACTCTTCTGTTAGTGAACCTCGGTAGTGGGTTTCAAAATTTGAAAAGATCAACAAAATTGCTGAGCGCTCTAGTGTCACTCAAATAAGGAATACACCTGTTATCACAATATTTCTCCTCTCTTCAGCAAGTACTATGAAATATTCTTTCAGCATCTTTTCAAGGTTTTTTTTCTATTTTTTTTTTTTTTCTCCTTGCCATTGTAATTATTTACAGAACAGTACTTGGGTCACAATATAATTTTCGAGCATGCAACTCATTACAACTTTTTTCATTAAACAAGGTAGTGTCACCTCACTACTCGTACTTCAATATAAATTACCCAACATTTTATATGATAGTCTTATAATATTACTGCGTATAGCAACATCCTTAAATTAAAAGTCTTTTTTTCTTTTATCTGTTGATTGTTGATTAGTTTTTATTTCATCTTTCAAAGGACAATCAATTAAATCAAAAAGTAGTGATATCCCCCAAAAAACACTACGTGTACAAATAGTCGTCAAGTGTTGGAATGATTAAAAAGAACTGATATCAAAAACGTCAATTTTCTATGTTTGAAGGAATTATTTTTCACGTAGGTAATTACAGAACCACGTCCTTGACTGCACACTGTTTTGTTCTGAAATTTATGTGTAGTAATTTACTAACAAAACAGTATGCAGTATTCAAGGACGTGGTTCTGTAATTACCTACGTGAAAAATAATTCCTTCAAACATAGAAAATTGACGTTTTTGATATCAGTTCTTTTTAATCATTCCAACACTTGACGACTATTTGTACACGTAGTGTTTTTTGGGGGATACCAGGGACACAAAGAATAATACTATGAAGAAGGGAACATCAAAAATGCCAGTGGTTCTTTGTTCTAATGGCCTGTGGAAAATCAGAAGACGGCTAGATATTAAATTTTTTGGAGTTGCATACATGCATATGTCAAAAAAAATTATTCGTGAAAATACTTGAAAAATAAAAATATTTCTTCATAATGAGAGACTCCAATTTGATAATTATTGTTTTTATTTATCAAGATTTTATTTACATTTAAATATCTATTTCTTGAGGTAGATAAGGCATTGTTTATCAAGATTTCATGTACCTTTACATAAATAATTTTGAATTGGAAGAAGCTCTCTATCTTTAATTTTATATATTCAAAATGTGCAACAAATACATTATTTAATTAGAGAGAAAAAACCACTCGACTACGAGTGCACTCATATAACTATAAAGTTCTTTGATTAAAACAAAATTCTAGGCCTAACAGAAAATAAAACGAGTCACCTTTCATAATAATAATATTCTCTATCAACAAAAAAGTACCTAACCTATGTTAATAATAATAATAATGCTTTTTCTTTGTGTTTTTATGTCACAACTTTAGTGGGTAGCGCAGAATCATAGGACTTTACCACTTTATTTACAATATCTTGTATTTTTTTTTTGCCTATGATTCTGCCACTGGTCGCTGCTTCACATCAAAGCAGCTACTCATTTTTCCTCACGAGGTATGAGTGGACCCCGAACATCCAAGTACAGAGCAGAAAAAATCCTCCTCCGCTGGGAATCAAACCCAGGTCACCATGCGTGCAATGCCTAGCGCGCTAACTCACTCTACCACGGTGACTACTAACCCGTTCACGCAAAAGTTTACCTTTTTGCCGGATTAAAATTTCGGTTTTATAGGAGACTTTTTCAGGTCAACTTTAATGTTTTTCGGAACGGGTTCATACAAAGCCCGATGAAAGATTGTTGCAGACATCAGAAAAGAGAACGAGGAGAGAGCTCCCTATAATTATAAACCCGTGGGATGGACGAGGGGATTAAAGAATCAGGTTTGGACTGAAAAGTTCTCCCCTGTAATTATCCTCTTCGGTGCCCGTAGGTTGATTAGAAAGAAAACAGAGCAACAGAAAAAAAATATTTGGAAGTTGATGAATTGGGTGGAAGATTGCTAAAGGCAATAACACCGCCCTTTAGTTAAAACATATACTATGTATACCTATGTATATATTTATTTACTTTTTCTTAATTTTTTCTCTCTTTACTTCTCTTATATTCTATATTAATTTGTAATTATCTGTGTTATATAATATAATATGTCCAATTAATAAAGTGTAAATAAATAAATAAAATGAATTTAAAATGGGACCATCTACAAAACGTCTCCTATACATAATATGTATAGTGTATACAATAAGGAAAGTAATAGAATTACCCAAAATTTTCGATAGTCAGTTTTCAGTGCCAAAACACGTTTCAGGGTTCCTAGACCCTAAATCCAACATTGGTTCATGTGTCTGTCTGTCTGTAAACAAAATATCTCAAGAACGGCATTAGCTATAGACTTGAAATTAGGTACAGAGGTCATAAATATATGTATAGAGAACGCAGCACGAAACATTTGAAAAAAATCGGTGTCCTTTTGACCGCCATTTGGCCGTTCAACTTTTTCTTGTAATAAGTTTTTCTCATCATTTTTTCGATATCTTGAACTTTTTGGAACCCGACCCCAATTTACTGGTACTTTGGGAGGGTCCCAAGACTAACTTTTTTACTATTCATACCAGATGGGGGTTGTGACATATCAAATCCAATGATTTTAAGGTGCTGATTTTAAATGAATTTGGCATGACTTATTTGCTATCTGTTACCGTTGAGTCACCAGTGGCGCGGTTCGACTTATTTTCGGGGGATAAGGAAAGTCGTGTGGCGTTTTTTTTTTTTTTTTTTTAGTTCGCTGCTCACATATGTGTGGACTCCGGACATTCAAGTACAGAGCAGGAAATTTCTGCGCTACTAGGAATCGAACCCGGATCAAAACCTGATCTGAGGACTGAAGAGCTGCTGATGATGCTGACGAAAACTTTTGTCTGTGCTGCCTCACAATGTTGCAGTGGAGCAGCATCTCAAATTCTCATCTCCGTCCTCTCCTTGTGAAACAGATTTATCCCCCCGCCCTCCCTCTTTCTTGACCCCCCCCTGCCTTTCTCACTTATCTATCCCTCTTTCTTCTTTCTCTCGCTCTCTTTCTCTCTTTCTCTCTCTCTCTCTCTTTCTCTCCCTTCTCTGATTCATTCTCATTCTCCTCCCTTGCTTTTCTCTTTCTCTCTCTCTCTCCCTTCCTCCCCTTTTCTCTCTCTTTTTTCCTTTCTCTCGCATCTTTACCTCTATTATGTCTCTGTTCTTCTTTTCTCTCAATATTTCTCTCTGTCTCCCTTCTCTGATTCATGCTCATTCTCCTCCCTCGCTTTCCTCTTTTTTTTCTTCTCTTCTCTCTCTCTCTCTTTCTCTCTCTCTCTCTCCTCCTGCCTCTATTTCTCGCTCCTATTTCCACTGCCTCCTTCTGTTAACCTCTGTATCTCTTTTACCATTTCATTGTCTCACTCTTTCTCCCTTCTCTCTTTCATTCTTGTCCCTTCCCCTGCTCTCCTTCTCCTTTCTATCTCTCTCTATCTATTTCTCCTTTTTCTCTGCCTCCTCCTCTCTCTCTCTCCTCCTGCCTCTATTTCTCGCTTCTATTTTCAATACCTCCTTCTCTCCACCTTTGTATCTCTTTTACCATCTCATTGTCTCTCTTTTTCTCCCTTCTCTCTTTCATTCTTGTCCCTCCCTCTCCACTCCCTCTTTTTCTCCTCCCTATCTCTCTCCTTCTATTTCTCCTTTTTCTCTGCCTCTTCTCTCTTTTCTTTCTCTCTCTCTATCTCTCTCTCCCTCTCTCTGTTTTCTCTCTCCCTCTCCTCTCTACCTCTCCCCACATTCTTCCTCTCCTCTCTTCCTTCAATCCCCTAAAACACTCTTTGTCTTGCAAGACATTCAGATTTTGGGTTGAGAATATGAGGCCACGTCCACACGAAAGATTTGCTTTGAATTTGAAAATATAAATTAACGCAGGACTGAGTTTTTTTTTTTAATTTGGCTTTAACGTCGCTTCAACAGCATAGTCATATCACGACGGGGATGTTACCCTCGATTTGCAGGAAATTCACAAACCTGCTACCCACATTAACCTCACCCGCCCGGAATGCCATCATCACGAAGTCTTCACCTCGCTGGACGTTGCTTCATCATGAGTTTCAAAGAGCCTCATCCGATTGCAATGAAACTTTTGAATTATTTTTCACCTCCCCTGGAAGTTTTCCAATCAAAACCATATATGTCATACTTGGGGTGCCATAAGGCGACCCTCATCACGTATGTTTAAGGCAATGCCTTAATTTACAACCAAATGCGAGAATAATAGTGGGTAGTTCACTAGTAAACATCAAATTCATATTCATCATAATATATACGATCTAGTGAATAGTAAAAGAGTAAGACAGGCTTTAACCACCTCGCCCCTTGGTTCACTACATATTCAATTGTGTTCTTTTTTATTTCATGTATGTATCATGTGGTTTACCAATAAAGTGTTAAATAATAATATTAATAACATGATCAAAATTCGAATTACGTACATTAAAATGAAAAAGTGGAAATCATTTTTTTTTTTAATATTCTCAATAACAATATCAAATTTTGAAGGAAAAATTTGAAAAAAAATAGTTTTTTTTGAAAACGACAGTGCAATGGCAAAAGGCAAAAGGATTATTTTTATGTGAACTATTTTTTATTGTTTCGGGTAGTTCTTGAGATAAAAGGCGTATCATGTCATTGATTCAATGTGCATGACTGAAAATTCAACAACAACAGCAAAAAATAAAAAACATGATGAAAAACACTTTTTTATGTTATTTGAAAACTCTTTTTGATGAATGCTAGGGATGCGAGAATACAAGGACCCAACTGTTCCAGTAAATATTAATTAGCCGCTTTTGGAATTTTTATGTTTATAATTTTTATGGGTGAAAAGTGCTGGAAGTTAATTTTTTGAAGCTACATACATATGTCTATGTAGTCTGTTTCGTGCATTTAATATAGATAGACAGTTTTAATTTAATCTCCCTGCTGGACAACCCTTTTTGGACAAATATTATGTATAGCCCTTGATGAGAACATTTTGAAATGGAGATTAAAAAAGTTACATATCTCTAAATCCTTTTCAAAATGGACATCGATCTCCAAATTCTCGTGCGAACTGAAGGAATGGGATTGTTTTAAGTACTGAAATTTAACATTATTTTTATATAAATAGATAAACGGTTACTTTTATTTTACAATTTAATTATTATTTAAAATACCTTATATCTAACTTAGTCTAAATAAAATTATCAATGATTTTACCAGATATACGTAGCCTCAACTAGTTGTCACCGTGGCCGAGTGAGTTAGCGCGCTAGGCATTGCACGCACGGTTCGATCCCCAGCGGGACAGGATATTTCTGCTCTGTACTTGCGTGTTCGGGGTTCACTAATACCTCGCGAGGAAAAATGAGTAGCTGCTTTAAAGTTAGCAGCGACCAGTGGCGGAATCATAGGCAAAAATAAGATATTAGGATATTAAAGATACGGAAAAGTCCTATAATTCCGCGCTACCCACTAAAATTGTGACATATAACACAATGAAAAACACACACATTATACTTAGCCTCAACTTAACTAAAACTTAATTATTTTTTTTTGGCATTCGTAGGCAAGGCCGTTTCATACATATTTATATTTAAACCAATAAATGAGACTTTGTATTGCTAGCAAGAAGGACTCTTTAGTTCTGCCCCGAGCCGCCAGTATAAACAAAGAATTATTTGTGATTTCATTTAATTAATTTTGATTTGTTTTTTTTTTCAATACAGGTAATTTATATTTTAATTGTAAAATTAACTTCATCGGTTATTTTAATTTAAACCTCATATAATTCAAAAACATTTATATTCAAGCCAAAGTTGAACTTGAAAAAAAAAACTGTAACCTTATCAAGAAAGAAGAAAAAGAAGAAAGAAAAAATATGAATGATCTTAATGCTGTGTCCGAAAGGTAACTAGAATTTTGTAGCAGTCCGTTAAAGTAATAAATATTAATAAATTGTTTCTGTCTCTCTGAATGTTTGGTTTAGTTTTGGTTGGTTTCAGGCGCGGCCGGTGCTAAGCAGCTGCGGAACTACAGCACCCCCAGGGCGAAAAAGAAAAAGAGACATTTTTCTCAAAACTCTCACACAATGAAAATCATCACACTTTTCTAAAATAAAGAATGCATAATTTTTATGATTGGCATGGCATGGTAAATGAACTCAAACTCTTTGGACACTGAAAGAGCGACTCTATGGATTCCATTTTTTTTTTTTTTTTTTTTTTTTTTTTTTTCTAGAATAAATAATGCATAATTTTTATGATTAGGATGGTAAACTAACTCAATTTTTACTTTCTTAGATTTTACTGTTTGTACTTTCCTTTTTTACTTTTTACTGATACTGAAAGAGCGACTCTATAAATCCTATTTTAGTCCGGTTTATGTGGCAGCACCCCCAAAACTTTTTCAACCTCGCCTGGTTTGTTTGTTTTCTTTTCAAGTAACATTAAAAAAACTACCGTTAAAAAAGGGCCAAGTTCCAGAATTCCTATCCAAAAAGGTTTCGCCAATGAATGCAGTGATATCTAGTTTGCGGCCAAGTTATCTTGGTACTAAACTATTTCTTTTATTAAAACCCTTTTTCTGAGTTCCTCATTTTGTATGTTTTTAAGTGCAAACTATCCTCTAACTTGGCCAGTTTCGCTCCTTGTGATGGTTATACTGTCATTGTGTAATTATGTACCTATACATATAGTCGTAATATTTCATACAACCGATGGCATAAAACTAGCCAAGTTAGAGGATAGTTTGCACTTAAAAACATACAAAATGAGGAACTCAGAAAAAGGGTTTTAATAAAAGAAATAGTTTAGTACCAAGATAACTTGGCCGCAAACTAGATATCACTGCATTCATTGGCGAAACCTTTTTGGATAGGAATTCTGGAACTTGGCCCTTTTTTAACGGTAGTTTTTTGTGGGATATCATTACTTTTTGTAAGTGGTTCGTTTCACAGCAGGTTTCATTATTTTTTATTAAAAATTTCAGGATTCTTCACTTTAAAAGGCTCCCTAAAACGACACCGTTTTACACCATGATAAGTGAAAAAGTTCCGGTTTTCAGATTTTTTCTCTGTATTTTTACAGTAAACCCTAGCACCATTCAAAATTTCAGCTTTGTAGGAAGTAGGGAAGTGCCTCATAATTTAGATCCATAATCGATTATATATTTCCTCCCTAAAACGACACCGTTTAACAGGCTCATAAGTGCGAAAGTTCCGGTTTTCAGATTTTTCCCTATACTTTTACAATAAACCCTACCAGTATGCAAAATTTCAGCTTTTTAGGTTGTAGGAAAGTGCCTCGTAATTTATATACATAATGTAGTATACTTCCTCCCTAAAATAACACCGTTTAACAGCATGATAAGTGCGAAAGTTCCGGTTTTCAGATTTTTCCCTATACTTTTACAATAAACCCTACTATCATGCAAAATTTCAGCTTTCTAGGTAGTCGGGAAGTGCTTCATAATTTAGATCCATAATCAATTATATATTTTCTCCCTAAAACGACACCGTTTTACACCATGATAAGTGAAAAAGTTCCGGTTTTCAGATTTTTCCCTGTACTTTTACAATAAACCCTACCATCATGCAAAATTTCAGCTTTCTAGGTAGTCGGGAAGTGCCTCATAATTTTGATGATCTGTCAGTCAGTCAGTCAGTCAGTATCAAAATCGCAAATTTCAAAATTACATTTCTCTGACAGTTTTTTGCATAGAGTCTTGAAATTTTCAATGTCTTTTTAATGATATTAGGACAATCTCTGTTCCAAATTTCATATCTTTATGATTAATTGAACCGAAGATTTGAGGGTGTGAAAAACCGGGTGAATCGGTTCGTGTAAAGATACACTGCCGTGCTTGCTGGAACTTGGCCTGGCGCACTGCCGTGCGCTCAGATTAATTATAGAAATTGTTAAGCGATTTATTTACTGTCTGACTATAATTACAAACACAGTACTGTCATTCAACGGTAAAATTAATGACCCACAATTTATTGAACTATTAAATTATTAAACCTGTCTTGTAAACAGGGCGGGCCACAAAATTAAGGCTTCCATTTAATTTTAGGCATAAAAGATTTTTTTGTAAAATAATCATTTCCTGAGTGACCATCTCCTGTTTCATGTACAAAAGGATTGTTTTATTTATTTATTTGCAAGTTTTTTTATGCATAAGTTACAGTTTTCAATCAATCTATCTTTGTTCTGATAAAAATACAATTTGGTATGTGATTAAATTAAAACTTAAACAACATTAAAACTAAAAAAATTAAATAACATTATTACTTTAATTTAAAAATTTACAAAAAAAAATTGAAAAAAATCTCTTACCATGATGGGGATGGGATGAAATTGGATGAGTACGAAGAAATAATGGAATAGTGAGACAAGAGAAAGAAGGAGAGGTAAAGGATAGAGGAGTAAGAATACAAGAGTTTTGCACCTGAAAAGGAAAAGTAAAGTAAATAGGTATAATATACAATTCAACTTATGGAATTTTTCAATTCTAAAGGACCATATAGTAGCAATGACGAATCAAATCAAATCTATATATTTTTATTACATTTAGCCCAATTTTCATCACTACAATTTTATATATGTGATATTCAACCTCCAAGCAGCCTAAGACGATCGTTTCGTTCTTATTTGAACTCATCAGTTAGGCATAGCTGATTATTAATTTCTTGCCGAGCCCAGGGTTTGAACCTGAGACCCATGGATCAATGGTACCACATGTTTACCATTGAGCCATGAATGCTTGATGACACTTGACGGAGAATATCACATATATCTATTATGTTATACCTCATAGCATAGTCACTTGCGTGCACTTCACATGCTAGTTGAGGGGTCTACCACAAGATGGCAGAACCAGTTACATATGTCCCGTGTGCGGCCACACAATTATACAATTCAACTTATGGAATTTTTCAATTCTAAAGGACCATATAGTAGCAATGACGAATCAAATCAAATCTATATATTTTTATTACATTTAGCCCAATTTTCATCACTACAATTTTATATATGTGATATTCAACCTCCAAGCAGCCTAAGACGATCGTTTCGTTCTTATTTGAACTCATCAGTTAGGCATAGCTGATTATTAATTTCTTGCCGAGCCCAGGGTTTGAACCTGAGACCCATGGATCAATGGTACCACATGTTTACCATTGAGCCATGAATGCTTGATGACACTTGACGGAGAATATCACATATATCTATTATGTTATACCTCATAGCATAGTCACTTGCGTGCACTTCACATGCTAGTTGAGGGGTCTACCACAAGATGGCAGAACCAGTTACATATGTCCCGTGTGCGGCCACACAATTATACAATTCAACTTATGGAATTTTTCAATTCTAAAGGACCATATAGTAGCAATGACGAATCAAATCAAATCTATATATTTTTATTACATTTAGCCCAATTTTCATCACTACAATTTTATATATGTGATATTCAACCTCCAAGCAGCCTAAGACGATCGTTTCGTTCTTATTTGAACTCATCAGTTAGGCATAGCTGATTATTAATTTCTTGCCGAGCCCAGGGTTTGAACCTGAGACCCATGGATCAATGGTACCACATGTTTACCATTGAGCCATGAATGCTTGATGACACTTGACGGAGAATATCACATATATCTATTATGTTATACCTCATAGCATAGTCACTTGCGTGCACTTCACATGCTAGTTGAGGGGTCTACCACAAGATGGCAGAACCAGTTACATATGTCCCGTGTGCGGCCACACAATTATACAATTCAACTTATGGAATTTTTCAATTCTAAAGGACCATATAGTAGCAATGACGAATCAAATCAAATCTATATATTTTTATTACATTTAGCCCAATTTTCATCACTACAATTTTATATATTGATATTCAACCTCCAAGCAGCCTAAGACGATCGTTTCGTTCTTATTTGAACTCATCAGTTAGGCATAGCTGATTATTAATTTCTTGCCGAGCCCAGGGTTTGAACCTGAGACCCATGGATCAATGGTACCACATGTTTACCATTGAGCCATGAATGCTTGATGACACTTGACGGAGAATATCACATATATCTATTATGTTATACCTCATAGCATAGTCACTTGCGTGCACTTCACATGCTAGTTGAGGGGTCTACCACAAGATGGCAGAACCAGTTACATATGTCCCGTGTGCGGCCACACAATTATACAATTCAACTTATGGAATTTTTCAATTCTAAAGGACCATATAGTAGCAATGACGAATCAAATCAAATCTATATATTTTTATTACATTTAGCCCAATTTTCATCACTACAATTTTATATATGTGATATTCAACCTCCAAGCAGCCTAAGACGATCGTTTCGTTCTTATTTGAACTCATCAGTTAGGCATAGCTGATTATTAATTTCTTGCCGAGCCCAGGTTTGAACCTGAGACCCATGGATCAATGGTACCACATGTTTACCATTGAGCCATGAATGCTTGATGACACTTGACGGAGAATATCACATATATCTATTATGTTATACCTCATAGCATAGTCACTTGCGTGCACTTCACATGCTAGTTGAGGGGTCTACCACAAGATGGCAGAACCAGTTACATATGTCCCGTGTGCGGCCACACAATTATACAATTCAACTTATGGAATTTTTCAATTCTAAAGGACCATATAGTAGCAATGACGAATCAAATCAAATCTATATATTTTTATTACATTTAGCCCAATTTTCATCACTACAATTTTATATATGTGATATTCAACCTCCAAGCAGCCTAAGACGATCGTTTCGTTCTTATTTGAACTCATCAGTTAGGCATAGCTGATTATTAATTTCTTGCCGAGCCCAGGGTTTGAACCTGAGACCCATGGATCAATGGTACCACATGTTTACCATTGAGCCATGAATGCTTGATGACACTTGACGGAGAATATCACATATATCTATTATGTTATACCTCATAGCATAGTCACTTGCGTGCACTTCACATGCTAGTTGAGGGTCTACCACAAGATGGCAGAACCAGTTACATATGTCCCGTGTGCGGCCACACAATTATACAATTCAACTTATGGAATTTTTCAATTCTAAAGGACCATATAGTAGCAATGACGAATCAAATCAAATCTATATATTTTTATTACATTTAGCCCAATTTTCATCACTACAATTTTATATATGTGATATTCAACCTCCAAGCAGCCTAAGACGATCGTTTCGTTCTTATTTGAACTCATCAGTTAGGCATAGCTGATTATTAATTTCTTGCCGAGCCCAGGGTTTGAACCTGAGACCCATGGATCAATGGTACACATGTTTACCATTGAGCCATGAATGCTTGATGACACTTGACGGAGAATATCACATATATCTATTATGTTATACCTCATAGCATAGTCACTTGCGTGCACTTCACATGCTAGTTGAGGGGTCTACCACAAGATGGCAGAACCAGTTACATATGTCCCGTGTGCGGCCACACAATTAATATCAATGTAACTTATGGAATTTTTCAGTTCAAAGACCATGGCTGGACGAATCAAATCAAATCTATATGAGTTTATATACATGAACGACTACAATTTATATATGTGATATTCAACCTCCAAGCAGCCTAAGACGATCGTTTCGTTCTTATTTGAACTCATCAGTTAGGCATAGCTGATTATTAATTTCTTGCCGAGCCAGGGTTTGAACCTGAGACCCATGGATCAATGGTACCACATGTTTACCATTGAGCATGAATGCTTGATGACACTTGACGGAGAATATTCACATATATTCTATTATGTTATACCTCATAGCATAGTCACTTGCGTGCACTTCACATGCTAGTTGAGGGGTCTACCACAAGATGGCAGAACCAGTTACATATGTCCCGTGTGCGGCCAACAATTAAGCATTCATGGCTCAATGGTAAACATTGTGTACCATTGATCCATGGGTCTCAGGTTCAAACCCTGGGCTCGGCAAGAAATTAATAATCAGCTATGCCTAACTGATGAGTTCAAATAAGAACGAAACGATCGTCTTAGGCTGCTTGGAGGTTGAATATCACATATATAAAATTGTAGTGATGAAAATTGGGCTAAATGTAATAAAAATATATAGATTTGATTTGATTCGTCATTGCTACTATATGGTCCTTTAGAATTGAAAAATTCCATAAGTTGAATTGTATAATTGTGTGGCCGCACACGGGACATATGTAACTGGTTCTGCCATCTTGTGGTAGACCCCTCAACTAGCATGTGAAGTGCACGCAAGTGACTATGCTATGAGGTATAACATAATAGATATATGTGATATTCTCCGTCAAGTGTCATCAAGCATTCATGGCTCAATGGTAAACATGTGGTACCATTGATCCATGGGTCTCAGGTTCAAACCTGGGCTCGGCAAGAAATTAATAATCAGCTATGCCTAACTGATGAGTTCAAATAAGAACGAAACGATCGTCTTAGGCTGCTTGGAGGTTGAATATCACATATATAAAATTGTAGTGATGAAAATTGGGCTAAATGTAATAAAAATATATAGATTTGATTTGATTCGTCATTGCTACTATATGGTCCTTTAGAATTGAAAAATTCCATAAGTTGAATTGTATAATTGTGTGGCCGCACACGGGACATATGTAACTGGTTCTGCCATCTTGTGGTAGACCCCTCAACTAGCATGTGAAGTGCACGCAAGTGACTATGCTATGAGGTATAACATAATAGATATATGTGATATTCTCCGTCAAGTGTCATCAAGCATTCATGGCTCAATGGTAAACATGTGGTACCATTGATCCATGGGTCTCAGGTTCAAACCCTGGGCTCGGCAAGAAATTAATAATCAGCTATGCCTAACTGATGAGTTCAAATAAGAACGAAACGATCGTCTTAGGCTGCTTGGAGGTTGAATATCACATATATAAAATTGTAGTGATGAAAATTGGGCTAAATGTAATAAAAATATATAGATTTGATTTGATTCGTCATTGCTACTATATGGTCCTTTAGAATTGAAAAATTCCATAAGTTGAATTGTATAATTGTGTGGCCGCACACGGGACATATGTAACTGGTTCTGCCATCTTGTGGTAGACCCCTCAACTAGCATGTGAAGTGCACGCAAGTGACTATGCTATGAGGTATAACATAATAGATATATGTGATATTCTCCGTCAAGTGTCATCAAGCATTCATGGCTCAATGGTAAACATGTGGTACCATTGATCCATGGGTCTCAGGTTCAAACCTGGGCTCGGCAAGAAATTAATAATCAGCTATGCCTAACTGATGAGTTCAAATAAGAACGAAACGATCGTCTTAGGCTGCTTGGAGGTTGAATATCACATATATAAAATTGTAGTGATGAAAATTGGGCTAAATGTAATAAAAATATATAGATTTGATTTGATTCGTCATTGCTACTATATGGTCCTTTAGAATTGAAAAATTCCATAAGTTGAATTGTATAATTGTGTGGCCGCACACGGGACATATGTAACTGGTTCTGCCATCTTGTGGTAGACCCTCAACTAGCATGTGAAGTGCACGCAAGTGACTATGCTATGAGGTATAACATAATAGATATATGTGATATTCTCCGTCAAGTGTCATCAAGCATTCATGGCTCAATGGTAAACATGTGGTACCATTGATCCATGGGTCTCAGGTTCAAACCCTGGGCTCGGCAAGAAATTAATAATCAGCTATGCCTAACTGATGAGTTCAAATAAGAACGAAACGATCGTCTTAGGCTGCTTGGAGGTTGAATATCACATATATAAAATTGTAGTGATGAAAATTGGGCTAAATGTAATAAAAATATATAGATTTGATTTGATTCGTCATTGCTACTATATGGTCCTTTAGAATTGAAAAATTCCATAAGTTGAATTGTATAATTGTGTGGCCGCACACGGGACATATGTAACTGGTTCTGCCATCTTGTGGTAGACCCCTCAACTAGCATGTGAAGTGCACGCAAGTGACTATGCTATGAGGTATAACATAATAGATATATGTGATATTCTCCGTCAAGTGTCATCAAGCATTCATGGCTCAATGGTAAACATGTGGTACCATTGATCCATGGGTCTCAGGTTCAAACCCTGGGCTCGGCAAGAAATTAATAATCAGCTATGCCTAACTGATGAGTTCAAATAAGAACGAAACGATCGTCTTAGGCTGCTTGGAGGTTGAATATCACATATATAAAATTGTAGTGATGAAAATTGGGCTAAATGTAATAAAAATATATAGATTTGATTTGATTCGTCATTGCTACTATATGGTCCTTTAGAATTGAAAAATTCCATAAGTTGAATTGTATAATTGTGTGGCCGCACACGGGACATATGTAACTGGTTCTGCCATCTTGTGGTAGACCCTCAACTAGCATGTGAAGTGCACGCAAGTGACTATGCTATGAGGTATAACATAATAGATATATGTGATATTCTCCGTCAAGTGTCATCAAGCATTCATGGCTCAATGGTAAACATGTGGTACCATTGATCCATGGGTCTCAGGTTCAAACCCTGGGCTCGGCAAGAAATTAATAATCAGCTATGCCTAACTGATGAGTTCAAATAAGAACGAAACGATCGTCTTAGGCTGCTTGGAGGTTGAATATCACATATATAAAATTGTAGTGATGAAATTGGGCTAAATGTTAATAAAAATATATAGATTTGATTTGATTCGTCATTGCTACTATATGGTCCTTTAGAATTGAAAAATTCCATAAGTTGAATTGTATAATTGTGTGGCCGCACACGGGACATATGTAACTGGTTCTGCCATCTTGTGGTAGACCCCTCAACTAGCATGTGAAGTGCACGCAAGTGACTATGCTATGAGGTATAACATAATAGATATATGTGATATTCTCCGTCAAGTGTCATCAAGCATTCATGGCTCAATGGTAAACATGTGGTACCATTGATCCATGGGTCTCAGGTTCAAACCCTGGGCTCGGCAAGAAATTAATAATCAGCTATGCCTAACTGATGAGTTCAAATAAGAACGAAACGATCGTCTTAGGCTGCTTGGAGGTTGAATATCACATATATAAAATTGTAGTGATGAAAATTGGGCTAAATGTAATAAAAATATATAGATTTGATTTGATTCGTCATTGCTACTATATGGTCCTTTAGAATTGAAAAATTCCATAAGTTGAATTGTATAATTGTGTGGCCGCACACGGGACATATGTAACTGGTTCTGCCATCTTGTGGTAGACCCCTCAACTAGCATGTGAAGTGCACGCAAGTGACTATGCTATGAGGTATAACATAATAGATATATGTGATATTCTCCGTCAAGTGTCATCAAGCATTCATGGCTCAATGGTAAACATGTGGTACCATTGATCCATGGGTCTCAGGTTCAAACCCTGGGCTCGGCAAGAAATTAATAATCAGCTATGCCTAACTGATGAGTTCAAATAAGAACGAAACGATCGTCTTAGGCTGCTTGGAGGTTGAATATCACATATATAAAATTGTAGTGATGAAAATTGGGCTAAATGTAATAAAAATATATAGATTTGGTATAATATACCTTTTTACTTTACTTCAGACGACAGGTCACAGAGAGCTCCCAAAGACTACCGAGCATTGGTAGTCAAGTGGATAACGCGATAGTCTCGTAACCCAGGTAGCGAAGGGATCCGTTGGTTCGAATCCCGCCCAGTGCATGATTTTTTTTTTTTTTTTTTTTATTTTTTTTTCTCATTAATTTGAATTTGTGACCACATATTAATAAGACTCCGAGGGTTAGGTGGTAGAAAATGCTTTGAGCATTAACCTCGCCTGGTGGATAACTTCCACTAAAGAGTATTATTATAAAGATGTTGCCGTAGCCATCTGACAAGAATACTAGACAAACAGTGAGTATTGGCTGTATTTTGTTTCTTGAACGGCTTAAATTATTGAGCACCGATGAAATATCCGAAGCAAGGCTCGACCAGAAAGGAGAAGGGGATCAGGGAGACGCGCCTAAGTGAAAGGCAGACGAAGAACTACTTCACGGCTCCAATCCTGAGCAACGGCTCGACTGGTTCCAAAGATATAGGTACCAGGAGACAGCCGAGGGGTCTAAAGAGACGCACCTAGGCCAAGGGGGGAAAGAGTCCCGCCCACAGATCAAATATTTTAGCAACGGCTCGAACGATACCAGGGGTCTAACCACCAAGAGGCGGGTAAGGGGTTTAAGGAGACGCACTCAAACCAAGTAAGGACCGAGTCCAGCCCACGGCTCAAAATTTTCAGCAACGGCTAAACTGGTACCAAGGGCCTAGGCACCAAGAGACAGGCAAGGGGTCTAAGGAAGCACCCAAGCCAAGGAGGTACAGAGTCCAGCACACGGTTAAAAATTTTGAGCAACTGCGCAACTTCTACCGATGGCATAGGTACAAGGAGACAGGAAGGGGTCTAGGGAGACCGCACCCGCAAAAAGGGACAAAGTCCAGTCCACGGCTCAAAAACTTGAGTGACGGCTTGACTGGTACCAGGGGCATAGGTACCAGGAGACAGGCAAGGGGTCTAGTTAGATTCACCCAAGCCAAGCCAAGGTGGGGCAGGGTCTAGTCCACGGCTCAACTTGTATCGAAGGCATAGGAACCAGGAAAAAGGCCGGGGGTCTAGGGAGACGCACCCACGAAGAGGGAGGACAAAATCAACACAACGGCTCAAATCTTGAGCAATGGCTCGACTGGTACCAAATGCATAGGTACCAGGAAACAGGCCGGAGGTTTGGAGGGACGCACCCATCAAGGAGCTAGGATAAAGTCAACTCCACGGCTCAAAATCTTGAGCAATGGCTCGACTGGTACCAAAAGCATAGGTACCAGGAGACAGGTCGAGGGTCTGGAGAGACGTACCCGCCAAGAGGGAGGACAAGGTCAACTCCATGGCTCAAATCTTGAGCAACGGCTAGACTGGTGCCAAAAGCATAGGTACCAGGAGACAGGCCGAGGGTCTGGAGAGACGCACCCGCCAAAGAGGGAGGACAAAGTCAACTTCCCGGCTCAGAATCTTGAGTAACGGAACAACTTGTACCGAGGCACAAGGAACTCAAAAAACTCATGAGCCCAAAATGAAAAATCAGGAAAAGAACTTACAGATGGTGTCTTTACTGGGCTGCTGGCTGCTCATCGGACAACTGCACAAGGCAGAAGATGCAGGCTCTCCCTTTTGAGGCATTTAGGCAATCGCATGCGAAAGCTACTCAGAGGCCGTAAGAGAAAGTTCAAAGGCCCGTCAGGCGCAATGAATTAAACTGAGCTGCCACCGGTCAACTGCACAAGGCAGAAGATGCAGACTCTCCCCGGTGGGGCATTTAGGCAATCGCATGCGAAAGCCACTCAGAGGACGTAAGAGAATGTTCAAAGGCCCGTCAGGCGCAATGAATTAAACTGAGCTGCCGCCGGTCAACTGCACAAGGCAGAAGATGGAGACTCTCCCCAGTGAAGCATTTAGGCAATCGCATGCGAAAGCCACTCAGAGGCCGTGAGAGAAAGTTCAAAGGCCCGTCAGGCGCAATGAATTAAACTGAGCTGCCAACCGCTCAACTGCACAAGGCAGAAGATGGAGACTCTCCCCGGTGAAGCATTTAGGCAATCGCATGCGAAAGCCACTCAGAGGCCGTGAGAGAAAGTTCAAAGGCCCGTCAGGCGCAATGAATTAAACTGAGCTGCCAACCGCTCAACTGCACAAGGCAGAAGATGGAGACTCTCCCCGGTGAAGCATTTAGGCAATCGCATGCGAAAGCCACTCAGAGGCCGTAAGAGTAAGTTCAAAGGCCCGTCAGGCGCAATGAATTATAAGAGCTGCTTAATGAAAAGAGAGAACTTACCTTTAAAGATTGACGACGTGCGGCAAATAGAAAAAATAATTGAAAATTTTGCACGATACCAAAAGCTAGAGCACTTTTAAAAGTATCGAGGTCCGAACGGTACGAGAGTTGAGAATACACTGAAGCAAGGACCCCCAGCTCGGGCCTAACCTAACCGAACTACCTGTCTTATCATGGAAAATTTCAAAAGGTTCTCATGGAAAGTTCGAATTTGGAAGTTCTCACAAGGTAAAATGGCTCTATAATGATGACGTACGAGGAAAATTAAATCCGAAACGGTAGGGGAAGGGGGGGTACTTCCCAAAATATCAGTTTTCGGGTCCCTTCGGGGAGAAAACTGTATTATTTTAATGCAAATTTCCAATTGTTTTGTCTTTCTATTTATCTTCTATTATATTAAAGTGGTGTTTTTCAACTTTATAGTTACATGCACCACAATTGTTTTGTAATCCAGGACGAAATAAATGGCTTAGGCATTCTCTACAACATTCCTCACTGTGTGAAGGGTTGGATTTTTTTTCTTTACACATATACCTATTTACTTTACTTTTTCCTTTTCAGGTGCAAAACTCTTGTATTCTTCCTCCTCTATCCTTTACCCCTCCTTCTTTCTCTTGTCTCACTATTCCATTATTTCTTCGTACTCATCCAATTTCATCCCATCCCCATCATGGTAAGAGATTTTTTTCAATTTTTTTTTTGTAAATTTTTAAATTAAAGTAATAATGTTATTTAATTTTTTTAGTTTTAATGTTGTTTAAGTTTTAATTTAATCACAAACCAAATTGTATTTTTATCAGAACAAAGATAGATTGATTGAAAACTGTAACTTATGCATAAAAAAACTTGCAAATAAATAAATAAAACAATCCTTTTGCACATGAAACAGGAGATGGTCACTCAGGAAATGATTATTTTACAAAAAAAATCTTTTATGCCTAAAATTAAATGGAAGCCTTAATTTTGTGGCCCGCCCTGTTTACAAGACAGGTTTAATAATTTAATAGTTCAATAAATTGTGGGTCATTAATTTTACCGTTGAATGACAATACTGTGTTTGTAATTATAGTCAGACAGTAAATAAATCGCTTAACAATTTCTATAATTAATATCTATTAATATAATATTTTGGTTAATGTTACTTGAAAAGAAAACAAACAAACCAGGCGAGGTTGAAAAAGTTTTGGGGGTGCTGCCACATAAACCGGACTAAAATAGGATTTATAGAGTCGCTCTTTCAGTATCAGTAAAAAGTAAAAAAGGAAAGTACAAACACTAAAATCTAAGAAAGTAAAAATTGAGTTAGTTTACCATCCTAATCATAAAAATTATGCATTATTTATTCTAGAAAAAAAAAAAAAAAAAAAAAAAAAAAAATGGAATCCATAGAGTCGCTCTTTCAGTGTCCAAAGAGTTTGAGTTCATTTACCATGCCATGCCAATTATAAAAATTATGCATTATTTATTTTAGAAAAGTGTGATGATTTTCATTGTGTGAGAGTTTTGAGAAAAATGTCTCTTTTTCTTTTTCGTCCTGGGGGTGCTGTAGTTCCGCAGCTGCTTAGCACCGGCCGCGCCTGAAACCAACCAAAACTAAACCAAACATTCAGAGAGACAGAAACAATTAAAATTTATTACTTGTTACATTCATATTATGATACCTTAAAAAAATTCCCAGCCCATAAGTTAATTTTTACTGATGCATCTAAAAATGAAACTAGTGTCTCAGCTGCATTCTGTTCTGAAAACATCAAATTCAGCACTAAGCTAAGTCCCCTCTCATGTATCAGCAATGCTGAGCTCACAGCCATTCTTTATGCTATTTACTTCGTAGTTTCTTCTTCTTCCTCTTCCTATTCCCAAACAAATACTCACTCTCCAAAATTTCTACTTTGTTCTGATTCTCTGAGTTCACTCCAGTCCATACAAAATATATTTTCTACAAATCCTATAGCTCACGAGATTAGGAAAATGGTTAATGATAACATTAATAACTTCCTGCTAGATTTTCTATGGGTCCCATCTCATGTAGGTATACCTGGGAATGAGGCTGCAGATTGTCTTGCCAAAGAAGCTTTAACCAATAACACTCCCCTAATAAATAAAATTTCGCTCCATGACCTCAAAGCTTTTCTACGGAAAAAAATTATTTCTATCTGGAATAATGATTGGTTCAATCTGACCGATAACAAACTTCGCGAAATCAAACTTGAAAATAAACCATGGCAATTACCCTTCAATATGAACAGGCATGAACAAGTGTCCATTACCCGCCTTCGGATTGGTCATACCAACCTAACTCATTGTTATCTAATGAAAAAAGAAAATCCCCCAGAATGTGACAAGTGTTCATGTAGAATTACCATCAAACACATCCTAAGAGATTGTAATAAATACCTAACGTCAAGAGACCCAAATAATCTCATACCATGCTTAAGTGAAAATGAAATTTCAATAATCAATTTTTTAACTAAAACTGGATTAAAAATGTAATTTTTTATACAGTGTATATAACATCAAATAAAATGTTGACACACTTAAATAAATTAAATAAAATAAAAAATTTATTACTTTAACGGACTGCTACAAAATTCTAGTTACCTTTCGGACACAGCATTAAGATCATTCACAAAGCCCGCTAGTATATGTATAAAATATAAAATGGCTGTATGAGGAATGACCTTGCCTACCAATGCCAAAAAAAATAATTAAGTTTTAGTTAAGTTGAGGCTAAGAATAATGTGTGTGTGTGTTTCTTTGTGTTATATGTCACAATTTTAGTGGGTAGCGCAGAATTATAGGACTTTTCCGTATCTTTAATATCCTAATATCTTATTTTTGCCTATGATTCCGCCACTGGTCGCTGCTAACTTTAAAGCAGATACTCATTTTTCCTCGCGAGGTATGAGTGAACCCCGAACACGCAAGTACAGAGCAGAAATATCCTGTCCCGCTGGGGATCGAACCGTTCTCACAACTTCTCACAAGGTAAAATGGCTCTATAATGATGACGTACGAGGAAAATTAAGTCCGAAACGGTAGGGGAAGGGGGGGTACTTCTCAAATTGGGTCGAGCTGCAGCTCTGACCTAAAATAATGTTTTTTTTTCCTTATTATTAATTTATTGTTGAATGTTTTGAATTAAAAATAAAGTGTAAATAAATGAAAATATATAAGGAAAAATAGACTCTCAGATTCTCGGTATTCGGTCGGGCGATTGTAAATTCCCCCGCTTTCATACAAATTCCCCCGATTGCAAATTTGGGACTTAAAAAGGTACATCAAAATTCCCCCGATTGCAAAAAAAAGGTATAATGTAAATTCCCCCGATGGTCAACCTACAGAAAATAACAAAAACAAAAATGAAGGCCATGCCTTGGGTTTATAGTAGGGTTAGGTAAAATACAATGTAGGCCATGCCTCGGTTCATTAATTGAAGGCTATGCCTATAAGGAAAAAAAGATTGCCTACATAGGTACCTACAAAATATACAATTTTATACCTGTAGGAACAGAATCGGGGGAATTTACCATGAAACCCTCAGGTAATCAAATATTTTACCGGGGGAATTTACAACCGGAAATACGAACCTTTCAAAAAACCGGGGGACTTTACATGTGTCCATTCGGTCGACAGCAGATTACCTCTTTGAAGGAAAGGACACGGAGAATAATGTTAGAATCATAATATATTATCTCTGAGTCACATGTTCAAAGACGCATGGTTGATAAATGGTTAAGGTTATACTATTGTTCCGTTTCATACATGCATTTAAAATTCGGTTTGATAGAGACCCCCGGTATATTCTTATCAGCAAGACAATTACGTAACGATAGACACAGGACTTAGCCCTTTCATCGAGCAAAACGGTCGTTTCGCGGGAGAACGCCTCCCAGAAACTACAGTGCTTATATAACGGTAAATATAGTTTGTATGTATTTTGTCGTCTTGAAAAATTATATCCTACCGAATCTCTGGGACCAAGATGGAAGTTCTGCCCAGTCGATTCACACCCAAAACCAGAGACCACAAATCCAGAGCCTCACGAGTCCATCCCCGGGGATCCCAGCCATCTCCACGTGTGTGACAGCAGAGCAGCCCACCCCAGTAACAGAGTTTTCTCTATCTATCTTTCACATCGTCCAAAGAAAATCGGAAACTGCGCAGCGTGCAGCGAGTATGTATGTACAAATGTACATAAGAAGAGCTTGGAGAAGATGGAGGAGTGGAAAGTCGTTGTTGGGGTGTGAAGATGGAATTGATCATTGGAAAAGAGAGTAGTGACTGTGAAGGAAAAATATTTCAATTGAACGTTTTAAATAATAAATATTCAAAGTCTCAACAACAAAAAAACTGGAACCAGCGCCCCCAAAAAATCTAACTTATTACAATATTACAATATTCCCATTTTCTCTGGTTCACCCTGTAAATTTTCCAAAAACCAATAATGTTAATAATAATTTACCTCATATAAGTAATGGTGTGGGGTGAATGATATGTGCCAATAATTATGTCCCTTTTGTTCAGCTCAATTATAAGTTCATTAGGTGGTTCGAAATAAAATTTTCACTCCCATTAGGTCACGCATAAGGGTGCCTTAACTATTCATACCTTTAATCATGGACAAGGACTCTTTAGTCTCAATCTTGCAGGATAAACATTGTATTGCATGCTATTGTATTTCTAGTTTAGGTTATACAACCTGTCCATATCTAGTTTAGGATAGGTGCGAGCGTTCACAATCGTGTAATATCACTTATTTTACTAAATTTTTGCTTCATTTGGGACTTGAACTACCGACCTCCAGATTAAGAGTCTTATCAACAGCTGTAAGTGCCTTATTAATGAAGCTACTGTACTGAGGATGGTAAAAATGTCAAACGGCTAGAATCATCTCCAGGAAAAAATATTTTTGAATTCTGAAATACATAAGTTCTCAGGAAAAACTTATAATTATACACAACTCTTGGTAAAACAAATAAACATCAAAATAATTTGAAGATAAAAAACACTTTGCTTTTTTGTTTTTCTTAATTATTTATTTTCAGATAGCCATTTCGCCAGGCATCGTCAGTGAACTAAAGACTAAATTTAGAACTAATCTTAGAGCTAACTGACTAGCTAGCTATCATAAAATAATACTCTTTGAACTCCCTGTTTACAGGAACGTTTCTTGTGGGAATCATAATTGATGAGCTCTTCAGGGTTTGTTGTCATTAATTTGTATTCGCATTATAGCTGGATGATTGATATCACATATTATTGTTCATGATGACTGTGCCAATGGATGTGTCTCTGTTTCCAACCAATGGTGGACACTCTCCTAGTTAAGAGATACAGAGGAAAATTCTTCCCAGCTAAAGATCTAAAGGCTTTTCATTTTTGAAGTTACTGTAAAATTAATAAAAATTTAGTGTCAATTTTTAATATTAAAATTTGGATTCCAACCAAATGTTGTTACAAAGATACAAAGAAAAATTCTTTTTAGCTAAAAATCAAACAAAGGCTTTTCATTTTTGAAGTTACTATATAATTAATAAAAAAAAGTGTGTCAATTTTTACTATACATAATTTGAATTCGAATATGAAACCATTTACACTGCCTTCATTGAATCTCTTAATAAAAACGTTACGTGCTCTAGGTACAGTAAACAGCAACGGGGAGTCAAAAAAACATGGCTTAAAATTTTTTTTACTAAACATATACCAATATCTTGTACATTTATCAATGATTCTTCAACTGTTGCTACATTTTCTTAGTACAATACTACGATCATCCCGAAATTTTTCTGAGTTTTCTCAATTTATTATGCAAGATGTTCTCTACTTTATGCTTTATTGGGTTTTGATATTCTACACACGTCGTATGCCCCAACTAAAGGAACTAGACCGTTTACTAGGAGGTTTTAGCAGAGCTGATGAGAACGTCGTTAAAAAATGTATAAAAAAAACGAAACTATTTATCTTTATTAATTCGTTTTGGACAATTTTTTTCTATTCAGCAAGCGTGTTGGAAGCCTTGGTCCCAATGAGTGCCGAGTATAATGAAATGAGAAGAATTGTATACAGGGTGGAGAATCCGCAGAGGAGACTACCCACTAATATTTACCTCCCTTTTGTCGACGAGTCCAGATCTTACTACTACGAACTATTCTTCGTATTTCAAATATACGTGCTAGTGATTCTTTGGTCTATTCCTATTTGCATGATAAGCACATACATACCTATTCTTTTCATATACATTAAAGGACAGTATGAAATCTTAGCCAAGTATGCTGAACAGATTGGAAAACGACATTATGATGTGAACAAGAATGGTATATTCTACACCGATATTGAGAAAAATGAGTATCTATTGTTCAGAGACATTGAGATTGTACTAAAGAGCAAAATCTGTTACATGTTCGACAATCATATTCCAGTTTTTAAAATCTCTTCCAATCAGAATGTCAAAAATGATACTACACATTTGATCGGTGGTGACAAAACAAGTCATGATGCCATGACTAGAATCGTCATAGATGAAGATACGGCCGTCTTATACTTTAAAAGTAAACCTCTATTTGAAGATTATGACAAAATCTATATTCAACAAATTATTAAATTTCATCAAAAAATATTATTCCTTCATAACAAGGTTTGTAATTACTTTATACAGTATGATTTTGAAAAGGTGGCCACCCCCTCGTAGCTTTTGAACGCGATGGCATTTTACAATTCTGTAAAGTTCTAAGAATAGGAAGTGCCCTATGGCCCATCCTCTGGTTATTCTTTTAAAGCCCTTCCGGTCTTTAGGCCATATTTTTCATTTTTCTCGCGAATTTCAAATGGCATGCCAGTTTTTTATTCCTGTTAATTAAAGCCTGCATTAGGCTAGCAATAATAAGCTTTTAAATTTTGAAAAAACCTTATCAGAGGCGGAGTTGCTAGGGTGCCAAGTTCAAAGCTGTTCAACCCTGTACTTTCTTTTCTAAAAGAAATTTCCATGTGCTGGGTCAATTATTGAGAACTATTGCACCCTAAGTTACCTATCTAAGTAAAAGTATCTATCTAATTATAAAACTTTCGACTATTGAAATGGCGCCACATGCACTCCTTTTGCCATCTTTTCAGGTGATTTATCTGTGTGAGAAGAAAATCTTGTTTGGGTATGCCAGTTACACCTTGCTAGCCTTGTCTCTGAATCTCTATCAATTGTATACGTACGACGCCTCCAGCCTGCCTGATTACAACACCTCCAGATTCGCCATCCAGTTCTTGGTCATATTTATCGGTGGCTACTACCATTGCCATCTCTCGGAAAGTCTCAACGACTGTCATGTCAACTTGTGCGCAGCGCTCATGCGCTCTGACTGGTTCAAGTGCTCGCACGAGGCGAACCGTGGGCTGAGTTTGTTTTTGTTACAACGAGCACAAAAGTCGAACCATTTGAAATTCTATCATGAGTTGATTGTGCTCAATCGGCGGTTCTTTCTGAAGATCTTGAACATGACCTTAACAGCTGTGAATTTTCTGTATTTGCTTAAAATTAAAAAGTATTAGAGGTTATTTAAATTTAAACTCCCTTAATACCTAGTTTAGGAGGGCAACATTCTACTATTTTTCCATCATTTTTACTTAATTTAAAAAATCTTTCCTCTTCTTTTTTTTACTTTTCTGTTATGTTCTTTCCACTATTTTTTTTTTTTTTTTTTTTTTTTTTTTTTTTTTTTTTAATGATATTTATTTACAGAGGAGACTTAACAATCAGAGTCCTTGCTCCTTTTCCATTCTTTTTTCTTTTCCTTTCTAAACCTAATTTCTTTTTTGTGTTTTTAATTTTTTATGTTCTTTACTTTTCTAAATTTTAATTCACAACAACCCACACCAGCATTATGCTGAAAGGTTTGTCAAATTATTAATTCTTCTTATGATGTTATTGACGAGAATAATCTCCCAAAAAACACTTCGTGTAAAAATAGTCGTCAAGTGTTGGAATGATTAAAAAGAACTGATATCAAAAACGTCAATTTTCTATGTTTGAAGGAAATATTTTTCACGTAATAAGTCTCTTGATAATTCAACCAAAATAATAGCCTCACAACAACAATACACCTTTGAGCAAACTTCGATTTGGTATTTTGAGAATTTAACCAAAAAATAGCCACACAACAAAACAATGCTCTTGTAAGAACAATCTTGCATAGTTACAGAATCACGTCCTTGACTACTGCACACTGTTTTGTTAGCAACGTACCTACTTCACATAAATTTCAGAACAAAATAGTGTGCAGTCAAGGACGTGGTTCTGTAATTATGCAAGATTGTTCTTACAAGAGCATTGTTTTGTTGTGTGGCTATTTTTTGGTTAAATTCTCAAAATACCAAATCGAAGTTTGCTCAAAGGTGTATTGTTGTTGTGAGGCTATTATTTTGGTTGAATTATCAAGAGACTTATTACGTGAAAAATATTTCCTTCAAACATAGAAAATTGACGTTTTTTAATCATTCAGTTCTTTTTAATCATTCCAACACTTGACGACTATTTTTACACGAAGTGTTTTTTGGGAGATATCACTACTTTTTGATTTAATTGATTTTCATATGATAGATCAAATAAAAACTGGTCAACAATCAACAGATAAAAGAAAAAAGACTTTTAATTAAAGGATGTTGATCTTTTAATTCAAGGAGAAAAAAAAAAAATGATAGAAAAAAAAACTTTGAAAAGATGCTGAAAGAATATTTCACGGTACTTGCTGGAGAGAGGAGAAATCTTGAGATAACAGGTGTATTCCTTATTGAGTGGCACTAGATAGCGCTCAGCAATTTTCTTGATCTTATCAAATTTTGAAACCCACTGCTAGATTCATTAACAGAAAAGTACCCCGTTTCAGTATTGTTGGCAATAATTAGAGATGGGTGATACCGAGTATTTCATAGAACCGGTACTTCAGTAATCGATTACATAAAAGTACCGAGTATTTACCGAGGTTCTTTTGTACTTGGTTTTTGAGATTCTGCGAGTGGATGTAAATGGAATAGTGGATTCGAGTAATCACTCAAGAACCAAGTGCAAAAGCACCGTACACTAACTAAATCTCACAATTTTGCATTCTGAATGTTTACAGGAGACGAATCTCGATTCACAAAATTTGTTGGGTGTTTTAGTTTCAGGTGTTTCAATAGATTAGAAGCTCCACCTCCTATTTTATAACCTGAATTAAATAATGTACATTTCCCTAAACCGTCCAATTGTTTGACAAAGAAGTTTCAAATAGAAGACTTCTTTCTACGAGACAAAAAGAAAAATATTAGGACACCGACAGCCTGAATATTATTCATAGATAATATCGGAATAATGAACCTCTCTCTGCTGTACCCAGTTCTAGAGATGGGTATTATTGTAATACCGATTATTTTATAGAACCGGTACCCGGTATGGTACCCGGCCCCGGCGTGTAATACCAAGTATTTAATGAAAACGGTACCCGCCTACTACGTACGATACGTCGGTACTCGGTCCCAGTGTGTAATACCGATTATTTCATAAAATCGGTACCCAGTACGGTATGCGGATCCAGTGTGTTATACCGTCGCCAGTGTTGTACCCGGTACGGGTACAGGTACCTAGCAAAATGTTGTACCCGTACGGGTACCTAATTTTATTATGTACCCGGTGCGGATACTTTTGTCTATAGTAAATATAGTAATAAGATTTGTCTAAATTATTTTAACTGTGGAGGACAAAGTCTTGTCATTAGAATACCACCTAACAACCAAACTAAATAAAATACCAAATTGATGGTTAGCCTTTAATGAGGTCTTGAACTCCAAGTTCCAGGTTAAAAGTCTAGTAAGCTAGATTTTATTTTTATTTAAAATTACTATTAATGTTAATGTATTATAAGTATTATTATTATCATCATCACAATCAAGAAATAAAAAGATACATTTATTAAAAATAAGGCTTGCACCTTTTTAATTTAAGTATGAATTTGTGAACAAAAATAACTAGAATGTAAAAAAAATAGTATTCTATCATATAAAACAAATTTGAAGAAAATCGGTTATGTGGTTTTTAAGATACAAGTGATTTAGTCGAAAAAATCAAAATTGCCAGGTGTATACAATGTGAAACAATCACGAGGAAGTATTGTGTCCATAACTAGCAGTGTTTTTTATATTTATATTTATAATGTAGGTACATAATATTTGTAAATTTTGAATGAGATCCTATGTAATTTACGATTCATAATACCAAAGCATTGATCAAAATAAATGCTTTATTTAGACTGTCAGTTGTCAGTGGCCAGCCTCCGTGGCGTGATGGTTGTAACTACTGCCCGTAGTTCAGACATTTCGAGTTCGATTCCCAGTTGTTGCAGACTTTTCTAATATTTTTTTCCCCTCTAAACACGTGAGTCTGGAATCTACCCAGGCTGGGCGATTTAAATGTAGGTAACTGGAACGATTCCCAGCGAATGGAGGGTAAAACCCCCCGTCCTGACTAGTTCAAATCAGGACGTTAAAACCAAATACCTACAATCAACTGGTCACAATCGTTTTAAAATGAGGTTGGTGTGATAATTGGTGCTTCTTTTGTGGAACTTTAACCAGTAATAATGAAGAAAAAAACATACCTATTTAATCTTAAAATCCATTAACAATAATTCATTAATAATCAACTAGTGTTTTAACCTTGTATTGAAAAATTAGTTATGAACTCGTTAAATGAAGGACAACTTTGTTTAGTGGTTTTGTTTACAATACAATTTTAATTATAATATGTACCTAAGTACATGGTAGGTAGATGGAAATTCGATCTTGGTAAAATAAAGAGGGAAATGAAAGTGTCGAGTATTATTGTATGTTCCGAAATTGCCTCTTACTATGACTCTAAGAAATTTTGACCCATATATTTGCCTAACTTCGAGTTACTAAACATGGTGTCAATTCAGCATAATCAGTTGGTAGGTATAAAAAGAAGAAGTGAGACATTATACTAGATAATACATTTAATAATTCTAAATTAATAAGCAAGCATATATCCATGGAATATACCCTGAAAATTTCAGCTCGATTGGACAAAAAATGCAACTTATATCATGTTACAATGTTACATACATAGGTAGATGGATAATTAGATTGTGACAAATCAATGTTGATCGAGTTAAACCATACTCACTTCGTTCGAAATTAAACGGTCATAGGAGGTTGACTCAAACTACCAACTACTGTTTTTTTTTTTCTCAAAAAAAAAGCGGACATCCAAAGTACAGAGTAAAAAAAATATACCTAGCCGGGATTCGAACCCAGGTCACCTTGCAAACTTTGTGTTTTACCTACACCAGTCGACGACCACAGAGACTGCTCAATACATAATATTTTATTATAATTTATCATTGTTTTGATCTATATTAATCAATATTTTTTCTCTTACTGGCCAATATTTTATACACTTCTCATAATATAGACCTAGTTTACATCTTGATGTAGAAATCTCTGAATGAAGTTATAAAACGTTATTATTCCTTAACTGATAACTCAGTCTGCTGGCAGCTTGGGTGAAGCAAAGATGATTGTATCCCACCCATATTCTAAGTTCTATGTGAGGCGAAGATTTTTTGTTACTCTCATAAATCTTATTTCAGTTTTTTATTTTTATGTCTCACACTGTCGCTGATTTTTCTAACATTTTATTTACATCGTAGTTTATTTCTGCGTAATTAGACCTTTAGAAAGAACCTTCAGTCATCAACTTGGGATAAATAGGCGTGGCTCCAGGGTTCATTTTAGATATTCCTTTAGATGGCTTTAAATACTTTTCTACTTGTTTCAACCATCTGAAATTAAGTGATCTCATTCTCTTTGACTAGACCTTTCTAAAAACACCAGAAATACAACTCTAGGATAATAATAGACGGCTCTGGGCTCCATAATAAGTATTCCTTTTAAAGGGTATAACTCAAGTTTGGTCCAGTCATCCAGTGTAATACTTTGGTTATATTTTTATATTTTTTCCTATGATAAGGCCTTTCGAAAAATACCAGAATCGCAGCTCCAAGATAACCAGGGGCGGCTCTGTGCAACTTTCCCGTTTTATTTTAGAAGGCTATATCTCCTATCCTATAAAAAATAAATACTTGAAACTATAAAAGGTATGCAGAGATGAAAATTTCCTTTTCAAAAACGTATCTCACGTCTTTCCACCATAAGCACACGTTGCTGTACCCTTGACGGAAAATTGGTCTGAAAAAAAAAAAACCCCCGTATGAATAATTTCATGAAATTCAAGATTTTCGGCGTGGCCAGTAAACGACTTTAACTGTACGTAGGAACCTCGCGCTTTCGTGAAACACAATCTATTTTCGCGTCTCATTACGAATTTGAAATAAAAATTGATAAAAGTTAGCGTTAAGTGGGCGAAAACAATAAAACAAAATACATATAAACTCTGTTTCGTGTTAATATAGGCCGGGTGGCTGGCGCTACTTGACGAGCGCTCGCCTCCCGGCGAGCTTGATTTTGTGAATATACCCTAATAAATAATGGAAAATAGTTTTGGCTTACATTTATTTTTGCCTAACAAGAGACACGAACTAACGACCTCCAGGTTACGAGTCCACCTTCTTATCGGCTACTGAGGTCGGTAAGCACTCCCTGGGACCAAACATGATTTTTAAAGGCATTTTAGGATTATTAATCATGAAGAACATACCGACCTCAGTATAGCTTGATCGATTAGGTTCAGGCAGCGGACTAATATTCTGGAGGTCGGTGGTTCAAGTCCCAAACATGGCACAAATTTTGTAAGGTGAGTTTGAGTAATATTCTTATAAGTTAATTAAAGTGAACATGGATATTTTTTTTTTTAATTTAGTGTATATATTTTCACAATACATAAATATCTTATACACAATACACAGTTAAAGTTATCTTATTTGTGTTAATCAATTTCATGATATCACAACTGCTCAAACTCGCTTTACTAAATGTACGTTGAACCCGGTACTCGAACCACCAACCTCCAGGTTACAAGTCTGCCACCTTATCGATCAAGCTACTGAGGTCGGTGAGTAATATTATTATTGTGATATAACTTTCAGGACAGTGTTGCTGAAATTTGGAGATGATAAGTGATTTTGTGTGTATCATTATACGAGCAGTAATTAGTCGGAATTTAATATTCATATTAAAATTATTTTTATTTTATTAAATTTTTATTCATGCCACTAATATTACTCAGTAGCCGTATAATTTCTGAAACATAATTGCCATGTTAAAACTACAGCAATATTTTATTTTTTATGACGCAACAAATTCCATCATGAATATCGTTGCATGTTAATTTGTTTTGGTATTGATATAATGTTCTCCGTTGATACATCTGTTAGCACAACGCTTGCTTAGAATGTATGTATGTGCTAGACTTAGGATGCGTTTAGCAATTGTCATTTTTTTTTTTTTTAATATTTGGGTTTAACGTTGCTTTTAACTGCATGGTCGTATCACGAAGGGAAAACAGATTATCATCGTATCGTATTCATGTAGTTATCGTATTTGTGTTAATCACTTTCGTGATATCACAACCACTCAAACTAGCTTTCCTAAATCTACGCTGAAACCGTTACTTGAACCAACGACCTCCAAATCACGAAGGGAAAACAGATTATCATCGTATCGTATTCATGTAGTTATCGTATTTGTGTTAATCACTTTCGTGATATCACAACCACTCAAACTAGCTTTCCTAAATCTACGCTGAAACCGTTACTTGAACCAACGACCTCCAAATCTCTTAGTTAGTACAATCTTCAGTTCAACTAAAGAATTATTTTCAGTCAATTTCACGTTTCTTTTCCAAGTTTTGTACCCGGGAGCTCTTGCTCTCACTCGGTGTGGACCCAGGTTTAGCTTTCTCTTGAAGCCGCCTCCTGCATTCACTTTGAAAACCCTGTCATCAACTTTGATGAGAGCTCCAGCAACGGGATTCCCTTCCTTGTCCTTCACCAGGCCATACACTCCTTGTTGGTTTCTAAGTTTCAGTGCGAAATTTTCTTCACTATAGGGTGTTTTATGGTTTAATTCTAAACTTCTCCAGAAGCTTACATATCCGGGGGCACTGGCTGTCAGGTTCACAGACTGATCCTCTTTCAGCCTTATCCAGTACCGTCCGTTTGTATCCATCTCAATCTGTTGCGACTTTGAATCCACTTTGGCTGTGATGACAGCTTCCACAAGGGGATAGCCCTCGTTGTCTATTACTTCACCGTACACACCTCTTCTATGGACCAGATAGAAATTTACTGGCAAAGCAGGATTTTCTTCTGTTAGATTCACCTTTAATATATCTGATGTTTCGTATCCGAGGGCTACTGCTATCATTTCGTAGACTCCTGGATCTAATATCATCCCGTATTCACCCTTTCTTGTCGCCTTAATATCGATGATCTTTCCATTTCGTTTTCTTACTTTGACAACAGCTCCTTTAACTATATGTTTGTCATCACCCCATACATGACCGTAGACTCCTTGTCTCGTCAGTTGAAAATCAAGTCGAACATAAGGTCTATTGCTTGACAAAGTCACAATTTTTGTCTGATCTATGGCTGCGAGGGCACTCGCTGTGACGTAAAAATTAAAACCAATCCCAAACACTTCTCCCTGATCATAGGTCAACAGCCGCCAGCCAGTACAAGGAACTCTGTGTATTTACCATGGTCTCTTTGTCGATTCCCCGCACTTTGATGACAGCTCTATTGATGGGACGATGATACGTGTCCGTTACATTGCCGTAAATACCTTGCCGGGTGCTTTCTATGAACTGGAGCATTGAGTCTAAGTTTGCGTGCCAGTACCTGGGCAGCTCAGGCGCTGAGGGGTAATTGCTGCAGCTAAGATGCAAGGTGATTTCAAAGCAGTTGAACAGGTTGTAGTTTGCGTCTTGCATACCTGAGGGAAAACCAAGAGAGAAGCCTTGAAGGAAAAGTTCACAAAATATATCTAAATCCTTTTTAGGATTTCGTAATTTCAACTGATTTGAAGACAACCAGCCTCGGAACTGCAGCACCCCAGACGAAAAAGAAAATGAGAGGATTTTTGAAGTCCTAGCTCGTTCACAATGAAAATTGTTACACATTTCTTCAATAATCAATTCATACTTATTATAATTGACATGGTAAACAAACTCAAAGTCTTTGGATACTGAAAGAGCGACTCTATGAATCCCATTTTAGTCCGGTTTATGTGGCCGCACCACCAAAACATTTTCCCACCTCCTGTGCCTGGTAAAGATACTTACTACCATGTTTCTTTTGCCACAAGTTCCCGTTGGTTATTCCGGCAGAGAAAGATTCATTGCACGCTTTTCCGGTTTTCATCATCTGGTTTAGTTCAGCATAATCTAGGGCCAACTTCCAAAAGACTTTATAGTCCGGTGTATAACTTGCTAAGCCATCTTCTGCAGGGCTCTTAGGATAATCAAACAGATAACTGGCCACAATGGCACCACCCTGTAGGTTCCCGGAGAGAACGAATGGATATCTGTCCATAATATACAGCATCGCCTTAGTTTCTGGCTCGAGAAAAGGAGGCCTGTCAAAAAACAATAAGGAAGGAGTTCAGAAAATTTCCCAAGTCTACTTTGAGAAGTTAATTAGTTGCCATTCAATCATGCAAATGATAATAAAACATAATGTATTATACCAAATTTCATAGCTTTTCGATCAAAAGAACCGAAGACTTCATGTGAAAGAGTGTGAAAATCTGGTTGAAATGTTTTGTGAAAAGATACACGCAATGAAACTTGGCCAAAAGTTCAAGATTACAATAAAGATCGTCCCTTAAATGGGACTTTCTGCACAATATCTCGGATAAGCGGTGGCCTTGTAATCCTTTTGTATAATCTGGAGCTTGTAACAAAAGCGTGGATGAGGCATGGCCATAATTCATTGAGTGTTGTCCACTGGTTTCCTCCAATCTTACCAAAGACGATACTCCGGAGTGCCGTGCGGAAAATTTTGGTCTAGGTCTACGCCATTCTTGTTGAGCCTTCCGTTAGACGAGAAAGCATTGCTAGCACAATATCCGGTCTGAGATTCTATCAAACAAAATAAACTATCTGGATTCAGGGTGGGAATAATCCAAATGTCAATCGTTTTAAGCATGTCAGTAATGCGGTCATCCTCTCCATAATTGTACACTAGAGCGACACCTGCAGGGAGAAACAGTTGAAAAATGTAAATACTGTCGAACCTGAATACAGGGTGATTCAAAAAAGTAGATAAATCCGTTAACCACATATATTATGAACCATTTTACGGGGGGTCAACTCTATAACAAAAAGTCCGAAAATGCTTTCTAACGGAGTGGCACACCCTTCAAGTTGGAAAAAATATATCGAATATTTTTAGTTACGCCTTAGCTGTTTGAGGTATTGAGACGTGATAAAAATCCACTCTCAATACAGGAGGTCAGTTTTCTTTTGACTTGAAAAGCTTGTCCATCACTCTTTCAGGGGCGGCCACAGGGGGAAAAAATGAAAGAAATTTGGTTATAACTTTTTGATGGTTGAATAAATTTGAATTTCGTTTTCGTTTTACCACTTAAATTGCAAATGATTTACAGATGTGCATTATTTAATCTTTTTACCTAAGTGTGTACATTACCAAAATCGCATATTTATTTCATCAGTTTCACATTGAAGGATAAAGTAAAAATATCATCTTCAAATTTCAAGTACTTGTGTTAGTTGAGAAAAAAAAATCCTAATCTTTTTTGTGCATGACGACATTGTTTATGATTAGATGCTAGGAAAAATTTCAAAATATGCTGAAATAATAGTACGTTCGGATCCTTAGAAAATGTGGACAGTGCGTCCACTCAGGTGATTATAAAGGAATGATTTAATTTAAAAAAGAAAATGAAACATTTTTTTTTTATCCACCTCTCTCAAAAAATAATACATACCATCAAGGCGTATCCAACAGTTTCGTCTCCATGTATGTTTGCTACATACTTGAACTTTGGCCTCAGATCTGGTAAACTCGTCACATCCTGGCTGATCCTTACCGCCCAGATTGTTCTATTGTCCACGGCACTGCTTCCTATATTGAACAGTCCCACGATATTTGTATCGTGGGACTGTTTGGTTTCTTAATTGAAACAGTAAGTTCGCCAGCTCCGACGATTTGAAATACTTGTTTAGTTTTATTTCTTTTTTAGAGTCACCAATGAATATGGACGAAGGGTTGTTGGTAATGCTGGGGATATTGAGGCTGGATGCATACTCCATGTTGACGTCATCATCTGCTGTAGAATAATCCAAACTGTCTTCTCTTTGAGAAAATGCACAAGGGACAATTGACACCAACAGAAATGCCAATGAAGTTTGTGAAACCATTATCATTCCGATTTTTCACAATTATTCGTTGGTGAAACGGTTCTGACGGCAGTACGTGACGTTTTAAAGAGTTGTTAGTCGCAGTTCCCAGGGAGTCTGGTGCAGTTGTTACACTCAGGCGTATGACTCATGTGGTGATAAATTTAAGCCACTTGATCTGTCTCATCTAATTATGCTTTCTGCTTTCTCAGGTTCTAGTATACTTGTATGTATAGCACATTAAAGAAATATGAATATGTATGTACAACTATAAACAGGGAGTAGACCAGCAGTTTGGCTGGGGGACTATAAACAGGGAGTAGACCAGCAGTCTGGCTGGGGGACTATATGTATAAACAGGGAGTAGATCAGCATTGGCTTGGTTCTGGGGGCCCTTGTCAATTATTAGCCTCCTTGTAAAGACAGTGGTAGAAGTGCTGAGTCATTCCTCCACTGTCTGGCTACCATCGTTCACGATGACGCCACTCTATGATGATGATGATGATGATAATGATGATTATGTACATGTTATTAGAGGTTCTTTTGTTCTGCCTTTTCCCAGACCTACTTGGGGTGCGCACTGTGAGCATTGTTCAATACTTTATGTGAGAGGTTGTTTGATTCTGCCATTTCCCATGTGTAGAGTCACAGTCGGAAAGGTTTTAGTTGGTACCAGTCCAACAATAATCTGGCAAGCTTCGGTGGTGGATTTGAAGAAATGATCTTGTCATCTCTGTACATGTGTCGCAGAAACTGCCATTTATCCATGAGGATTTACTTCGCCGTTATCCGCTGGAACAGAAACTTTTTTACCTCATTCTAAAGTATAGTATAGTAATGATTCATTTAGATTGTTGGCTCGAGACACGGAGTCCTATTACGCTAACAGTTTAGCGTAATAGGAAAATTTTAAGGCAGATTAAAAAAAAAAGTATGTACCCTGTTTCAGCGTAGATTTAGTAAAGCGAGTTTGAGTAGTTGTGATATCACGAAAGTGGTTATGATAACTTGTTTTTCATCTCTTATAATTATACAGGTTTATCTTATATCCAGTTCTATTATATCCAGTTCTCTTATATCCAGTTCTTTTGTATCCAGGTTCGACTATAATGGGTTTTTTTTTTAAACTTTGCAATATTTTGCAATTCTGGAGTTACTCAATTATTTTATTCTCACTTCGCAAAAGCTACTGGAGTAAAATGATTGCCTCGGAACCACTCCTACATGATTTTAATTAAAAAAGCACTCAGCGAATAACGCAAAATGAAAACACCTTTACTCTAACCAAGAAAACTTTTAGTTTTAACTGTTTCGTGTTTCTTTTTTCTCGTCAGATTTATGGAGTTGGTTAGTTTTTATTTTACAGGTTTCGAGACAGTTCAAGTCAGTGTTTCATTTTGTTTTTTGCTATTACTTTGTAGAAAGAAATAATAATAATAAATCTGTCATCCTAGGACTACAGCCCACATTATAAGAAGTTCAACATAGATCACACGTTCATACAGGATGGTCACTGATTTGTGATCACTGGATTTTTCTCGGAACCAGTTATTATTATTATTATTATTATTTAACACTTTATTAATTGGACTTATATATAACACAGATAATTACAAATTATTATACAATATAAGATAACTAAAAAAATAAATAATAAATAAATATATACATAATATAATTATGTCCTAACTAAAGGGCGGGGTTATTGCCCTTGGCAATCTCTTTCACCCAACTCAGTTGAAATTTTCAAAAAACAACATGTTGATTTTTAAGGAAAGTATTTTCCGTTCTATCAAATTATACGGGGTTTCGTTCCCTAAGTAGGGTATTTCAATTTTATTTTTCAAATTCTAAATATTTTAGACTATTCACTTTTTATTTTTTTTGCAATTATACAGGGTGTGTTAAAAGTCCCTTTTCCAGAAAGAGCAAGTAAAGTTCCTTGGTTCGATCCCCGGTGGGAGCGGATTTTTTACAGAAAATTCTGTTATCTCCATACACGTGAGGCTGGCATTTTCGGCCGGAAGGTATTCCTTACAAACAATTGTAACCAAATCAAGGATACAAATTGTTGTTGGCACGAGGGATCGAACCCGGGACCTTCCGCATGGCAATTATTTGTTCATTATTTGAAATACCGATAGCTTAAAACTCCCGATAACTCGAAATGACGCTTCTGTCCCTTGGATTTCGGGATTCTGTATCTTCAAACAGTCACACGTAAGAGTCACACAAGCACCGTGGGAACCTTCTTAAAGTACATAAAGAATTCAAATAAACTTTGACTTGGAAAAGAAAGGGGATGTATGGAGCGGATCGCATTTTTCCAACACACTTTGACGAGAAAAGTCTTTCTTTTCTTTCAGAGGTAAGATGTATCTCTACGGTATCTTCGAAATACAAACAGAAAGTTGACATGGGATAAAGATAAAGCGTATGTGCATTTATTATGTGAATGAGAGAAGAGGCGTTTATCAGTGGCGGATCGACGTTTCGCTTCGTGGACGTTTGGAGTGAAAATCTAGGCCGCAAATTAGCTACATTTTTTTATGCATAGGGTGGCGTTATCGTGAACGATGGTAAACAGACAGCGGAGGAATGACTCAGCACTTCTACCACTGTCTATACAAGGAGGCTAATAATTGACAAGGGCCCCCAGAACCAAGCCAATGCTGGTCTACTCCCTGTTTATAGTCCCCCAGCCAGACTACTGGTCTCCTCCCTGTTTATAGTCCCCCAGCCAGACTGCTGTGGTCTCCTCCCTGTTTATAATCCCCCAGCCAGACTTTTTATTCATACACGGGCAATAATACTATTGCATTTACGTGTATGATACCTACCTAAATATAACACAACACAGTAAATAGATGAAAATAAAAATTAAATAATATTCTTACTATTACCCTAGAGGGCCTAGAGGAAATTTTAAGCTGCGAACATACAGGGTGGTCCGAAAGTATCTTTTCCTATGGAAAATGTAGATATTTAATAACGTTTGATCAGAAGGACAGAAAACATTAAAATAAACTGCAATAGACAGTAGATTTTATGGAGATTTATTTATGTAAGGTGTGAGAAATTATGTTGGTACTTGACTGACATATTTTTATGAATTGTTTACATAGGTACATAAAAAAGATACTTCTTGACTACTCTGATATGTCTGATGTCCTAGTTTCTATGGCTGAAAATCTGCCTACATAATATTTGCCATCATAATATATAATTCAACACTTCCCCTATTATACCAAAACTCATCTTATATGAACTAATAAATGTAATGGAATGTCATGTCATGAAGCAGGAGCGGCGGCAGAAGTAGCAGCAATAAAAAAACACTGCCAATTATGGACACAATACTTCCTCATGATTGTTTCACATTGTGTACACGTGCGAATTTTGAGTTTTTATACTAAATTACTTGTATTTCATAAACGGCTGAACCAATTTTCTTCAAATTTGTTTTATATGGTAGAAAACCGTTTTTCCTACATTCTAGATTCTACAAAAAATTCTGTATCGGCAAGTCGTGGTTCTTATTTTTTGACTTTATTGTCCAAAATTTCGGATTTTCTTAAATATCAGAGTCAAATTATAAATAATTAAAAAGAAAATATAAAAAACCTGTGTAAAACAATAATATGCATATACATACAAAATTTCATCAAAATCGGGTGTACCGTTCACGAGATATAAGCATTTAAGTAAAAAGTTAGTGGTCAGGCGCATGGTCTCTTTCACCCAGAGCCGCTAGTACTAATTCGATGAATTTAAAATGAGACCATCTACAGAATGTCTCCTAGATGTGTACAAAATTTCATCAAAATCGGTTTAGTAGTTTCCGAGATTTGCGCGTTACAAGGAATCGTTTTAACAGACAGACCGACAGACGGACACAAAACCAAATTTGCTCAGGAGGTTATGAAACGTCCAGAAATATGAAAAAAATTGAAATCGGAGCAAAAAAATATTTTTTTTACAAAAACGAACACAATACTTCCGATTTCTAATATTAGAAATTTCTCGGAAGTAAAAGAAATGAAATATACAAACATTAAGAATGAGGGCTATATATTCCAACCTTTGGCGGTAGAGACCATGGGTGCGTGGAGTGTTGCCTCGAAGGAATGGCTGAACCAACCTGGTGAGAAATTGTTTAGATGTACGGGCGAACCCCGATCTAAACAATTTCTTGCCCAAAGAATTGGTCTGGCCATTCAGAAGGGTAATGCTGCATGTATCCTTGGGTCGATACCAGAATGGAGGAAGTTTTTTATTTGTAAATAAATAAATTAAAAAAAAATTGTAAAGAAAAAAAAAAAAAAAAAAAAAAAAAATGGAATTGAAAATGATATTGTCCATTTAAAATCCATTATTATTTTTAACTGTATGAACGCCGTGAATCTCTACGAGTATGCAATGTGCAATGGATTCATCATTAAATCAACATAAAATGGCTAAAAAGTACAGACTTTCGACCTAACGTAAAAAAACTAGTCTGAGTTTCTCAAATAATAGAAATGGACAATACAATATAGATATCATTAAATAATTTTTTATCATACGATTGTTACAATTTTAGTGGCTAGCGTAAAATGATCTTGTATAATTCCTTGTTCTACCCATAATTCCGCCACTGATCGCTATTAACATTAAAGCAGCTCATTTTTCCTCACGAAGTTTGAGTGGATTCCGAACATAGTACAAAGCAGAAAAATTCATGCCCCGCTAGGAATCAAACCTAGATGCCTAATGCGCAAGCGTAGTGCGTTAACTCAGTCGGCCACGGTGACTACTATCTCTGAAGAACCATTCCAGATGAAAAACTGAACCAGGGGTCGAGTGAAGATTGAATAGAGGCGCAAGAACTCTGATTGTTGAGTCTCCTCTATAGATAAGTATTCTATTTTTTACAGGGGTTGAAAAAAATTGTGTCGAAAATTATGGTCGCTTTTTTTTTCACTTTCGAATAATTGGTACCTTTGCCCTAGGGTCCCTAGGCACTCAAGTACATGCATTTCAGAAATGTATGTCTTTCTCGTGATAACATAGTTCCGGATATTCCTCAGACCGACGCGACGATAAGAGAAAAACATTTAGGCCGTATTATGAAAGAGACTTAGGGCGGAATTAATAGACAAAATCAATAACTGAAGTCGTTGGTAAGTGTCGGTTTTCCCTATCTTCTGTTTCATAAATAGACCCTAAGCCTGAGACGAGGTCCGCGCCTGAAACTTAGGTAGGGAGAAGAAGGATAGTATTATCATGTGTAATTCAATACTTCCGTTACTTGAAGAAGAAAAAAATGAAAAACAAGTAAGCAGTTTTCTATAGCTTTCTACATTTGGCGGCGCTTTTTAAGACACTGTACCTTGAATATTATTTTTTACCTTTACACCTGATACTAATAAGTACAATACATATTATTATAATTGAATGCGTGGCTCGAAAAACTATCTATGTTACAAATTTTGTAAACCATTTTCATTTGAAAATAATGATCTGTAAAGTGTTATGAATAGATAACTTAAAAATATTTTTTTTAAACATCTTTTCAAGATAAGGCTCTTTCTTGTAAAAAGAAAAATTGAAGCTATGTATTTTTAATCCCCCTCAGATCATTATTTTCAAGTAAAACCGATTTTCCAGAATTTGTAACATAGATCATTTTTTGACACAAGCATTCATTATTATTATTATTTCATAAATACTTTGTAAATGAAGTCGTACTGGTTATATGTAGACTTTTGTCTTGAAATGAAAGCGGGGGACCATGGAAGAAAAATAATAATTATATTTTTTCCACTTAGGCATTACCTATCTGTCGTAATATTTAATAATAATAAAATAAAAAAAAACGGAGTTAGGACCAACTGTGATCAATTCAGTCCTCTTTGGGTAGTTGAAAAAAGATTTTGTAAAACATCTGAATAGAGCATTTTTTGGTTTAGCTAATAAATCTTTCTTTTTACCGACCTCAGTAGCTTGATCGATAAAGCTGCGGACTTGTAACATGGAAGTTAGTGGTTCAAGTCCCAAAAATTAGTAAAGCTATGAGTGATTGTGATATCACGATAATGATTAACTGAAATTAAATAACTTTTTTTTACTTTCTTTTTGACAGTCATAAATAAGGGTTGGGTGGAAGAGATTGCCTTAGGCAATAACCCCGCCCTTTACCTAGGACATATGTTTTTATATATTTTTCTATTTTTTTCCATTTTTATTGTATATATTGTTTCCATTTTTTTTATTGTTAAAATAATAAAATTATTTGTACTGTAAATAATGTCCATTTATATCTAACTAGCGGGCTGCACCCGCTTCGCCAAGCCATCACACGCACACCACCCATACATCACACACCACACCCACACACCACATACACACACCACACACACACAAACCACACACACACACACACACACACTTATCTACACACATCCACACACACACACCCATACACACACACAACACACCCACACACATCACACACACCACACACACACACACCCACTCACCCACACACAACCACCCACCCACCCACACACACAACACACCCACACACATCACACACACCACACACACACACACACACACATCCACACACACACACACACACACATCACCCACACACACACACACAACCATCATCGCTGTAAATTTCAAAATCCCGAGCCAAGGCTATCATAGCGGATATTGATAATGTAGCAAACTGGCCCATATTTCGAGAACGGTTTGTCAGAATATGGCAACAAAGGGCTCAAATAAAATCATGTGATGTTCTCAGACAGTTTTACAATAAAAAAATTTAGGTCCTTACGATAAATTTTAGGTTCCGTGCTGGAATCAGTAAAAAAAAACGTGAGAAGTCTGAAAAAATGGTCGAAATTTCGAACATTCTGGCTTCTATCTCGAGAACGGTACGTCAGAAAGTAGCCTAATATGAATTAAATTAAAGCTACTTTTGTCTTATGTGTTATTAAATAATAAAAAATATAGGTCCTCGCGACAAATTTTAAGTTCCGCCCTGGAATCTGCTAAAAAACGTGAAAAGTCTGAAAAAAAGGTCGAAATTTCGAACATTCTGGCTTATATCTCCAGAACGGTACGTCAGAATGTGACCTAAAATGAATTAAATGAAAGCTAATTTTGTCTAATGTGTTATTAAATAATAAAAAATATAGGTCCTCGCGATAGATTTCAAGTTCCAGGGCAAAGACTGTGTTAAAATCGGACCCTTCCTCAAGGCAATACTCGAGGAAGGTCATAACTCAAGGAGGGTTTGGAATTTTGGACTTTTGAAAATTTTCCTGGTATTTTTCGGCAAATTTACTTGGGGTCATCTCTCATCAATTTTTTCCTATCTCTTACCGTTTCGCCTAAACAATTCCGGACACACAAAGATACAACAAAGCCCGTCCATATTTCTCATATATCTAATAAAGTGTTGAATAATAATAATAATAAAAATATATTTAAATTAATGAGCAGTGAGCATTTCTATATCAACGTTTCTCGTTCTATGGTTCTTCAAATTGCAAGCCGCCCCGCGTATGAATTCAATTGTGCAGAGGAAAAACAATACTCGTAAGCGTAGCTGTTTTTAAAACATATTACAATAAAACTTTCTCCACTCTTGTGCCGCCGTAACGTATGACAACATTGTTTTTGTCATTGGTAGGTATCATCTCTCTAGGAACAATTTGTCTGTGTTTTTATTTGAAAGTTTAAATTATTCTTACTAAACATAAGCAATAGACGAGGAACCTATTAAATTTATTTACAGGTTATTGAGGCAAATTCTATTATAATATGAATTTAAAATGGGACCATCTACAGAATGTCTCCTAGATGTGTACAAAATTTCATCAAAATCGGTTGAGTAGTTTCCGAGATTTGCGCGTTACAAGGAATCGTTTTAACAGACAGACCGACAGACGGACACAAAACCAAATTTGCTCAGGAGGTTATGAAACGTCCAGAAATATGAAAAAAATTGAAATCGGAGCAAAAAAATATTTTTTTTACAAAAACGAACACAATACTTCCGATTTCTAATATTAGAAATTTCTCGGAAGTAAAAGAAATGAAATATACAAACATTAAGAATGAGGGCTATATATTCCAACCTTTGGCGGTAGAGACCATGGGTGCGTGGAGTGTTGCCTCGAAGGAATGGCTGAACCAACCTGGTGAGAAATTGTTTAGATGTACGGGCGAACCCCGATCTAAACAATTTCTTGCCCAAAGAATTGGTCTGGCCATTCAGAAGGGTAATGCTGCATGTATCCTTGGGTCGATACCAGAAGGTCACGGAATGGAGGAAGTTTTTTATTTGTAAATAAATAAATTAAAAATTGAAAAGAAAAAAAAAAAAAAAAAAATGGAATTGAAAATGATATTGTCCATTAAAAATCCATTATTATTTTTAACTGTATGAACGCCGTGAATCTCTACGAGTATGCAATGTGCAATGGATTCATCATTAAATCAACATAAAAAGGCTAAAAAGTACAGACTTTCGACCTAACGTAAAAAAAACTAGTCTGAGTTTCTCAAATAATAGAAATGGACAATACAATATAGATATCATTAAATAATTTTTTATCATACGATTGTTACAATTTTAGTGGCTAGCGTAGAATGATCTTGTATAATTCCTTGTTCTACCCATAATTCCGCCACTGATCGCTATTAACATTAAAGCAGCTCATTTTTCCTCACGAAGTTTGAGTGGATTCCGAACATAGTACAAAGCAGAAAAATTCATGCCCCGCTAGGAATCAAACCTAGATGCCTAATGCGCAAGCGTAGTGCGTTAACTCAGTCGGCCACGGTGACTACTATCTCTGAAGAACCATTCCAGATGAAAAACTGAACCAGGGGTCGAGTGAAGATTGAATAGAGGCGCAAGAACTCTGATTGTTGAGTCTCCTCTATAGATAAGTATTCTATTTTTTACAGGGGTTGAAAAAAATTGTGTCGAAAATTATGGTCGCTTTTTTTTTCACTTTCGAATAATTGGTACCTTTGCCCAGTGTTGTAATGTACCCGGGTACTTGTACCCGGGTACTGTACCCGGGTACAGTTTTGAGTACCCGATACCCGTACCGGGTACAGATTGTGAATTGGTACCCAATACCCGTACCGGGTACTATTTTTCTGTACCCGGTACCCGAAAAGCGGGTACTTTACGGGTACTTTTTTGTTCTTAAGTAGCAAGAGTTTGTTCTAAAAAATTGAAACCTTGTTTTACTTCCGAGAAATTTCTAATATTAGAAATCGGAAGTATTGTGTTCGTTTTTGTAAAAAAAATTATTTTTTTGCTCCGATTTCAATTTTTTTCATATTTCTGGACGTTTCATAACCTCCTGAGCAAATTTGGTTTTGTGTCCGTCTGTCGGTCTGTCGGTCTGTTAAAACGATTCCTTGTAACGCGCAAATCTCGGAAACTACTCGACGGATTTTCCTGAAATTTTGCACACATCTAGGAGACATTCTGTAGATGGTCCCATTTTAAATTCATCGAATTCGTACTAGCGGTTCTGGGTGAAAGAGACCATGCGCCTGACCACTAAACCACTAACTTTTTACTTAAACGCTTATATCTCGTGAACGGTACACCCGATTTTAATAAAATTTTGTATGTATATGCATATTATTGTTATACATAGGCTATTTCTATTTATTTTTTAATTAATTATAATTAGACTCTGATATTTAAGAAAATCCGAAATTTAGGACAAAAAAGTCAAAAAATAAGGACCATGACTTGCCGACACAGAATTTTTTGTTGAATCTAGAATGTATAGAAAACAATTTTCTACCATATTAAACAAATTTGAAGAAAATCGGTTCAGTAGTTTTGGAGATACAAGTAATTTTGTATAAAATCTCAAAATTGGCACGTGATAACAATGTGAAACAATCACGAGGAAGTATTGTGTGCAATATTGGCAGTGTTTTTCATTTTGGAACGTTTTTCAAAAAAAAAGTTTCACTTTTTTTAAACAAATGACATCATATCCACCACTTCCTACCTCCATGCGAGCCATTGGGCTTACCAAACTTAACGAGGCTTACCAAACCGAACAAAGAGAAATTTTATAAGTAGGTATGTACCCGAAAAGTACCCGTAAAATACCCGGTACATTTTTTCATTACCCGGTACCCGTACCGGGTACTGTTTTTAAAAAGTACCTCTTACCCGTACCGGGTACAAATTGCCCCTGAATACCCGTACCCGTACCGGGTACCAAAAAAAATGTACCCGTTACAACACTGCCTTTGCCCTAGGGTCCCTAGGCACTCAAGTACATGCATTTCAGAAATGTATGTCTTTGTCGTGATAACATAGTTCCGGATATTCCTCAGACCAACGCGACGATAAGAGAAAAACATTTAGGCCGTATTATGAAAGAGACTTAGGGCGGAATTAATAGACAAAATCAATAACTGAAGTCGTTGGTAAGTGTCGGTTTTCCCTATCTTCTGTTTCATAAATAGACCCTAAGCCTGAGACGAGGTCCGCGCCTGAAACTTAGGTAGGGAGAAGAAGGATAGTATTATCATGTGTAATTCAATACTTCCGTTACTTGAAGAAGAAAAAAATGAAAAACAAGTAAGCAGTTTTCTATAGCTTTCTACATTTGGCGGCGCTTTTTAAGACACTGTACCTTGAATATTATTTTTTACCTTTACACCTGATACTAATAAGTACAATACATATTATTATAATTGAATGCGTGGCTCGAAAAACTATCTATGTTACAAATTTTGTAAACCATTTTCATTTGAAAATAATGATCTGTAAAGTGTTATGAATAGATAACTTAAAAATATTTTTTTTAAACATCTTTTCAAGATAAGGCTCTTTCTTGTAAAAAGAAAAATTGAAGCTATGTATTTTTAATCCCCCTCAGATCATTATTTTCAAGTAAAACCGATTTTCCAGAATTTGTAACATAGATCATTTTTTGACACAAGCATTCATTATTATTATTATTTCATAAATACTTTGTAAATGAAGTCGTACTGGTTATATGTAGACTTTTGTCTTGAAATGAAAGCGGGGGACCATGGAAGAAAAATAATAATTATATTTTTTCCACTTAGGCATTACCTATCTGTCGTAATATTTAATAATAATAAAATAAAAAAAAACGGAGTTAGGACCAACTGTGATCAATTCAGTCCTCTTTGGGTAGTTGAAAAAAGATTTTGTAAAACATCTGAATAGAGCATTTTTTGGTTTAGCTAATAAATCTTTCTTTTTACCGACCTCAGTAGCTTGATCGATAAAGCTGCGGACTTGTAACATGGAAGTTAGTGGTTCAAGTCCCAAAAATTAGTAAAGCTATGAGTGATTGTGATATCACGATAATGATTAACTGAAATTAAATAACTTTTTTTTACTTTCTTTTTGACAGTCATAAATAAGGGTTGGGTGGAAGAGATTGCCTTAGGCAATAACCCCGCCCTTTACCTAGGACATGTGTTTTTATATATTTTTCTATTTTTTTCCATTTTTATTGTATATATTGTTTCCATTTTTTTTATTGTTAAAATAATAAAATTATTTGTACTGTAAATAATGTCCATTTATATCTAACTAGCGGGCTGCACCCGCTTCGCCAAGCCATCACACGCACACCACCCATACATCACACACCACACCCACACACCACATACACACACCACACACACACAAACCACACACACACACACACACACACACACACACACCACACACACACACACACACACACACACACACTTATCCACACACATCCACACACACACACCCATACACACACACACAACACACCCACACACATCACACACACCACACACACACACCCACTCACCCACACACAACACCACCCACCCACCCACACACACACAACACACCCACACACATCACACACACCACACACACACACACATCCACACACACACACACACACACACACACATCACCACACACACACACACAACCATCATCGCTGTAAATTTCAAAATCCCGAGCCAAGGCTATCATAGCGGATATTGATAATGTAGCAAACTGGCCCATATTTCGAGAACGGTTTGTCAGAATATGGCAACAAAGGGCTCAAATAAAATCATGTGATGTTCTCAGACAGTTTTACAATAAAAAAATTTAGGTCCTTACGATAAATTTTAGGTTCCGTGCTGGAATCAGTAAAAAAACGTGAGAAGTCTGAAAAAATGGTCGAAATTTCGAACATTCTGGCTTCTATCTCGAGAACGGTACGTCAGAAAGTAGCCTAATATGAATTAAATTAAAGCTACTTTTGTCTTATGTGTTATTAAATAATAAAAAATATAGGTCCTCGCGACAAATTTTAAGTTCCGCCCTGGAATCTGCTAAAAAACGTGAAAAGTCTGAAAAAAAGGTCGAAATTTCGAACATTCTGGCTTATATCTCCAGAACGGTACGTCAGAATGTGACCTTAAAATGAATTAAATGAAAGCTAATTTTGTCTAATGTGTTATTAAATAATAAAAAATATAGGTCCTCGCGATAGATTTCAAGTTCCAGGGCAAAGACTGTGTTAAAATCGGACCCTTCCTCAAGGCAATACTCGAGGAAGGTCATAACTCAAGGAGGGTTTGGAATTTTGGACTTTTGAAAGTTTTCCTGGTATTTTTCGGCAAATTTACTTGGGGTCATCTCTCATCAATTTTTTCCTATCTCTTACCGTTTCGCCTAAACAATTCCGGACACACAAAGATACAACAAAGCCCGTCCATATTTCTCATATATCTAATAAAGTGTTGAATAATAATAATAATAAAATATATTTAAATTAATGAGCAGTGAGCATTTCTATATCAACGTTTCTCGTTCTATGGTTCTTCAAATTGCAAGCCGCCCCGCGTATGAATTCAATTGTGCAGAGGAAAAACAATACTCGTAAGCGTAGCTGTTTTTAAAACATATTACAATAAAACTTTCTCCACTCTTGTGCCGCCGTAACGTATGACAACATTGTTTTTGTCATTGGTAGGTATCATCTCTCTAGGAACAATTTGTCTGTGTTTTTATTTGAAAGTTTAAATTATTCTTACTAAACATAAGCAATAGACGAGGAACCTATTAAATTTATTTACAGGTTATTGAGGCAAATTCTATTATAATATGAGAGCACAATTAAGCTTAGATCAATCAATCCACAATCCTTAAATACAAAAAAATCCAGCTTAGATAACCATTAACCCACTAACCAAGGAAAGTCCCAGTTTCGAATCCTCAAAGGGACCCTCAAAATAATAATTACATATATTGTTGTCATAACCGACCTCAGTAGCTTGATCGATAAGGCGGACTTGTAAACTGGAGGTCGGTGGTTCAACTCTCGGTTTCAGAGTAGATTTAGTAAAAAGTAATGTTTGAGTAGTTGTGATATTAGGAAAGTGATTAACATATTTTATTATTTCTTTTGATTGCAGTTTGTAGGGGACAATCTTCCATCGAAAAAAATGATACTCGCAACTTATTCATTTTATCTGTCACCGAGTAGTCACCTTGGCCGAGTGAGATAGCGCGCTAGGCATTGCACGCACGGTGACCTGGGTTCAATTCCCAGCGAGGCAGGATTTTTTTTGCTTTGTACTTGGGTGTTCGCGGTCCACTCATACCTCGTGAGGAAAAATGAGTAGCTGCTTTAATGTTAGCAGCGACCAGTGGCAGAATTATAGTATAAAATAAGTAATTGGGATATTAAATATACGGAAAAGTCTATAATTCTGCGATACCCACTAATATTGTGATATAATAAAACGAAAAAACACATTTATTTATTTTATTTATTCATTTTATCTGTCGAGGAAGTAATTTGAATGTGCACTATTTACGCTTCACTCGATGTGTTTGAATCCACTCCATTGACGCTACACTCCTTGGTATCTGGTACAACTCGTGACAATAACATTGGGTCTTCCGTTCTGTCTTTTCAGCCATTTCATGTTGTGCAGAATGGCAAGTTTCTGACGACTTCTGAAATAAATTAATTGAATTTTCATACTTTTAAATCTACCAAGTCTTCTTAATATGCCGAAAAATAAAGGTAAGTTTATATCCGAATTGATGATTCTGTTTTTATCAGTGAATATTACCTCATATCCTAGGATTCCGTGGACGTCATATCTAACACTCTCATGTTGCTGGTTATCTGCCAAAATCAATACCTGGAACACTCATTTCTCTAGTTTATTGTACAGTAGGTACTGTTCTAGTGAATTATTTTACTCTAATTTCTCTATCACAGACCAAATTATCGCTTTGTTCATAGCCTGTCGACCTTATCATTGAAATTTATGAGTATAAAAAGCATACACTGATTAACTACAACCACTAGTTTCAAGAAATTATGCAATGTGAAAGGTACCAACTTACTGCATAGGTCTTTTCCTAAAAACATTCAGTTCTATTTTTTTTATTTTTTTTCTGTTATACTTTATATTTATTGAACTAAAATGTATTGTTTGAATAAGATTGTTAAATCCCACTATCTCAACAAATCAGTGAATGAAGGTTTTTTTATTGACACTTGATGAGACAGCCACAAAAAATGTGAGCACTTTAAGAGATTAAATTAGTATCTACCAATTAATTTAAATAATGAAAATCTAACATAATAACAATGTTTGTTTTTAATTTCAGGAAAGGGAGGTAAAAACAGGAGGAGGGGAAAGAATGAAAATGAAACGGAGAAGAGAGAGCTTGTGTTCAAGGAAGATGGACAAGGTGAGAATATTTACAGTGACTGAGTAAACACCCCTTGAAACCATATTGAAGAGCTGATAAGAGATCATCTCTTTTGATACTATTTCTGATGTTACTTAGGTATATAAGAAAAGTTTTGGATTGAACTATGACATTCATATTTAGTTATCATTTATGTGGTAAAGAATCTTATATGGTGACTCATGAGCAATTTTTTTAGTACTTATTCAAATGTCAAAATAATTGACATATAACTTGATTATTTCTTCTCAGATTTTATTATTGAGTTACAGAGCTCTCTCTGGTAATTCAGTGTATTAAAGTTTTCAGATTTTTTAAAATAAGTTTTCAGATTTGTAAATTCTGTCTTTCCATGTATGTGCATAAAACTTTTTAATATACCTGCTTTACTGTCTACTAATGTCTAACTGCTTTTATTTTCATTTCAGAGTATGCCCAGGTTACCAAAATGTTGGGTAATGGACGTCTGGAAGCTATGTGCTTTGACGGAACAAAACGATTGTGTCACATTCGGGGGAAACTAAGGAAAAAAGTGTGGATCAATCAAGGTGACATTATTCTGATAGGTCTGAGAGACTATCAAGATGCAAAAGCTGATGTCATCCTCAAGTACACTCCTGATGAAGCCAGGAATTTGAAGACCTATGGTGAATTCCCTGAGACTGTCCGTATTAATGACACTGTCACGTTTGTTGAAGAAGGATATGATGAAGATATTGAATTTGGAGATGAAATCAGCAGTGATGAAGAAGCTAATGCTGTTGACAATGTAAGTAATATTAAAAGTAAGATTTCTATGTTGCAGTCTTCCTCACCAGATTGGGTATGGTTGTAAGTCAAAAAGGAGTTTGTTGAACTATTGGATGAAAATTGTGTCATGTTTCTAAGGTTAAAATTATGAAAAGGGATTAGATCAATATAATCCTGTTTAGCCCTTAACATGCCCTCTCCACTTAACACTGTAACCAAATTTTGAATACAATCACCATCATCATTATCATAGGGTGGTGTCATTGTGAGTGATGGTAGGAACAATTAAAAATAATAAATAAAAAACTCATGATCTCCAGTCAACTTTAGTTGGCTCAACCCAAACCACGTATATGTATGTGTGATCAACCCTTAGGAAGAATACAAGCTAAGGTTGGCTAGTCAGAACTCTGTTTTTCCCTGTGGAATGCTCCCCAGCCCGACTGACAGGCATTAGAAAATGGATCTGTGTATCTTTTTGAGAAACAAACAATACTCTAAGATTTTTCATTTTTTTCTTTCAGATCTAAATATTCCTCAAAGGACCAATCTTCCTTACAAAAGCAGCACTCAACTACAAAATGGAATGGTTGTCAATATTTTAAATCATTACTTCGCAACAGCAAAATTGTGATTTATCTACTCCCCTTTCCCTACTAGATCTGTATTCAAATACTTAACTATTAATTTTTGTAGTAGCTGGCTACTAGTGTAGAACAACTTAATGTAAAGCAAAGTAACCTCCCCACATGTGATTCTGAACAACACTAATGGATCCAGAATATGTTAAGAAATATAAAGGATGTCTCACAACCCCCAGCTTTCCAAATTCTTTTAAGCTGATAATTGTCTTAGTTAGTTTTTTGACTGATTTCAAAAGACAGTTAAATGTTTCAGTAAACTAGTATAGGCCTCTAATCTAAACATACTGTCTTGTCTTGTCTATAGAACTTTGCCAGTTTTTTTTCTCACTAATTGCTTGAGAGTAAATGGGGACGTGTGTACAGATGATGTTTTAAAACTACTGTAAATATTTACTATACATAATGTTCTGGGTGCATTTAGTTGTTTGTTATTGTAGCCATTTTTAATATTTTTAAGTTGGTTTTATTTGCATTGTAAAAATTTACTCTCTTTAAAAAATAAAAACTTCACCGAGAAAGTGTCTACTTTTATTCTTCAGTTTTAAAATAATATTATTCTACCTCCCTACAATGGTGTTTAATAATGTTATGTCTAGGTAAAAATAGACATTGAAAAGAATCTGTTAGTTACCTATATGGATGTTTTAAACTTTTGGTATTACTGGTCTTTTCAATGAAATAACTAGGAGATGTAACAGTTCTATTTCAGTAGACCCAAAGGTTGTAGTTTCAAGTCTCAACCAGGGTGGAATTTTCAGGTGAAAATTTTCTCAGAGAGGCAGTTACAAGATTTTTTCATCACAAAATTATACAATGTATCAGGTAAAAAAATGTAGGTATAACAAGGGTTTAATTTACCAATCTTTTATTGGTCTTTTGAAAGCCTCTTAATGGTTTTTTTGCTGGACATTTTTAGGACTTACTCATCAAAAACTCATTTTAAAGGTTCAAAAATAACTAGTGTAATAATCTTGCTTTGTAAATTTAAGGTTACTACTATTCTGTAACAGTGCAAGATAATAAAACAAAGAATACACAATAGTTGAATTAATCTTTTTCATATCTTTAGGACATTTAACAATAATAATCCAAAGAACTTTTGGTATGTACTAATTTTTAGTAAGCACATAATGAACTCTTTAGTATGTGCTTCAATAGCTAAATGGAAAAAAAACAAGAATGAGAAAAATTTGCACAGATAATGAAGTAATATTGAATTTTTAAGAGATTATTGGATCTTGAAAAAACTTGGTACACATGTGAGAGAACAATACTGTGTAAAATTGGATCAATCCAACTACCTTATTATAGGATAAGAGAAGTAAAGATTCAGATTTGTTTGTTACAACAAAAAAAAAACCATTTTGTACAATGGCCCAGCATTGTCTTGAGTAAATTTATTTAATCTGTTCTGAAAAAAACTTGGGCTGTTACAGTCAGTATTGCATTAAAAAGAATTCAAAGAAAAAAGACATCTGATGAATGAGAAGTAAGTGGTGGCACAGTAAATTTTTACTCTGGTGATTCTAGTTTAAAAAAAACATGTGCTTCAAATCTAAGTAAACAAATTGCAGTATGAACACAGTTATAAACAATTTATTTCCATACAAAAGGCATTTAGCACTATATAGGTATGGTAGGATAACACTAGGTTTAGATCCTAGTTGGTTAACTGTCATCAGGAGCTCTTCAGATGTCCTGGCAAAGTTGTGTGACACCCCCATATTTACCAGAATTTATGAACCCTTTGTAACAGGAACTAGAGTATTCTTGTAATCCTCACTAGTGTCTTTAGGTATTTGTTGAAAAATAAAACTGAACATAAGATTAATAATAGTCCAACAGAAGGCATCACACACAGGCACTAATGGCATTATTTCTGCCAAAACTTGGAACTACTTGCTCCTCTATTAGTCTTGATCTTGTATTTCTTTCCTACTTTATCCACAACATTATCACTACCCATCAAGTCATCTGTGTCTTGATTCTGGTTGTTAGGATTCTTCAGAGATTTCTTAATGTTAAGAATTTCCTGATCAATTGCATTTGAGTGTGCAAGGTGCTGATGTTTTTCCAAGTTAGCTTTTCCTATTTGTGTTTCAATTGCTTTGAGAACATTGGCACAAGAATCACTCCATGTTTGGAATTCTGTGATCATATTATTAATATCTCCTGGAAGAATATCCCGCCCGATAGCAAAATCTAGCTCCAGGGAGGAATTTCTTTGGTCTAACTTACCATGAATAATATCTGAATAGATAGCTTCTATGATAAGATCTTCCAAGTCTCTAACATTGGATATGTCAAGTTCTTTCAGTAGTTTATCATATGGAATACATTTACTATCTAGTGAGAGTGTTACTATGGTAAGGTTCTGTAGTTTCTTCTTTTGTAGTGGTGTCATTTCTGGAAGTTTTAGTTCTTCTTTTTTCTTTAAATAATCCTGGTAGGTGCCATGAGCAAAGAGTTTGAGCAGATGATAGTGACCTGCATGAGGAGAAGTCTCCAGTTCTTTAATGTATGGCATATCAATTAGTTCTTTGAACATGAAGATGCCTGGTGCCTCTAATACTTGCTTGATGAGCTCTACGGCAGCAGCTCCCTTGGTTGTTTTGGCAAGAAGGACAAACTGTTCCAGAGGATTGATGCCTGCAGTTGAAGACTTCTCAGAGACCATTTTGTTTAATTTCTGAAACCAAACGTATCAACAATCTATCATGAATAATGTAACCAAGAGAAACTAATCTCAAAATTCAATGGACAGAAGCACCATTTGTGTTATCAAATTTCAAGATGTTGGGATTTTGCACATGAAGCAAAGAAATGAAATTTCAAAACATTGAGATGAAAATATTACTCAAAGGAGAAAAATTTAACTTATTAAAAGTCCCTTTTTTTGAAATACAAAAAAAAATCAATTTAAATAAGAAGTTCTCCCCATATTGAATTTAATTTAAATGGACTAAAGCTGAAAATCTTTTCTTTTTAACACACATTTATTTAAAGTTATCCAGGGGCCGATGAATTTTTTTGGGTTAACAGGATTTAATGTTGGCAAGATTCTACTGTACTTATCATCAGAAAAACCACATTAATGTTATTATTAATAATTTTAACACATAGATGACCGGCATGTTTTTAGTCAGTTCTCCCGTGGGACCAGCAATGTTTAGGCTATTCACAGACGTAGTGCATGCATGTACCACCGGTGGTACACTTGGTCAATTCCGTACAGACACGCGTGTACCACCGGTGGTACACCCAGTCGTCCAAGTGTAAAGAGTGACAAAAGATGAATAAGTATTGAAAGCAAGAACCAACCTCAGTAGCTTAACCAATAAGGTGGCAGACTTTTAATTTGAAGGTTGGTGGTTAAAGTCCCAAGTTCAGCCAAAATTTTAAGAACTAAAAGTACTAAATTGAAAAAAGGGCTTTTAACAAATAGGTACCTTATTTTATCAGAACTGAAAATATCTCCAGCATAAACTTTTTATTTAATTTTCCAACAACAAAAAAGTTTCTAGTTCTATTTTTTTCAAAAGTTCGCGCACATTTTTGGCGTTCTCAGAAATGCACTTCAAGGACCTGTGGTGGAACTGACCGCATAAAATCCTTTGTGAAACCCTGACATATTTACTCTATGTATCGTTCTTCTTTAACTATCTTCACACTGTATGTTTTTGAAATGTTTTGAAAATAATATACGGGAGTTTGCAACTTCTCTCTCGACTCTGATCTTGTCAGAACTTTCCCAGCTAACCAAGAGCTTTTCTTTTTAGCTTTCCCTTTAAATTCCACAGTGAATTAGTTTTCTATCTTGGGAGCTCGCGGCTCAAGTAATCGCCACTTGACGCCACATCCCAAATTGGTGACCCCGACGTGATTGGTGCCAAATTGATTGGTGACCATTCGCCGTTTTATCCGAACCTACCTTCGTTACCGGTAGTCGACCGCGCCGCGTGTTCGTTTTTCCGTTTCGTTCTCTTTCTCTGCCCACCGGGGTAGACCGTGCCGTTACCGTGTTTTCGTGGTCTCTAAACCCACGCCGTGTCCGTTTTTCGTGTCTTTCATTACTCCTCTATTTCACCATGAGTGATGGAGAAGAGGAAACCAAGAACAAAGGATCCACAGGGAAGGATCTAACCTCAACTTCAGGAAATTTAGGCGCCACGCCTAATGTTCCCATTATCACCATGCCTCATGTAAGCATCCCTCGCTTTTACAAGCCAGACCCAGCCATGTATTTTATCAATGTGGAATCCCAATTCACTCTGGCTGGCATTGTATCTGATCATGATAGATATGTACAGCTTACTGCTAAACTTGAACCCGAAATCTTGGCAGAAGTCAGTGATGTGGTTCGTAACCCAAATACAAGGACATATTCTGCTCTCAAGAAAGCCATCCTCATGCGCTTTGGCCAATCAGAAGAACAAAGATTGAACAGGCTTCTAGGCACAATGGAAATGGGTGACAAGACTCCCAGCCAAATCCTGAGAGAAATTCAGTGCCTTGCTGACACAGGGATACCTGAATCCATTGTACGTGGTATTTGGTTAAAAAAAACTGCCTACCTACACCCAACAAATATTACATGCAGTGAGTTTGACCACGCCCCTGGCACAACAGGCAGAAGTGGCAGACAAAGTTATGGCAGTTAGTCATCCTACCTCCACCATATCCACAGTTTCTAACCATGACACATCTCTTATTGAGACTCGGTTAGATGAGCTGTCTAAGAAAGTTCAGGAGCTTTCATCATCACTGGAAACATTGCTAAGGAGATCCACATCTGAACATTCATCCCGCAGCCACTCAAGGTCCCGCACCCGTTCACCTGCAGCTCAGCACAGGTACTGCTATATACATCACAAATACAAATCAGAAGCTCGTCATTGTGCTGCCCCTGCTACCTGCAAGTTTGAGGCAGACAAGAAGTCGGAAAACTACTAACCCTCCCTGACAGATTAGCGGCTGTAGGGAAGGGTAACGAAACCTCCCGCTTGCAAGTAACTGATCACAACACAGGATTGCGTTTCCTAATAGACACAGGAGCTTGCATCAGCCTCTTACCTCCCAGCCCTGCTGACCGTAACAATGTACAGTCCTTTGAACTGTTTGCAGCTAATGACTCCCGTATCAAAACATATGGTGAGCGTCTCCTTGTTCTCAACCTGAACCTCAGAAGGAACTTTCCCTTCATTTTCACCATTGCTGATGTGTCCAGTCCTATTCTAGGTGCTGACTTTCTGCTAAAATATGGTCTCAATGTTGATCTAAAGAACTCATGTTTGATTGACCCTCTCACAAACCAGAAATCTTGTGGTGTATCAATCTCATCAATCCAGTGCAGTATTACTGCTGTACAACCTGGCTTACATGAATCAGTTGAGAAGCTCATATTAAAACACAATATTGCTTCCAAGACACTGATCAACTCTCTACCTGGAATCAAAAATTCTGTTGTGTCTCATCACATTGAAACAAAAGGACAACCTTGTTTTGCTCGAGCTCGCCGTCTTCCTCCTGAGAAATTGAAAGCTGCCAAAGCTGAATTTCAGTTCATGATTCAACAAGGTATTTGTAGACCCTCCAAGAGTCCTTGGGCCAGCCCATTGCACATGGTGCCCAAAAAGTCAGGAGATTGGAGACCCTGTGGGGATTACAGAAATCTCAATGCCCAGACAGTTGCTGACCGGTATCCCATACCCAACATTCAAGATTGTGCAACAAGCTTGCATGGTTCTCGCATCTTCTCTACTATTGACATGAAGAAAGCTTTTCTTCAAATACCAGTGCATGAAGATGACATTCCCAAAACTGCTGTTGTGACACCTTTTGGACTTTTTGAGTTCATGCGCATGCCTTTTGGCCTATGCGGTGCATCTCAGACTCTTCAGCGCTTCCTGCATTCAATTACCGCTGACCTTCCCTTTGTCTTTGTCTACATAGATGACTTCCTCATCTCCTCAAGAACTCAGGATGAACATATTGCTCATCTTGATCAACTGTTTGCTCGACTAGCTGAGTATGGACTCACAATCAATGTCAGTAAGAGTGTATTCTTACAGGAATCTGTGCATTTCCTGGGCTACAGCATCTCTGCTGATGGTATCTCACCTTCTCAAGACAAAGTTTCAGCCATCTTGTCATATCCCAAGCCGGAGACCGTAGGAGAAATGAAGAGGTTTTTGGGTATGATAAACTTCTACCACCGCTTTCGCAACCACATGGCTGACACTCAAGCACCACTCCATGTCAGTGGTAACCCTCCACCCAAGACCAAGCTCACTTGGACACCCACAATGGAGGAAGCATTTGATAAGTGCAAACAGAAGCTTGCCACTCAGGTCACGCTTGCATTCCCTGATCCAGACATGGAAATCAGTATCATGACTGATGCTTCCAGTACAGCTATTGGAGGATCCATTCACCAATGTCTCGATGGTAAGGCTCAACCTTTGGCTTTCTTTTCCCGGAAACTGAACACTGCTGAACAAAAATACTCTACTTATGACCGAGAGCTTCTAGCCATATACGCCACCATACAGAGGTTTTCATATCTTCTAGATGGCAGGAAATTTGCCATTTTCACTGACCACCGACCTCTCACATATGCCTTCACCAAAGTGAAAGACAATGGTTCTCCTCGACAGGTACGTCACTTGTCTTACATTAGCCAATTCTCCACAGACATCAGATTTGTGAAAGGCAAAAACAATGCTCCAGCTGATTTTCTATCCAGGATAGAAATTATCAAGAAAGCTGTAACTGCTACTGAAATGTTACAAGCTCAAAACTCTGATCCTGAGCTCAAGGAACTACTGGACAAAGAAACACACAGCCTCTACCTTTGTCAAATGACTGTTGACAATGTCAAACTGTACTGTGACACTTCAACTGGCAGAACACGTCCATATGTCCCCAAGGATCTACGTTATGCGCTCTTCAAGCAGCTGCATAACATGTCTCACCCTGGTGGTCGTGCTACATGCCGTCTCATCTCAGACAAGTTTGTGTGGCCATCAATGAACAAGTGTATCAAATCATGGGTACGCCAGTGCCATGAGTGCCAGATCTCAAAAGTCAACCGACATGAAAAGAGCCCTCTTGTGCAGTACTTAGTTCCAGATGAGAGGTTCTCTCATGTGCATATTGACATTGTCGGGCCACTGCCACCTTCACAAGGTAATATTTATTTACTAACTTGCATTGACAGATACACTCGCTGGTTGGAAGCACTCCCAATCTCAGATCAAACTGCAGAAACTGTTGCAAAAGCGTTTTTCAACGGTTGGATTGTGCGCTTTGGTTCTCCTGTATACTTAGTGACAGACCAAGGAAGAAATTTCACTTCTCACCTTTTCAAAGAAGTATCTTCACTATTGGGTATAGAGCTCAAACACACCACAGCCTACCACCCTCAATGCAATGGTCTTATTGAGAGAGCTCATCGCACACTCAAAGCTGCTCTGATGTGCCGTCTTCAAGCTTCCACAACTTCTTGGTCCTTGGAACTACCCGTAGTTCTACTTGGACTACGCACAGCCTTCAAGGAAGACCTTGGTGCCAGCCCTGCCAACTTGGTATATGGAACCAGCCTCCGCCTCCCTGGTGAGTTCTTTGAGCCTCCTCACTCAGAAATGAGCACAAGTGATTATGTGCAAAAACTTCACACAGTGTTTGCTTCTATCCGCCCCAAGCAAACTTCTTGGCATGTGAATGAGAAGACATACACCAATCCCAGCATTGAAAAGTGTACCCATGTATACTTGCGCGTGGATGGAGTAAAGTCAAGTTTACAACGTCCCTACACAGGCCCCCACCTAGTCATTGCTAGAACTAGTAAGACCTTCACTATCAAGATTGGAAACCGCCTTGCTGTTGTGTCACGTGACAGGGTGAAGCCAGCTTTCACCTCAGACCAAGTACTGGTACCTCCTCCAGATCCACCTCCATCAAGCGACTCACTGGTACAACGCTTTGTTGTCCAAAACTCTGTTCCAGTACCAGCTCAGACACCATCAGTACCTACCACACCGGTGACTGAAGTGCCTATCTCTCCTCAACGCAACCTGGTAGTTCCCTCCACATCTCATGATTTTCCCACTCAGATGCCTGTCACTCCACAGCATGTTGTTCCTAGGCCCACTGGTAAGAATGTTTCATTCAGACCCCGTACCAACTTTGATTCTTCCAAGAGATGTCCTGCCCAGGCCAGGAAGAACTTGGCACATTCACAGAAATCTCAGCATAGACCTCTGTCTACCGCTAGGTCCATCAGTTTACCTAGGATTCCACTTGCCAGTCCTGAGACACTGTCTCAGAACAGTAATCATACCTCTACTTCCACTGCCACATTGGCCAATTCGAACTTGAACCCTGCAGCTAAGCCTTTTTCCCCTGGTTCAAGTCCCAGGTCAAGCGCATCTTGTCCAAGTAGTCCCATAGTTACTAGGTCAGGTCGCCAGGTTCGACCCCCGGCACACCTAGATAATTATGTATTGTAATCAATTATCAACAGCTATAATTTGTAAATAACAGTTGTATTATCTTTGTACAGTCATTTTCCAACATGAAAATTATTAAGAATTTTTTTTTATTGTTTTGGTCTAAATTCAGCTTCCTAAACAATTTAAATTGATCTCAAGTAGGTATACCATCCTATTTGAAAACTCTCTCAAACTCTTGTAGAAAATATTAATTCTACTTTGTTCACTTACAAAATTTGGTTCAATTACATTTTTAGTAAAAAATGCATATTGCCTCACAGTATTCACCTTTGAATACCTTCTTAGTACTTATTTTAAGACAATTATCTGATTACCTAAGAATTTCTCTTTTATATGGTTAAAATCTCATATTATCATATATCTGTTAAAATTCTATATCTCATGTATCTAGTATCTACCCCTGGATACAATATTAACAATCAAATTTGGTTTTTACCACATTTTTACCACTGTGTAAAATAATTTCTTTAAGCACCTACATTATTTTTCATTTCTCCTGCTGCATAATATTGTTAAAACTACATATTTCCTCAGCAAGATTTATCTCAGTATTCTCATAATACTAAATTGACAAGGAACTTAAATCAATTTTATCATTCTGATCATGTATAGCATTATTTTAATTGTACCCATCATGTTCACTTAACCTTAGTCCTTACTTGTAGCAAATTCAAATTTGAGTTTCAAACCCTCATACTTTGGTTTTCCTAGCTTTTTTTGCTTTTCTTCACCAAGAATAATCTTATTATTCCTATCATGGAAACTTGTAAATCTTAAATACCTATGTAACATTGCAAATAAGAAAATTTGTTAGCATAATCTCTGTATACTACTCAGATATATTTTTGTCAAAAAAAAATAATCAGGTATTGGTACAATATTTCAGCATTAATCATATCTATATATTTTGTGTCATTTTCTAGATAAAACCTTTATCTTTCATGTATAATTTGTTCATATCATGTTCTCTCCACAGTTTCCACCACAGGGAATCAAACCCTTGTCTTCCCTGCCTCATTTTTTTCTCGAAGGGGGGGAATGATGTGGTGGAACTGACCGCATAAAATCCTTTGTGAAACCCTGACATATTTACTCTATGTATCGTTCTTCTTTAACTATCTTCACACTGTATGTTTTTGAAATGTTTTGAAAATAATATACGGGAGTTTGCAACTTCTCTCTCGACTCTGATCTTGTCAGAACTTTCCCAGCTAACCAAGAGCTTTTCTTTTTAGCTTTCCCTTTAAATTCCACAGTGAATTAGTTTTCTATCTTGGGAGCTCGCGGCTCAAGTAATCGCCACTTGACGCCACATCCCAAAGACCCTAGAAATGCAGAGGAGAGAGTGTATTGAGTTTTAAATTATGAGGTCGAAACATAGATTTAGAATAATAGATATCGTACAGTTGACACAAAAGTGAAGTCGATTTTGAGAGAGATATTGAGAGCACTCTGGTGAGCATTTTGGGCGCTATAAAGGCAAAACATTGGAAATTTTACATTGGGTCTTATGGAAAAACCCGACCCTTTTGTAGTTTCCGAATTTATTAATTTTCTTTTCTCTCTATAATTTTACGCGAGTTTATTTTTTTAAATCTCCACTTTCTAATCTTCAAGATGGTAAACTTTTGCTGCGCTTATGTCTGTACCAACCGATATATTAAGAGTTCTGAAATACACTACCACAAGTATTTTTGTTTATTCCCAAGGGAACACAATAAATAGAACTTAATTTACCTCTCAATTTATTTTAATCATAGTTTGGTATATCAAATAGTCATAAAACGATTTATAAGCATAATAATATCCAGAAGCTATCTTGTTAGAGGATTTTAAGCACCCTCTGGAGTGGTATGAACGTCTTTTTCCATTGTAAAGGTCTCAGGTAGTATAATAATAGACTAAATACTTCGTAAAAATATCGTGGACTAATAACGAGAGCTGATAGTGATATGTTTTAATTTAAATAATAGCAATAGCAATTGAAACGATCAGTTTCAATTGCTATTATTTAAATTTTCCCGCGAAAAAATATCGAAAATGAGAGGCCTAGATATTTGGCAATATTTCGACAATGAAAATATTTAACGACGAAAAAAATACTGAAAAAAGCGTAGAAAAGACCATATAACCGAATTTGTTTCGAGAAGTTTTCATGAAATTGTATGGTTTGATCAGTAATCAAAGACGAAAATCGCTAAAATTACATTGCGAGCATAGGGAATTCGGTTTTTTTTGCCTTTACGGGCTCACGGCAACGCTGTGAGCCTTGGCTTCAGCTGTGATTACACAGGGAACATAGGGAGTTGTTAATCTATTATTTTAAATCTATGGGTCGAAATGAGGGAGTCAATTTTTCAGAAAGCGAGATCGCTACTCACAGTCACAGTACTCGCTAAAAATCGAAAAAATTTATTTAACTGGAAGTAGGTATTTACCTAAATGGTTGAGAGAAGAGCCAAAAGTTATACCTACCTATTATATCTAGTAATTACCTCCACACAAATGAATTATGACTGAAAGATGAAGTATCAAAGGATGGTACAACACGTGAATAGGCCTTTATCACTTTTCTCAAGCGCGAATTTTTCAAATATTATTTTAAAATTTTTATGAAACTTGACTCTGCCAAATATTGTCAATATTTCGGCTTAAGGCTCTGGCTTATGTACCTTGAAATCAGTGTTTCCACTTTCGGGGATTTAGTACCTTTTTCGGGGATTTTTTGCTTCTCTAAGGGATACAAAAAGGATTAAGGGATATTAGGGGATTTTTCAGATACCTAATTAGATAAAAAAATTAAAGGCAGTTCCATCACCTGCAGCGTAGTTTGAAATGCTACTTTCTTCTTTCCTATTTTCTCCTTCTGCATTTCATTTCCTGTTTCAGACGTTATAAAAATATTTTGAGATATTTTGTTTTCAGACAGACAGACCGAAAAATAGACAGACACACGTACACGTACCAATCGCTGAAACTTTGGATTTAGGCTCTGGGGACTTAGGCTCGCGTCCTCAACCTACAAGAGGTTTTACATGTGAAATTTCAAGTCTCTAGCTTATACCGTTCTTGAGATATTTTGTTTACAGACAGACACACACGGACCAATTGCTGAAACTATGAATATAGGCTCTGGAGACACTAAAACGTGTTATGGCACTGAAAACTGACTATCGAACCATTTATTTCCTGCAGCATTTTATTTTCTGAGTGGCGCATACATGCTAGTGACAAAAAACGATGCAATGTGAACACAAAGCCAGAAGCGGTTTTTTTTGTTGCCGCTTTAAAAAAAAAAAAAAAAAAAAACGTAACGATGCAAGTGTGAACTAGGGGTCTTAGGATTACATTTTAATATCTGTGAGAAAAAATGTTGTTTTGGAATTCGGGGATTTTCGGGGATTTTTTCAACTCAGATAAGGGATATTTTATTACAGTGAGTGGAAACACTGCTTGGAATTGAGCCAAATAGACTTGTATTCTTCAATCTCTCGTCCCTCCTTAAAACCTAATATTTACCCTTTGTACAAAAGCATCTCTTGCAATTTTGAATCTGTAAAATTAGAAAAACCAGAGATAATCACAAGTGTATGTGTTTTTCATTTGTGAAACTGTGTTTCCTGATAATATTCATACCAAGATTGTTTGACTCGAGAAAAACAAACAGAAGTCTGGTGAGGAAATGTAAATTCACTGCAAGTTGGGTAGAAGAGCTGAAATTTATAAGCAGAATGAGTAAGAGGAAAACTCCTTCTGCTGATAATAATCCAAACTTTGACTTTTGTGAATTTCTAACAGGTGAGTAGTAATGGAAATGACATTATTATTATTACTATACACAGAGCTTGGCAATTCTTGAGAATCCATGGCAAGCTTAATTATACAATTTTTGGCCAAGATGAAGTTATTTCACCTTCTAATGTGTTCAGCAGACTGAATCAGGTGGCAAAAGGTGAAATCCTTCAAAAGTCTTTTTTTCTTTCCTTATCCTATAGTTTACCAAAAAAAACATTTTTAACTTTTATTTCTGAAATTTTTGATTTTCAGAAAAATTTCCCTACTAAAACCAAAGTTTTCAGAAATTAGTGAAGTATGTCAGAAATCAAAGTTAAAAAAGTTATATTTAGGTTATTTACACCATGTTTAAGTGGGGTTAACTCTGAGAACTTTATGATATCTGTTACGGTTTACAAGATAATTGATTTTGAAGATTCTTAGGAAACTCATCTTGGCTAAAAATCACACTATTAAGGTTGCCATGGATTCTCAAGGATTACCCATTTGCTGTTTATAGTCCTCTAGCATGACACACACACACTGGTCTTCTCACTTCTCAGCCTTTTGGCTAAAATCAAATCTGCTCCTATATTCTCAAAAAAGAGACATAGTATAGAACAATTACCTACCTAAATTAAATAAACATGTAACAAATAATAAAGGTAAAAATAGGAACTGTACTTCCTAAATGACTATAATGACATATACTGATAATAGCATACAAAGTAACCAAGTCACTAGGTACACTCAAAAATTATGATGTACAGTTTTTTATAGTGTAGGACTATGATACAAGTTTAGCTGGTTGATTTTGCTGGTACCCAAAGGAAGGAAGAGAGCAGAATGGGTTTCCAAGTTAATGTAATGTTTTGCTTGAAGACGTTAAACAGATAAGTTACCAGCTATGTTAGGCAAAATAACACTATTTACTGACACCCTTAACAGGTTTGGTGTTAAGAGGGTCATCCCGACATAAAATATGGAGTTAAACTAAGTTTGGCTAGAGTTAAAATGAAAGTAGAAGAAAAGAAGAAGAAAAATAGAAAATTATCATTAATAAACTAATTTGCAAAGCACAATCAGAATGGTATTTTATTTATTCAGTTCATAACATTTTAATTGTTTGTTTACCAATCAATTGTTTTTTCTTTCCTCAGAACTAGCTGACTATGAAAAAAATGTCAACAGAAATATATTCAAGTCCAATGCGTACAGGAAAGCAGCTGCAGCTATTGCAAAATTACCTACCAGAGTCACTTCTGGTAAAGAGGCTCTTGCTGTTGAAGGTGTAGGAAAAGCCATAGCTAAGAAAATTGATGAATTCCTTGCCACAGGAAAATTGAGAAAACTAGAAGCAGTAAGTAAAGATGATTGAAAATAAAATTTATGTCCTTTATCTTGTTTTTTTTTTTTTGCAGGGGGAGACTCATTTATTTTCCTATTACCTGATATTTCTTCATGACAGATGTTTTACATTCTGATACATTGGTTATAATACTACAGGTAATACTTATGTTCAATCTCCAAAAGAAACTGATAAAAAGTTGTGTACTGCTACTAGAAAGAACATAAGAGTGGTTCATATTTAGTATGTCAATATTAATTATTCCTTCCATATTTCTCAGATTCGTGAAGACAGCACCGCAAAGTCAATTGGGGAGCTCACCAGAGTGTCTGGCATAGGTCCAGCTAAGGCCCGGGAGCTGAATGAGCAAGGCATCTCCAGTATTGATCAGCTGCGGGAGCATGAGGACATGCTTACTCATCATCAAGTCATTGGCTTGAGGTGAGCTATCCCTGTTTTAAAACATTGTAAAAAAAAAAAATATTGAAAGCTCTAAAAATGTTTAAATACAATAATGGAAATTCATAGTAAAAACTTTATATCTGAGACCTATCTTTATATATAAAAAAAAACTTCTTTTTAAAATTAATTCTGTCATGCTAAATATGGCCAAGAGACAAGTTAATTTAATATCCCCACTTACGAAAATAAATTTAAAAGGAGTATAGCATTGGATGGGTTATCTCTATATATAAAACAGAAAAAAAGACTACCTACCTATGTTTGTTTGTCCGGAGTTGTTTAGCCAAAACGGTAAGAGATAGCGAAAAATGTCTCAGAATTGACCCCCCCAAAACCATTATCGCTTTGTCTAGAAAAATTATAAAAAGTTCAAAAAGGCATTGCTGTCCAGCAGTACGGCCATGCCTTAGTAAATTTGAAATTTAGTCCTGTTGCAAAGCACGGGCAAATGGCTAGTATGGTATAAAAGTCTGCCCACTGTTCTTATTATTATTATTTGTCAATATCTGATGGACTTTATTTCCTTCATTGTGTTAGGTATCTCGAAGATTTTGAGAAAAGAATTCCACGTTGTGATGTGGAACAGTATGAATCTGTTCTGAGGAAAACAATAGCTGATTTGGATACCCAATTCAAGATGACAGTTTGTGGAAGTTACAGGTTAGTGATGAAATTATTTAATACTATGGAAGGTACATTTAAAAACAACTTCACAACCATTCCTATTCATTAACAACCTCAGTAGTTTTTCTTTTTCCTACTTTGATATACAGGGTGGACCAAAAAAACGTTTACACCCGTTAATGGTAGATTACTGACGACATTTCTAGGACGGATCTGCAATCCGTTTTTTCGGATTCGCCTTTATAACTGCACAAAGTGATTTTTTGCAACTTTCTGAAAAAGTCCGACTTTGGCTTATTCTTCAGGTCAGAACTTTTTTCCTGTTTAAGATGAGTTGATTCTGAACATTTCTGCAGAAAGCAAACAAAATTTCGATGTTTCTAGCTACGCTACTTTGTTTTTTACGGTTTGGTTTGGCATCTTTTTTGACACCTGAATAGAAAAAAAATTCTCATGTAAATTTTTTACACTTTGAAACACTCAAGATTGGCCCGTGCAAATTTTGGCACAGACATGGGCAAGTTTGATAAAAGTTGGCGGCCAACCCAAGGATGCTAAAAAATAATTTTACGATTTTTTATCACGTGATCTTCTGGGGAAACAAACCAGGTAAGTCTCAAAAAATGATGTTCAAAATCTTAAAAGTGTTGACCGTGTAGGGTCGTCTTGTACTCAAAGAGTAATTAGCTATTTATGTCTGATAATTATGTTCCTTGGAATTAATTAAAGGCCAGTCAAATGAATGATTGTTTGTTTCTCGATGATAGTTTTCAAGCATATTTTTCTGCATTCTATGAAATATTATCTTTAAACTTTAAGTTTTTTTAGTACAAGTTACATTATTATAATTCGGATGCTGAAATGGCAGATACGCATTTAACATATGGAGTTGCCAACAGGAACATTTGGGATCACGTGAAAAACATAGTTTACGAAATCTGGTCGCAAGAATCCTGTTGGCATTCGATGACCTGACAGAAAAACCTGGAATCTTCCGCAACATTCGACGGAACATGATGAAGAGGTTCAACCTTTGCATCCAGGAAGGTGGACGCCACTTCCAACAGTTCCTCTAAGGGAATTGAGAAGGGAGAGAGAGAGAGAGAGAGAGAGAGAGAGAGAGGCAAAGAGCGAAAGAGAGAGAGAGAGAGAGAAAGGCAAGAAGGTAGAGGGACAATTCTGAGTTAGAACTAAGGTACTAAAGTCACCATTGGTTTCAAAAATTTGTGTGGAGGAGAATCCATAGTGTACTATGGCTAAATAAAAAATGGCAACAGTCTTTTTTATTTTGTAGTCATGAATTTTTTGCTGGCTCTGGCCTTCGGACCGGGTGGACTAGCTTACCACTGAGCTAATCGTGCGCGTCTAATCGTTTCTCATTGAACATACTAACACAAAATGTTTTTTTAAATACCTTTTTGTTTATATCAAAATAGTATAAAACAAAATAAAGACTGCAAAAGTTTATTAATTTTACAAAATATTATCTTGTTTTTTTCAAGACTTCTATTAAGAGTTGGCAATCGGTAAATATTTGTTATTTAATTAGTATTGTTTATGATAGAAGAACCTACCTACATATTTACCTGGATTTATTTCATAAACTCTATTTTCGTTTGGAAAATTCGCTAGTTTTTTTTCTCTCTCGTAGGGAAGCATAAAAAAAACCATCCTTACATTATCAAGGCAGTCTCTCAGGGGCTTACATGAATAATAATTATGTGTATTGTGATCCCAATAGTATCTGATATAACTACATTTACAGATGGTATTACCCCCGAAAAAACCATAAGTTGTTGGTGTTACAACAGGTCAGATACAGGTATGAATAAAATATTCCATCAGATTTTTTTGATAATTAAAATAATATTCACCGTCGAGAATTGAACCTCGGTCTTGCGACTAACACTCTTAGCACTACCACATCTAGCTAAAACCACTGACAATCGGAGAAGCACGAAATTTATCATTTGAATTTTCCTAAACTGGCTGATGAAGGCATGTGAGACCGCGATATTCAAAAAAAACAATGTAAACAATTTTTGTAAACAATACAAGACGCCCTTACACAGTCAACAGCTAGAAAACTCTTAGGATTTTTGAAGAGTTTTTGGCAAACATCTAATAATTTTTCCCAGAAGATCACGTGATAAAAAATCGTAAAATTATTTTTGATCATCCTCGGGGCGGCCGCCAACTTTTATCAAACTTGCCCATGTCTGTGCCAAAATTTGTTCGGACAAATGTAGAGTGTTTTATTTAGTAAAAAACTTTTTTGGGTGTTTTTTTCTGTTCAGGTGTCAAAAAAGATGCCAAACTAAACCGTAAAAAACAAAGTAGCGTAGCTAGAAACATCGAAATTTAGTTGGCTTTCTGCAGAAATGTTCAGAATCAACTCATCTTAAACAGGAAAAAAGTTCTGACCTGACGAATAAGCCAAAGTCGGACTTTTTCAGAAAGTTGCAAAAAATCACTTTGTGCAGTTATAAAGGCGAATCCGAAAAAACGGATTGCAGATCCGTCCTAGAAATGTCGTCAGTAATCTACCATTAACGGGTGTAAACGTTTTTTTGGTCCACCCTGTACAGGTTCTTCATAAAGTCTCACCCAGGCCTCGGTTTCTCGAAAACGACTCAGAATATCAAAAAACTCAAAAACCCGTATTCCTTTATATTTAGGGGGATTGATTTTCAGCCAAAAAATTTTTGCCTACACGGCCCCAGTCAGGCTGGGCATGGACCAACTTTAAAATCTTAAATAGAATGGTATGTCTTGTGGCATATTGTTTTAAAGGTCTTATTGAGAGAAGTTCATTACAATAAATTTCAGTGTGCTACGACTTACCGTTCTCGAGATACAGGGTCGGACGTCCTGCGTAATATCCATATATTTTGACCTATAACTCGTTAACCGTAAATTATGGAGAAAATTTTTCTTGTTAATAATAACTCCTTATGACAAGACCTTTCGAACAAGTTATAACTCGACATACTCTGTTGATGTTAGTTTCTGGTCGGTTTCGTCAGCCAGCCGGACGAACAGTCGAAAAAAATTTAACGAAAAAACAAATCAAGTTTTAACTTGTTCGAAAGTTCTTGCCATAAGGAGTTATTATTAACAAGAAAAAAATTTCTCCATAATTTACGGTTAACGAGTTATAGGTCAAAATATATGGATATTACGCAGGACGTTCGACCCTGTATCTCGAGAACTGTAAGTCGTAGCACACTGAAATTTATTGTAATGAACTTCTCTTAATAAGACCTTTAAAGCAATATGACACAAGACATACCATTCTATTTAAGATTTTAAAGTTGGTCCATGCCCAGCCTGACTGGGGCCGTGCAGGCAAAAAAAATTTGGCTGAAAATCAATCCTCCTAAATATAAAGGAATACGGGTTTTTGCGTTTTTTGATATTCGGAGTCGTTTTCGAGAAACCGAGGCCTGGGTGAGACTTTATGAAGACCCTGTATATATTCATTATTAAGAATAAGTGCTGCATTTTCTATTAATTATTAGCCCGCCAACTAGTTTTTAGAATCAATTAAAATAATGCTTGTAAATAAAACCTATGTTTACATGTTCATTGATTTTATGGTCTGGACTCTGATTATCTTGCAATGCAATTATGTAGCTTCATTGGTACCAGAAACCAGTCTCATAACCTGAAGGTCAGTGTTTTATGTTATTTTTTGAAAATACATAATCAAGTATAGCATTTTTCAAAATATAGGTTTGAGTCTTTGTGACACCACTTTCGTAATTCACTCAAATGTAATAATCTTTTTTAACATCTCCTTGACCATGGGTTGGGTAGTTCAGTTTAAAGACAGTCATTCTGGTGTGAAATTACTGTTAAAAGGTTCTTCATCTATATTTAATTAACTATCTCCAGTTCCTTTTCAGGTGTCTACCTTATTTCTTTTACTTATTTTAATATTAAATAAGGATGTTTCTTTGTATGTATTACATTATATTGTAAATATTCAATTATTCACACATGAAATACATAAGATCTGTTTAACTCCTGGAGTAAAGTGACTTTTTAGTCTTACCTGAGTAGTATAAACAAGGTATATTCTATTCTATCAGAAGAGGATTTATAATAAGAGAGTCCTTCATAACAAAATGTATGAATTACTTTCAACTAAACATTTTAATTTATTATTACTTCAGACGAGGCAAACCAGAATGTGGTGACATTGATGTTCTCCTCACTCATCCCAACTTTGTATCATCCACATGTCCAAAGGAACAGAAAAAATCTTCCACCCTGCTTTTGAAAAAAGTAGTAGAACATTTGCAGAGCAAATCTTTGGTTGCTGAAACTCTGGCTCTTGGAGATGTCAAGTATATGGTAAGAACATTTTGGAGCAAAATAATTTTTCCTTGTGAAATTTGATGTTTAATTTTGTAATTAATAAGAATTTTATGTTTATTCAAGAATGTCATAGGTAGAAAAGAAAATATGAAATAAAAGAAATAGTACATTAACAATAAGTCACTAAATTAATATATATGATTTATTTTTCATTTCCATTTACAGTAATAATATGTATGTTAAAAAACAAACCTAGTATTTGATACAAATGACATACTTCACGGCCAATACAAGATACAAGTACCAAATAGTCTAAAAATGAATTTGTGTGATGAAGAATATTGTAATTTTGAATACATATACATATAGCACATGTAAAGTTGGAAATTACAATGCTGAACTAATTTGGATTTCAAAGTATACAGTGTGTATCTGTATACTTTGTTGACAATTAAAACACATTGCACATTTAAAATAATAAAAAATCATTTTTTTGATCAACAGTAAAGTGATTAAAACATGAGAAGAGAATGTACTTGATTTAAAGAAATTTGTTTAAAATACTACTATTTTATTTCCTAGTAAATGTTAAAATTATATTAATTTTGGTTTCTCATGGATTCTACCACAGGTGTTCTCATGCGGTAGGTTACAATATTTGGGACTAAACTCTCTTAGAATGCAATACTTTAGGGGAAAAATGGCTGCCTACACCTTGTAATTACAATTCCATACTTTTGTGAAAAAAACTTCTGTGAAAATCAATAGAAAATCATCTATTTAATTTGGTTAATAGGGGTAAAATTAATAGAAAAAATAAAGAACTTAGCACCACAGAAGTATTACAAAAACATCTGTTAACTCCACCCTAGTAGTTCATGTAATAGGTAGATTTCTTGATCTGGGTATATTTGTAACATAAAATTTAATGCACCTTTCAATCTACATAATTTCAAAGTGAAAGGAACATTTTTAAACCTATGTTTCAATCAAACAATTTAGCTGTATCTTTAAAAAAAAAAAAACAATAAAAAAGCTCTTGAAATTTCAAAATTTGGAAAACCTAGATGTTGTAGATTCATAATATAAATTATTTTGATGTTGGTGTTCCAAGCATTAGTTGTTAGACAACATGGTTAAGGTACTGGTTAAGTCTTGTAATTTCAACAATCTATCTCATGAATCTGTGGGATTGGATTTCACTGAATACTTGGAATTTCCTCACCTATTTGAACATGTGACCACATAATAATACTCTGATTAAGTAGTAGAAAGTGCTTGCGTAAATCTTGTCTATTGGTTACCTACCACTTCAGAATTTTATTCTAAGTATAAATTTTTTTGAGCATTCATCAGCTACTCCTTGCATCATTAACAGTGGCCGGGACTTGTACTGTCAAGCCATCAAGATCTTTTGACAAAATAATCTGACAGCCTAACCTGGAAGTATCAGTTAAATCAAATGCCAAGTCCAGCATATCTAACTCCTCATCTGTTGGTTTTGATGGAAGTTTGTCAAAATCTTCTGGTTTCAAAATGACATGGCATGTGGAGCAGGTTAGTGTACCTTCACAGGCACCGAACCCATCAAAATCTAAATTGTTATTGACAATAACATCCAGAAGACTGTCACCCTCTTTTCCGTACACTGATATTTGTTCACCATTGAATCTTTTGAAAGTGACTTTGATCTTGTCAGCTTTGGCTGAGTAATACCTTGGTATCCGGAACTGATAGGGAATCAAAGGTAATCTTGATATTCTGAATGTATAGACCAGACTTCTTCTTGGAACCAGCCCTGTTAGAAGTTTCATATACATCTTGGACAGTGATAGATTTGACAAACTTCTTTTTAAGAACACAGGTTGCTGTATGAGCTCATCTAACTTGAATCATGTTTGAAGCAATTCTATTAAATTGGGACTCAGTTTCGCTGATTTTTTAAACTAGTTACTATAATAACGCACTTATTTCTGATTATAGTGTGTAGAATCTTAAAAAATAGAAAGTTTTATCTTAATAGCTAGCACTTTCACGGTCAAGAAACAAAAATTGTTGCCTAAGTGTAAGGTGTTTTTAAATTCAAATATTACCGCCATGAATTTTATCAGGGTTTATCGCACAGTGTTGTCGACTGAGAATCTGTAGGTACTGTTCACATTCAATGCGGCAATTATTATTTTAGGGTTTTTTTTTAAATAATTTTTATAGCAGTAGGTATTTATTTTAGTAGCGGCAGTCTTTCTTGAAGGAGTAAAATCTAGGATCAATCAGCTTGGTATTGGACTGATCATTTTGCTAACTTACAACAACACAAAAAAAAACTGTTATGTGTAATGGCCGCCTTATCGATCAAGCCTCTGAGGTCGGTGAGTATCTTAAGTTATAACTATAACAATATAAATAGTATTATTTCTCAAAACAACAAATAAATGGATACGGATAAATAAATAAATTGTTTCTTTAAGATGGTTCTCTGCGATTCTCAGGGCACAACCCTTCTGAACGGCGTAATGCGTCGACTTGATATCCGACTTACTCCTCACGATCAGTACTATTGTGCTGTTCTCTACTTCACCGGGAGCGATGTGTTCAACCAGAATATGAGGAAGCATGCCCTGGCGATGAACTTTACGTTGAACGAGTACACATTGCGCCGTATTGGAGAGACAGGTGAGTGAGCAGTGTGCAGTTTTCTACCTACAGACCATGAGACCATTGCGGACTCGTGGTAGAGTGGTAAACACCTCTGCCTCTTGATCTTAGGGTTTCTGGTTCGAAACCCACCGGCGCGAAATTTTTTGACAGAATATTTCCGACATCAGAAAAGTAAAGATTTTTGACCCTGTAGTAATACCCGTGGAAAGAATAGCACCACGGACTGTTAATAATAATAACACTCTTTAGTGGAAGGTAACGAGCAGGCGAGTTTAATGCTCAAAACATTTTCTACCACCTAACCCTCAGAGTCATATTATTATGTGGTCATAATATATACTGAAATAAATGAGTAAAAATTCATGCATTGGGTGAGATTCGAACTAACGGGTCCCTACGCTACCTGGATGACCAGACTAGCGCCTTAACTACTTGACTACCAATACACGTACGAGGCGAGTAATAGGAACCAACCCTTAACCAGCCTAGCTAGCTGGCCAATTTCAAAAGTGCTTAAAGAGGCTCATATTTATACAAACTTATAATATGTTCTATGTAAATAATCTCACAATAAAAAATAATCCCATCTCTAATTGCTTGTATAGCCCCAAAAAGCAGATAAGTGTTGATGTTGTAAAAAAAAAAAAAGGCTTGACAGATAAAGAAGCCGAAAGTCCCGACGATGGTCAGTCCCGCATTAAAACACTCGTATTTTTTACAAATAAAACTCGTACTTATTTTTTCTCGGAGTCACCGTGGCAGAGTGAGTTAGCGCGCTAGGCATTGCACGAATGGTGCCCTGGGTTCGATTTCCAGCGGGACAGGAATTTTTCTGCTCTGTACTTGGGTGTTCGGGGTCCACTCGTACCTCGTGAGGAAAAATGAGTAGTGACTTGTATGAGTAACGACCAGTGGCGGCATTACTAGAGTAAAAAGAAATTAATGTAATAGAATTTGAAAAGTACAGGAGGCTCTTAGTAATGCTGGGCTACCCACAAAAATTGTGAAGAGGCCTTGTGCTTCACCACATACATACGCATTATTTCTCGTACCGTGCATTGGTAGTCAAGTGGTTAAAGCGCTAGTCTGGTAATTCAGGTTGCGTAGGGATCCGTTGGTTCGAATCGCACCCAATGCATAAATTCTACCTCGTCAATTTGAGTTTGTGACCAGATCACATCCTCCTAAGACTCTGAGGGTTAAGTGGTAGAAAATGCTTTAAGCATTAACCTCGCCTGGTGGTTACCTTCCACTAAAGAGTATTATTATTATTCTGATGGCCCCTGTTCCTCGTACTTATTATTTTCTGATGTGCCCTGTTCCTCGTACTTATTATTTCTGATGGGCCCTGTTCCTCGTACTTATTATTTCTGATGGGCCCTGTTCCTCGTACTTATTATTTCTGATGGGCCCTGTTCCTCGTACTTATTATTTCTGATGGGCCCTGTTCATCGTACTTATTATTTCTGATGAGCCCTGTTCATCGTGCTTATTATTTCTGATGGGCCCTGTTCCTCGTACTTATTATTTCTGATGGGCCCTGTTCCTCGTACTTATTATTTCTGATGGGCCCTGTTCATCGTACTTATTACTTCTGATGGACCCTGTTCATCGTACTTATTATTTCTGATGGGCCCTGTTCATCGTACTTATTACTTCTGATGGACCCTGTTCCTCGTACTTATTATTTCTGATGGGCCCTGTTCATCGTACTTATTACTTCTGATGGACCCTGTTCATCGTACTTATTACTTCTGATGGACCCTGTTCATCGTACTTATTACTTCTGATGGACCCTGTCCATCGTACTTATTACTTCTGATGGGCCCTGTTCATCGTGCTTATTATTTCTGATGGGCCCTGTTCATCGTACTTATTATTTCTGATGGGCCCTGTTCCCAGGGGTGCCCGGAGAGGCAGTGCCTGTCCAGAGTGAGAAGGATATCTTCGACTACATTGAGTTCCCGTACAAGACTCCGGCGGAGAGGAATAGCTAGGTGAGTCTCGTTTCATTTCAGTAGAAATTGGATATACGGTCGAACCTGGATATAAGGGTTGGGTGGAAGAGATTGCTACAGGCAAGAACCCCGCTTTTTAGGTAGGACATTAGTGTTATATCTTTTTACTTATTTATCTTGTCATTTGTTTGTTTTTTCTTAATTTTATACTATGAACATTGTACTCTGTCCTCCTAATAAAGCATACTATAATAATAACGTGGACATAAGAGAACTCAAGGAATCTGGAGGAGAACTCGAGGGACCTGGAATTTTTCTCTTATATCCAGGTTTCTCTTATAAACATTAAGGGTTGGGTCGAAGATATTGTCAAAGGCAATCTTACTTGAGGTCGGCAAGATACTTAGTAACCTGAGTGTTAGAGACCTGAGTGTTAAAGACCTAGCCGCTGAAAAAAACTAATTACCTTTTTACCACTGTTGATATTGGTATTGGTATAAGTAAGGCTGTCGGCTACGAATGCTCTTTGTCACTGCGACCTTAAAGAGATCTTTTGTGACATGTCCCTGTACCTCTAAAAGAAATCAAAGCTATTAATTTAGCTTAAGATTCTTTTAGGACTGATTTCAGTAACTTCTTTAGGTGTTAGAATCAGCCTTGAGAAGTGTTTCAGTGGAGCGTGAGAGACTACTCCACATTTATAGAGAACTAGCGGGCTGTCGCCCGCTTTGCGGGCCGAAGCATGGCCGTGAAAGCAAAAAGTCCTTTTTCGCCAATGGCAGGTGTTGTAGTGGGAATTTCGAAAAATCCCGTCTTATTGCACATCTAGACTATAAGACAAAGCTACCTACCAAATTTCAGCTTCCTAGGACTTACCAATTCCGAGAAATAGTGATGATCAGTCAGTCAGTCAGTCAGTGTCTTTGACATTTATATATTAAGATGTGGTTTGCTGTCTCTACTGCTTTTTTACAGAGACTGCATTTTGGGTCTTGAGCGATGTCCATCTTGTTTAGATGGTAGTTGAGACTACAGTGTCCTGTTAAAAAGCCAGTAAGGATTCGTAATTGCTCTTTGCTCAAACAGAGCATTTCTTTTGCTCTTTTGGGCGAATGAGTTATGAACATTTTTACCTGCCTGTGACGGGGAGTCATGTGGGAAGTTCTTCAGAAATACTCCCACTTTCAAATACTTCAGGGCATTTACAAAGTTTTGAGAAGCAGTTAGGGTTTCGAATGCCACCTCTGAACTCTCCGCTCTATAAGATTGTATAGTTGAGGTTGTTGGCATCCTCCGTGTGTAAAACAGCCTCCGTGGCGTAATGGTTGTGACTAATGCCCGTAGTCCAGAGTTCCCGAGTTCAACTCCCGGCTGGGGCAGACTTTTCGAAGAAAATTTTGTTCCATCCAAACACGTGAGGCTGGCATTTCCGGCCCTACCCAGGCTGGGTGAGGTTAATGTGGGTAGCTGGTACGATTCCCAGCGAATGGAAGGTAAAACCCCCGTCCTAATCCAGGACGTTAAATCAAATAGAATCGTTGGCGTTAGGAAGGGCATCCAGCCGTAAAAAAATGTGCCAAAACCAATCAACCTCAACCATGAGGTTGAACAACGTCGACCCTGCTTGAGCGGGATAAAACAGAGTAAAAGAAGAAGAAGAAGAAGTTGGCATCTTCGACCTCTTCTGCTCCTTGAGCTTCTCACATGATGCTCGGGAGTGGTATCTTCTGAACGAGGCTTCTTTTTGGTGCTTCTTTACTGGGAAGTGGCTCTAAGGCTTTTACCCTGGCCTCTTGTGGATTCAGGGCTTGTTTGAGCAGCCATTTGAACCGCTTCCCAGCAGTTCCTGAGAGTTTCATAAAAATCTCTTTGAAGCTTTTCACCATCCCTGTTTCTCCATATCAGTAAATGTTTGACATACTATTTGTATTCTGACAAAAAATCAATGTCTATCTGCCATGTTGAATTTCAGAATAAGGTACATTATTCTGATCCAAATAGATTTTCTAATCAATAAAAACTTCTGTTAATGAGATTCAATCAAGTCAGTTAGGTTGAATAAATTCAACATGTTGGATATCCATATTGAAACATATTTTATAATAATAATATAAGACTACGATTCATTGTCCTTTGGAATAATTCATAGCCAAAAGTTTAAAAGATTTATATCATAGACAAGTCAATCATTTAATCTTGTGGCTATGTACTAGTCCAGATAAAAATAAATTTTGGTCTCATATTATTATTATTATTATTACTATAAACTAGATTGAATAAGTCAATTAGATAGAAATTATTCGTATTTATATTTGTCATTTTTTCGCTTTCGATTACAACGCTTGCATAAATATCTACTGTCGTTTTCATTACCCTCTTTCTTTCTCCTATACGAGGAACTATGGGTACAATCCACACGGTAATTTATACTATCCGAATGGTTAGTTTTGTGCGGATAGTCAGTTTTGTCCGAACGGTTTGTTTTCTTTGAACAAGGAGCTTTGTCTGATCGGTTATGATCCGTTGATTGAAAATTTTCTTTGCTTGGTGCACAATGTCTTACCTTAACTTTTTCAGTAGATTCTTCAGTTTCAGTAAATGCTGAAATGCTGGCTTTCTTTGAACAACGAGCTTTGTCTGAACGGTATTGATCCTTCGGTTGAAATTTCTCTTTGCTTGGTGGACAATGTCTTATCTTAATGTTTTCGGTAGATTCTTCGGTTTCAGTAAATGTGTTTGAAACGTTGGCTTTCTTTGAACAGTGATCTTTGTGTGAATAGTTTTGTTTCATTGATTGAAATTTCTCTCTGCATGTTGTACAATGTCTTACTTTAGTGTTTACTGTAGATCCTTCGGTTTCAGTAAATGTGTCTAAAACGTTGGCTTTCTTTGAACAGTGAGTTTTTTTTTGAACGGTTTTGATCCTCTGATTGAAATTTCTCTTTGTTTGGTGGACAATGTCTTATCTTAATGTTTTCAATAGATTCTTCGGTTTCAGTAAATTTGTCCAAAACGGCTTTCTTTGAACAGTGAGTTTTGTCTGAATGATTTTGTTTCTTTGATTGAAATTTCTCTTTGCATGCTGGACAATGTCTTACTTTAGTGTTTACTGTAGATTCTTCGGTTTCAGTAAATGTGTCTAAAACGTTGGCTTTCTTTGAACGGTGAGGTTTGTCTGAAAGGTTTTGTGTTTCACAATCCACACGGTAATTTAAACTATCCGAACAGTTGATTTTATTGTAAGGGTTAGTTTTGTCCGAACGGTTTGTTTTCTTTGAACAGTGAGTTTGGTCTGAATGATTTTGTTTCTTTGATTGAAATTTCTCTCTGCATGGTGTACAATGTCTTACTTTAGTGTTTACTGTAGATCCTTCGGTTTCAGTAGATGTGTCTGAACAATTGGCTTTCTTTGAACAGTGAGTTTTGTCTGAATGCTTTTGTTTCATCGATTGAAATTTCTCATTGCTTGATGCACATTGTCTTACTTTAATAATCTCGCTAGATTCTTCGAAATCATCAGAATACTCTTGTCTGTCAGAACTGGTCGAGGATTTCCGCCTTGGTCGTGGTTTTTTTCTTCGTGGTTCCTCGTTCTCAATACTATAATACGAGGAGTCTTCCTCTATCTCCGAGTCATTACATTTTTGTTTATTGCGGAATCCATCGCAAAGGTCGATGGCTACTTTACAGTTACATTGGGTTGTCAAACAGGCGGTTATAATGGCGAGACTTACAATGAGAGCGCCCCAAACACCCATCAGGTTAAAGATAGTTTTATTCTTTTGGTGTTCGTTTTAGAACGACTGAAGGGAGTTGCTTTTGTTTTTACAAATCTTTGAATGGTGTGGAAGGGATTTTCATTGAAAGATTGACGAACAGTTGTTACTGATGGGATTTCTTCTATTTGGAAGTGAGTTTTTCTTTTTATTGGAAATGAGTTTTTCTAGCGATGAAAGTTACATAATTTTTTGTTGAACTCAGCGAATCTAGCATTATTTCTATTGTTGAATAAATTTGACTGTATTTGGTTGAGTGGAAAGGGGTTTAATTATTTTTTGACGAAATTTGACGATATTTCATAGATGGTAAAAGTTATATCCTATTGTTCACAACTTGCAAGAATTCCTTTCATTTTTCTAGTTCTCAATTAGCCTCTGGTTGACTTTCTGTTTTGTGATTTTCGTTCAATGTGTTTTTGGTTTTATGTTATTTATGTGTCGTGTGTGGGAATTTTAAGTAACTTGAATTTGGCGTCATGAACTAGAAATTTGAGGAAATGTTGGTTATGGTACATCTACCGTTTCCAGATTTTACTGGTCGATATATTTACTTTGGTGATACTGTTCTGATGACGGCATGTTCTTTTGATGATTCGTGTTGTGTTTGTGTATACTTTTGTAATGATTGTTGAGCTAGGGGCTAGGATCAAGAATATCAACGTGATCAACTTTTACTTCCGCTAGCTACACCAACACATTATGATGACTGATTGAATAACACATAAAAGACACACAGCTAATGATAAAATAAAAATAAACACGATAACAACTGAATTTCATTATTAAAACAAGGAAATTTTTATTGCCTTAGGCAATAACCCCGCCCTTTAGTTAGGACATCTGTATTGTATTCATGGATTATTATTATTTTTTTTTTTATTTTTTTTTTTTTTCTTGTATTTATTATGATCCATTTTGTAATTTATTTGTTGACATTATTTGTTTGTATTTATCCTTCTAATAAAGTATTCAACAACAACAATGTCATAGGTAATATAAAATAATTTTATATTTTATAATATTTCATATTATTAAGTATTCTATAAAATTCTTGCATTTCAGCTACATCTTACTTCTAACTAGTCTCCTTGTCCTCAAAAAAACCAATTGTTAAGTTAAACTTTAGTTAAGTTTAGCTAATTAAGTTAAGTTAAACTTAAGAGGTTATTAAAAAATGAATATTCTCATGATGTAAATGAATTGGCACATTTTCAATTCAATTCAATTCTTCTTCTATTTTTGGTGTTTCATAATCTAGGTGATCTCTATTATAAGTAAATGTGATCTTTTTACTAATCAGGATTTAATTTTAAGGTTTTTTTATTTATATTTAAATCTAGTCAAGGATTTGTTTTTATATAATACTCGCGATCTTGTTTATATGGATGCGACATACGTTTTTTTTTTTTTTTTTTTTTTTTAATCTCTACAACAATATATTATGTAGATCGCTTTTGTCCTAGTCAATTCAAGTTCCAAACTGATTATTCAAGGCACGTGCTCCTCATCTCTTAGTCGGTTCCTAGCTGATCCTACTGTCTTCAGTGAGAGTTAAGCCCTCTACCTGACAACTTAGATCGCGTGGCCTTACAATCGACTATCTCTATGTCCAGTGTTCCGTAGCTATATCGTCTAATCAATTCATTACCTCTAGCTCTCCAGTGCCAATACCAAGTTTTTTGTCTTTCGTTGAGAAATCGACTGCATTGTCTCGCGTGGTAGGTATTTTTTTATCTGTGAATGTGTAATTGTCTGTTAATTTTCATCTGTTAATGTGATATTGTCTGTTAATGTTGGTATTGTAATAAAAATTCTCTGTGAATTATCTGTTGTTGTTTTTTTTTTTTTTTTTTTTTTTTGTCCTGTTTCCTGTTGACGTCAATGTGGGGTATGTCTTTTGTTTTTGGTCGATTTGGTTATTTTTTGGTTTAACGTCGCTTTCAACTATTTATTCATCATATGCTTGAATGGGTGAACCTTGTTCTAAATAATAATTATAAAAAAATTCTCCGACTAATATATTAATGTCATGAAACTTTTTTTGTTTATTTGGTTTTGGTTTAGCTAATGGGCCGTATTTATATAAAAAAGCAATTTCTCGTTTTCGTATTTCCTTTTGCCCACAAGCAAATGCTCCATTAATAAGTTTCAGCTATTGATAAAAGAAAAAGGTCAGCTTTACAAAAATCCATGTACATCCAAGTGAGGAAAAGCTTTTGCTTTTTCTTTCGCTTTCAAGGAAAAGCCATTGCGTTTGGATCATTAAGACAGTTTGGACTGCAGGTCGAGGGTTCGAGTCCGATGCATGGAAACATTTATTAAGGCTGGTTTGTGTCTTTGTGACATAACACTTTGTTTGCTGCAAACGCCTTTAACTGTAGCTCCGATTAGCATTTTTAGACTACTGTGTTTCAAGCAGGGTTGGTGTTGGGCTTATAATTGTTTTGGTATTTTGGTTTATTTGGTAAAAACATCGCTTTCAACATGCGGTCATATCACGACGAGGGTTTTACGCACTATTTTTGCTGGGCGAACTACCCAGGTACTCTAATTAATCTCACCCAGCCTAAGCGGGACGGGGAGAACCCAGCAGAACGTGGATTGCCAATTTTGGTATAAAAGAAAGTCAATTTTAGTTGACCAGTTTCACATTTTCGTGAGAAAAAATTACACTTTTTTTCATTCCGTTGTTTTTTCACCGCGAGATTTTTTTTTTTTTTGCATCGTGAACTTCGATTTTCTTCTTTTTTTATGCAGTTATTCTTTATAGCGCGGGTGGATATTGAACCCGCTACCTTGAGGTTAAATGCAAGAGGGTAGTGCTCCTGCACTTTAACAACTAGGATGGCAAAAACAAGTTCATTTCCAACCAAGTAAACAACAGCACTCTAGAATCTTGGATTTCTTTCATCAAGAATATTATTTGCATGAATTAATTGCTTGCACGACGGTTTGAACATAACCTACTTTTGAAAGGTGGGCGTTCTCGAGAAATTGAGTTGACTTCTGTCAATATGCTGTAGAAATGCCTGCCTAGAACCAGTTTGGTCAATTGTCCTTAGCCTGTCAACCTGAGACCATGTGTACGATATCGACCAAGTGCAAGATTTCTAACTATGTAGAGATGGACTTTATTATTGAAACACTTCTTAGAACACATTGAGAAAAGAAAGCCGTCTCGAGTCGGGAAAGTAAGTCATCGAAATTCGAATCCTAGACATATAGAAGTGTTTTTAAATTAGGATGTCAAATATAAACAACATGTTAAAAAAATGTAGAGATGACTTTCTTTTCTCAATGTATTCTAATTAATAGGGCTGTACCATATTGAATATAATAGTATCTTGAAATATATGATTTTTTGGACATTTTCTTTTAGCACAAAATATTTCCTCCATCTTTGAGGATCTTGGCACCATGCCCATCACTGCTGCAGAATCTCCTCGTTGAAGTGCTAGTAAAATTCTTTGACTATAATAGTAAATCATTATAATTATGTACAAAAAATGAATACGAGTATTAATACAAAATAATAATGAAATATAATATTGGCAAAAATAAAAATAATAAAATAAGAAGAAACAATGAAAATAAAAGAATTATAAAAAAGAACTGATGTGATGGAAAATTACTTACCTACATCTCCCGAAAAGTACAACAGTACTTCATGGAGATGTAATAGGAATTGAAATGTATATGAAAATAAATAAAGATACTTATTATTATTATGTACCTACTCATATTTAATTTTAATTCCTATATATTTAAACGTTTCATTATGATCAAAATCATTATGATGAATGAATGACAAAGTCCGTGTAAATGACAACTCTTGAATGTTTTTTTATACTATTATTAAAATAAGTATCTATTATGTTTTACAGCAAAACCAGATGAATGGTTCATAGAAATATCAGAAATGAACGAATAGATAATAGTTATAAAGCATACATAAAAGATATTATTATTATATTTTTCGTCTCATCTTGGTTTTGAAAATCATAACCTATGGCAATCTCTTCCACCCAACCCAGAAAATCAAGGGTTGGGTGGAAAAGATTGCCATAGGCAATAACCCCGCCGCGCCGTTTACTTGGACATATGTATGTGTACCTATAATACTATTTCTTTCCTTTTTATGGTTTATATTGTTTCCATTTTTTATAATAATTATTTGTACATTTACGAGTATATATGATAAAGTGTTTAATAATAATAATAATAACAACCTTGAATTACTATGCATCTTCTTATCTGAGTTATTTAAATGTCCATTATGTGCAATTGTGCATCCTCAGAGCACCTACATGACAAGCCTTTATTAACCTTTGCTCCCTTTTGTGATTCATCTCGTTATAAATTTATGTTTATTACCAATTATTATTACTTCCGATAAATTTCTAATATTAGAAATCGGAAGTATTGTGTTCGTTTTTGTAAAAAAAAAATAATATTTTTGTCTCAGATTTCAATTTTTTCATATTTCTGGACTTGAATGTAGCAAAAACGATATTCTACCATATAAAACAATTTAGAAGAGAATCGGTTTAAAAGTTTTGGAGATACAAGTGATTCAATATAAAATCTCAAAATTCCACAATGTGAACCAAGCACGAGGTTGTGTCCATAATTGTGTATTGTAGTCCATAATTGGCAGTGTATTTTTTTTTATTTTTATTAATAATACGTATATTATTATTATTCAACATTTTGCATCTACAGTTTCAGATTTATTTTACAACTTTTAAACAATAATAATGTAACCTTTTTACCTTGCAATGAGCATGCTGTTCAAATGCCAGATGTAAATCGTGACTAACAATTCAAGGCTGTGTAGGTGTCAAACGCGTAACATAATATTCATAAGGAATCAAAGGATTAAATAAAATAATAATATCACCAATAACATGACTTAGAATTATGCAAGGTAATGGTAATCATGGAAATAGACTGTGGATTAAAGAGCAGAGAAAATGTTTGGCTTTATCAGCATGGTTTCTTACCTCATAAGTCCGTCGCTTCTAATCTTTTATGTTATCTTAACTATATTTCTTGTCACCTTCACGGCTCTCAGGTAGATTCCATATACTTAGATTTGACAAAGGCATTTGATAGGGTTAACCATAGGATTCTTCTAGATATAAACTGTCTTCTTATGGTATTTCGGACTCTCTCTTACTTTGGTTTGCTAGCTATCTTTCTGGAAGGCTTTGTATGGTTCCTTTAGGTTCTTCTGTCTCTTCCTCTTTTGTTGCTACTTCAGGAGTTCCTCAGGGTTCTCATTTGGGCCCCATTCTCTTTTTGTTATTCATCAACGATGTCGTCAACTGTCTTTCTAAGCACGATGTTCAATTCTTACTTTTCTGTGATGATCTCAAGATTTTTCGCGAGATTCGCTCTTCTAACGACTACCAAATACTTCAAAGCGCTCTTCTTGACTTAAAACAATGGTTTGATAGTAATCTTTTAGAGGTTAATCCTTTGAAATGTAATGTAATATCTTTTACACGCTCTAGCAGTCCTCACTTGTTTGACTATTCATTGAACTCCTATAGTATTCCTCGTTCCAATTGCGTCAGAGATCTTGGTGTCTTGTTTGATTCTCAGTTATCTTTCAACCCGCATATGGAGGCTATCTGTTCCAAAGCCTCAAAAATGCTGGGATTTATCTTCAGATCCACCAAGGACTTCCCTGACGTAACATTGTTTAAAATCCTCTACTGCTCTTTGGTACGTAGTGTCCTAGAATTTTCCTCTACAGCTTGGAATCCGTCTTATGAGTTCTATTCTGCTCGGATGGAGTCCATTCAACATAAGGCCCTAAGAATCATGAGTAGAAAGCTTGGTTGTCCTGAGGAATCCTATGATTCTTTGGAACACCAACTCCGTTTACTTCCTCTAAAGAAAAGGAGAGAAATGTTTGATATGGTCTTCTTTTTTAATATTCTTCACTCCCACTTAACAGTTCCTGAACTCCTTTCGTCCATAAATATAAATGTACCTGGGCGTATGGCCACTCGTGCGCCACTCCCATTCAGACCTCCATTTGTTCGGACGAACTATTTACAGAACTCCCCAATGATCCGTTTTCAAAGGAATGCTAACACACTGAAAGACGGTATCGATTTCTTCTGTACTACTGTAACTTCCATCAAACAATTCTACCTTAACCATTGAACATCATCTTTTCCTTCTCTTTTTCCTTTCCCTCCCTCCTTCTTTCTTTCTTTCTTTCTTTCTCTCTCTATCTCTCTCTCTTTTTCTCTTTTTCTTTCTCTCTTTTACACTCACTCTTTCTCTCTCTCTCTTACTATATGGCTCTTTGCTTCCTTTCGCTTCTTTCTCTGTTTTATTTGACTTAAAACTGTTTTTTTTTTTTTTTTTTAATTATTTACTAAGTTTAATAGTTTATTTTTTGATAGTTAGGGTACAATTATAATTAGATAGTATAGGGTCCGCCCGTGTATTATATTATATTAAAAATATTATTTATGTATTTGCTAGTAGTCCTATCACAACTAAACAGCATATGAGAAAACATCACAGATTATAAATTTCATTTAAAATCATTGGGTGCGGACAAGACCCAAGTTAACTATAAATTTAGTAAAGCAAGTTTTTTTTTTAAGCTTTATTAGGAGGACAAAGTACAATGGTAACAGTATAAAATTAAGAAAAAAAAGAAAGAAAAAAAAAATAAACAAACAAATGACAAAATAAATAAGTAAAAAAAGGAAAATAACAATAATGTCCTACCTAAAGGGCAGGGTTATTGCCTGTGGCAATCTCTTCCACCCAAGTTTGAGTAGTTGTGATATCACGATTGTGATCAACACAATTATGATAACTTGTAAAATATTAAAATAGAGAGGTTAGTTGATGACATGGACAATCAGAACTATTACCTGCTGATGAGAGCAAATAAGCTCGAAACAGCTGTCCAGGTATGTTCTGATATTCATGTGCATCTGGGACAACATTTCACTTTTCTGTTTATACTGATACTAAATAATAATAAATAGTATTAAATTACGTACGTGGGTATTACAGCTCATGAGTAAAAACTTAGTGCAATTTCAGCAAAAACACGTCAAACACTTTTTTGACATTTCACCTTCCCTTTTATCCATATAAGTTACACATGAATAACCGACCTCAGTAGCTTGATCGATAAGGCGTCGGACTTGTAACCTGGAGGTCGGTGGTTCAAGAATCAAGTCCCGGTTTCATCGTAGATTTAGTAAAGCGAGTTTGAGTAGTTGTGACATCATGAAAGTGATTGACACAAATATGATAACTAAAAAAAAGTTACACATGCATAACACAGGAGTTGTTCGACTCTGATGTATGTAAAGGGACTTTTCAGTCTTACCTTGGCAAGGTATTCTATCTACCCACCTTGGAGGCTTTATATTTACTGAGAGGCAGGCGCGGCCGGTGCTAAGGAGCTGCGGAACTGCAGCACCCCCAGACAAAAATGAAAAAGAGCTGATTTTCTCAAGTCCTAGCTCGTACACAATGAAAATCATCACACATTTCTAAAATAATTAATGCATAATTATTATGATTGGAATGGTAAACAAACTCAAACTCTTAACATACTGAAAGAGCTTCTCTATAAATCCCATTTTAGTCCGGTTTGTGTGGCAGCACCCCCAAAGGATTTTCCCACCGGTCGCGCTTGCTGAGAGTTTAGCTTTTTTTAAGAGAAAATATTCAACTCCTAGGACATAATTATGTACTAGGTGAATTTAGTTATCTTTTGATATACACAGGAGGATAATGTTTGTACTCCTAATAGCTGATTACTTAATTAGGTATCTAGTAGTGAAAATCTCAAATTGTGCTCATAAGTAATAAAATTTGCTAATTTTATTATTATTATTATTATCAAATTATTTATTAGATAATAAGATATATGTACTGTACAAATAATTATTGCGAAAATTAAAAAAAGGAAACAATAAAAATAATAAAAAGGAAAAAATAGATAAATATATACAAACATAAATGTCCTGACTTAATAGCGGGGCTATTGCATATTGCAATTATGTATGACTGAATGTAGCTCTTAAAAAAAATGAATGTAATTGAATGTAAAAAATGAATTAAATTCCTCAAAATAATCATCGTTATCATCTAAAAATCTAAATTATCTAAAACGATCATGAAACTAGAGATAATATTTCTCACCCTAGCGTGACAAACTTGGCAGAGTGCACCGAGATGGAATAACTACCTGGCTTGAGGTTATTAAGTTGTAGCTAATAAAAAATTAAATGAAGTCATTACAAAATCTACCTACTTTTTTTCCTTATAATTTTTTTGAAAGTTGTTTTTATTGTTAGTAATCGATATTACTCTTATTGCGGATTGCATTGTCACTATCGTATTTTTTGTGTGCGTCTGTTTTTTTTTTTTTTTTTTTTTTTGTATTCGTACACTCAATCGTACATTGGCGGAAATTTTATCCATATTGCTTCCGAAATTTGAACCCCCCCCCTTTTTCGAAGAAAGAAGACTTCATGATGCTGGTGGCATCCCGGCCCAACCTAGGATGGGTGAGGTTGGTGTGGGTAGTAGGTTTGTGAGAATAGAGGGAACAAAAAGTTCTGCTACAATTAAGATCGATCCTGCTTCTCGGATTTTGTCACGCAAGAAAACATTAGCGATTTGTAAGATTAACACATACATAGATTGATACATAAAAGCACATCTCAGCCTCTTTCGAACATACCAAGATAGATCTCAGTCTAGCCATAGCCTTGAGTCCGTGACGAGATGATGTGAAATAATAGAAGAGTATAGTTTCCGCTGGTATAAATTACATTCAATATGCGTGTTAAGTTTTCCATGGTTTATTCCATCTGTATTCACGTAGAACAGAAATCTCCGGGAACTATCTTCTGCCAACCAACTTAGAATTACTGTCCCATTTTTATTGGGAAAATTAATTTTAAAAGAATTACTTTGTACCTTTTTTTTCTAAACATGCAAATAGAATTTCTAAACAAACCGATATCAGTCGCTTGGTCGATTAGGCGGCGGACTTGTAACCTGGAGGTCGTTGGTTCGAGTCCCGGGTTCAGCGTTAGTAAAGCGAGTTTGGGTGGTTGTGCTATCTCGAAGGTGATTGACACAACTTTTAAGTTAAAAAATAAAATTTATAAACAAGGCGTTAAGTATTTTTTTTATATAAGTTTTCACAAATTAACGGGAGTACGTATATAATTATAAACCCCAATTACCCCATGTATGTTTTAAAAAAAATCTAATTGAAGAAAACCAATCTTGACTCCAAAAGTAGGTTTGGGAAAAAGAAAAGCCTCACACAAAAAGATTTTGTGTGAGCCTGTAACCAGGCCAAATAGTACAGAACAACCAAAAGCGTACGAGAATCGATCCCCCTTTAAATTGTCCGTGGTCCAGAGATTCTGAGTTCGATTCCCGGTTGGAGCAGACTATTCACATGGAAATTTCTGTTCCCTCAAAACACGTCAGGCTGGCATTTCCGGCCTTAGCCAGGCTAGGTGAGGGTCTGAGGGTTATGTGGGTAGCTGATACGATTCCAAGGGAATGGAGGGTTCCCTCCTATATATACCTATATATATATCTTTTTTTTTTTTTTTTTTCATAAACAAAAAGGGGTGATAAAACCTAATAGAAACAATGGACATAGAAGGAGCCTAAACAGTGGATCTGGGCGTCCATATAATCCTCTCACCACCGTGATAGAGATATCCGTGCCTATCTCACGGACACGGAATTTTATTATTATTATTATTATATGTTGAGCGCGTGTTACAATAAATTATTATTATTTTATTTAATTGACTTACTCGACAAAACTCAGAAGTTAAATAGCTAGTTTTCTACACATCTATAGAACAACCACGTAAGAGAATTCATTAATAATTACTCAAAGCTCGCCTGGAATGTGTAGTTAAGTATATTTTGCAGTAATAATTGAGCAACAACTTGTATTAATTAATAAAATAATTAAAAGCAAACATAAAGTTAAATAAAATGGAAAATTATTACATAGTTACCTCTTGAAAAAAGAAAAAACAAGAAAATTTCAAAGAAAATAAGATAAAAAAATGTTCAAAGTTATTTTTAAAAATAATTTATTGGTCTAATTAACACTAGGATTTTTGATTAATAACTCAGATTTTTTACTGATCATTTTAATTAAAGTCGGTCAGTAGTATGTATATTAATGTATATCAGTTGTACGTCAAGTAACGCGATCAGTCAAGAACAAAGATCGAGTTGGATTAGCATAAAGATTGGCATGTCGCCTGTAATTTGTCTTTAATCAGTGGTCTCTAAAGCAGGACTCAGGGGATATAAAAAAATATTCTCTCAACTATCTATGTGTATCCGTGTACTTCTCAATTATGTGCACCTAAATAGGCAGTATGATGGTTATTCCTCCCTTGGGTTTCAGATAGATAAATACCCCAGTAATGACTTCTCCGGAATGAAAACAGGCATCTTGGAACAGTCAGGAGGTTCCGGAAACTAGGAACACTCTCTAGGATAGTCTATGTTTGTCCATTGCCGCCGGCTTGAGATCGATCAATCCATGAATCATAAAGATCATTGATATGAGTTTGAAAATCTTAAAAGATTCAGTTCAGATTCTGAATTACCATCTTTTTCATTAATCAAAGAATATGTGAAAATGATGATGAAAATGTCCCACTTTCTCTTTGAAATCTTTTGAAAATCATATAAAAAAATATTCTAGAAAGCAGGACTTTGTAGTCAAGTGACGTAGTCGTCACACGGCCGTATATAAAGAAATATACTTCTTTTTCCTAACTACATAAATATTATGTATATTTATGTACGAAATTTTCATAAATATGTACGACATTTTCTCATTCAAAAAATTGCAATGGCATCAATTCAGAGAGGTAATGCCGTGAGCATTCGTGAAACTTTTTGAGGAACAGAGTCCCTGGTATCTATGTATTGATATCTATGTACAAAGTACATACATACGTGCTAGAATTCTATATGCTCCAGACATCACGGTAGACGGTGAAAGATTGCTAAAAAATCAATCGAACCCACCTCTTCAAAAACTGTGACCCTTTTTAAATAATCAGAATACTATTTTTACGGCCAAAGAAGCTACCGTTGCGGCCATGCCTTGGTGGCCGCAGGGTCTGCCTTAATTTAAATTAAATTCTGTTCTAAAGTTTGGCCCCTATATTGATTTTGACTGACTTTCGATGATTTCTAATATTAGAAACTGAAGTATTGTGTTCGTTTTCGTAAAAAAATGTTCGTTTTTGTGGAATCTAGAATGTAGGAAAACGGTCTTTTACAATATAAAACAAATTTGAAACCCTTTGAAGACAATCGGTTCAAAACTTTTGTTGATACAAGTGATTCTGTGATCTTCTACAACATAAAACAAATTTGAAGAGAATCGGTTGAAAACTTTTGTAGATACAAGTGATTCAGTGAAAAATCTCTGATTCTAGCGATAGTAGAAAGTTGAAAATTATGTCATTCACGAGGAAGTATTGTGTCCATAATTGGCAGTGTAACTTATTCCTGTGACTGAAGTCTCTTCTGACTGAAGAGATGGCTGAGTCAAAGAATTTTGTTTTGACTACTAAACAGTCCATTAGCTCTTCTGAACAGTCCATTAACTTGCGCCATTCGCGACGTGACTGTAATAATTATCTATTTTATTATTATTTGGTTTAACAAAGACAACTGGCACTCATCAAGGTCTTACCACCCACCTTCCCATAAAAAATATGTATGAAAAAGCTATTGAATTTTTATCGAATTATTTTTAATGAGCAGAGTACCTGTTGCGTCTGATAAATAAAAAATGAAAAACATAGGAAGTATTGTCAAGACCAATCTCACGTAGATGCTATGAATAAATTATCTCTTTTTTTTTGAATTTCAATTGCTTGAATACTAATGTATGTTAACAATGTGAGGTAAAAAAAAGAACAAACAAAACTAGTTACAATTTACAAACAATTAAAAATTAAAAAAAGGTACTGATAAAATAGGTGCCAGAAGAAAAAGTAGGTACAGATAAAAGATTTGACGATAAAGAAGGTACTGTGTTGCTTCTTTATCGAGAAGAAATATCTATTTCGAAACTGTCATTTTGGAATTTACAACCTCTCTCGCGTTTGTCTGGCATTTTTGCTATTTAACATGAAGTACGATTCTCTCTTTAAAAAAAATGTGTTCATTAAAAAAAAAAAAAATTAGTGCGCCCTAGTAAAAAGAGTAAATTAAAAAAAAAAGATGGATTTTCATGGCCCAAAAAGGTCTAAATATTTATAGGCCCTTTGAGGATCCTTTTCTGATTTCCTATAGGACCCAAAGTGGTCAAAGGTGCTTTTTATTTACCTTATATTTTATTGGGGACTTTTAAAAGATGTTCCTGTGCTGCGTTCTTGTCAATTTATTTTGAGGCATGAATAATCGAGATTTTAATATTACAGAAATCCGATTCAGCATACGAACTAAAATATAATGAGAATCCGTTATTATGAACTAATTGGGACCAGGGGTTAGTTCATAATAGAGGGTTCAAGTAAAAGTTTATATCGGGTTTCGGTAAATTATAGTAAATAAAGAATAAGGGTAATGAGGCAATTTTGGAACATATAACGTGGTAATGTGTTTAATGATATATTTAGGTACAGATTAAGACAAAATACAAAAATTTTATATGTACATGTCTGTACATAGACCATTTGGTAGGATCTAAGCAGAGAATGAGGGAAATTGCAATAATATAAAAAAAACTTCTCGAAAAAGAGAAGTCGGCCGCAATTTTAAAAAGTTCATTTAATCCGAAGTTCATAATATCGGGGATCATAATACGGGGTTCTACTGTACATACATATTCCAATTACTAGAGGGGGCGGGGTGATTGCCCGAGGCATTTTATACAGCCAAACACTAGCGTGTCTTGTTTACAAATCTTTCAGACTCAAGGTCGATTTTGTTGTTTAAATTCGAGCACCTAACTTGAGTAACTTCACAAGACGTCGATCCCCTGGTGTTAAACAGCAAACAAACCATCGGGGTAGCTATCGCCAGGGGCAACACATAATTGAGTAAGACCTCCAGGTCTTACTCAATTTTTGCAACTTCAGTAGTTCGATCCATAAGGCGGCCAAATCGTAACCTGGAGGTCGATGGTTCAAGTTCAAAGTTCGGCAAAATTATAGTCATGTGAGTGAAAAAGTAATTGTGATAACACGATTGCGATTAACACTAACTTGAAAAAACCAACTTCAGTAGCTTGATCGAAAAAGGCGGCGGACTTTTAATATGAGGTCGATGGTTCGAGTCCCAAGTTCAGCAAATATTTAGTAAAACGAGTTTGAGTAGTTGTGAAATCTGATAACTTTTGTGAAGATAAAAAATTGCCCTCTCGTTCGTTATAGAAATAATTTTATTTATTTGTAATATTATTTTACAATTGCACTCACTAGTTATTAGTTGTTCAATCCTAGCATGTCTTGGTTGCAAAGGCTTTTTGTCTTCTCCATGATGTCTCTTTGGAATTTTGAAAAATCAAATTTCCTTGAAAAATCAGAAGACTTTTGAGCAAAATATTTCCGACCATTTTGGAATTTGAAAAATCAAATCTTCTTGAAGAAGCAGAGACTTTTGAGCAAAATTTCAGCTTTCTACTCTTTCTAGCTATTTTTTTTGCTGCTGCTTAAGAGTCTCTTTATCTATAATTAATTGAGAATTCTCTACGTACGTACGGGACATTTTCATCGTCATTTTTAAATATTCTTTGAGTAAAGGAAAAGATGGTAATTCAGAATATGAAGTGAATCTTTAAGATCTTCAAACTCATATCAATGATCTTTATGATTCATGGATTGATCGATCTCAAGCCGGCGGAAATGAACGAACAGAGACTGTCATAGAGAAGTGTTCCTAGTTTCCGGAACCTCCTGACTGTTCCAAGATGCCTGTTTTCATTCCGGAGAAGTCATTACTGGGGTATTTACCTATCTGATACCCAAGGAAGGAATGACCAATTGACCATGAAGCCAAATCGTGTCTTATTTATAACTTATCGATCAGCCGTTCCTAAACTTTTTCCTCCCTGTCCCCTTGATGTGCATTTGTGAGGTTTTGCAAAGTCCACCAGTAAGAACAATTAGGCCACTGATCTTTATTGAGAAGTGCTAGACAGTGAAGCTATTAAAGGTCATCTCTCCATTTAAAATTCCAAGTGGTGCAAGATCATGGGTTGGATGCCTCAGGCAATAATCCCGCCCTCTGTGATTTATGTAAAAAAAAAATAATAATAAAGAGTTTACCACTACAACCTTGCCTTGCTCGCCCAGCGAGTGAGCAAGGTTGTTTTGATATGACCTGAACGGTTGAAAGTGAACGTTTGGTGTAAGCAGGGCTGTCGGCTACGAAAGCTCTTTGTCACTGCGACCTTAAATAGATCTTTTGTGACATTGAACGGTTGAAAGTGAACGTTACCTACCCCAAAAAAAAGCCATTGAAATATTCAAAAAGTAAGTAGGTAGCGTTAGATTTTAAGGACCTGGTTCAGCGATAGCTGTGCCACATCTGGCAGGCTGTAGCAATAATATCTACGAGCTTCAGGTAGTAAAATTGATTGAGTTATTCTTATGATGCCTCAGAGTAAAACCATGCAAAGCGAGCTCGACTATTTTTCCTTTAAAAACATTTCATTTGTACATTTTAAATAAAACATGATTAACATTTATATATAAATAAAAAAATCTTATGATACCTATTTTTTTAATATGTTCTTTTAAGACTATTTACAAAGCACTCTAGAACATTGGCAAAAAAGTTTTCACTGAATTAGATATGTAGTTAAAAAAAAATTTACCAACTCTATTTTTTTAGTTCACAGAGACTCGAAACCCTAATCTCTGCTTTAGAAGTCCACCGTCTCTCAAATTTGCTGTTCTGTCGCGTGTGGTTAAGTGGCAGAGAATGCCTAAGGCATTAACTTCGCCCCGGATTACAATACATTGTACATTTAAAGTTAATTTTTTTTTTTTTTTTTCTATATCTTTTTTTGTAAATATTGTTAATTTTTTTTATCTTTGTTAATAATTAAGTGTTGTTTGTATTGTAAAAAAATAAAGTGTAAATAAATGTGGTCTGTAGGTTGAAAACAGCCATTCTGGTCTGGATTCAACTCAAGACAAGGACTAGTGGTTCTGGTTTGACGTGGACTAAAAAACCAGATGATTGCACATTTGCCAGAAACCAGAATTTTTTCCCCCTTTTAAACCATTAGAAAAAAATCAAAACTGGAGGGCTTGAAAACACATGTGTTCAAATTTTGTTACTGCAACTAGATTAATTCATGCATAATAACAAGGTACACTAGCTGCAATAGCATGCTAATCACTACTATAGTGCAGAATAATAATAAAACTCTTTAGTGGAAGGTAACCACCAGGCGAGGTTGATGCTCAAAACATTTTCTACCACGTAACCATCAGAGTCTTAACTGCTATATTGTACAATAATAATAAAACTCTTTAGTGGAAGGTAACCACCAGGCGAGGTTGATGCTCAAAGCATTTTCTACCACCTAACCCTCAGAGTCTTATTATGTAGTCACAAGCTCAAATTATTGAGGAAAAATTCATGCACTCGGTGGGATTTGAACCAACGGATCCCTACGATACCTGGATTGCCAGACCAGCGCGTTAACCACTTGATCACTAGTGCACGTTAAGCACTAAGTTCTAGCTAGAGGACTATAAACAGAGTTAAAAGAAAACGGACTAGCCAACCCTTACAAGCCAGACTATAGTTTGCAGATTCCCAAGGGTTTAATGGCTTACAAAGAAAAGGCAAGTTCTCACAATGGTTGATCGCACATGGAAATTTGTGGTTCATTTTTTTATTATTCTTTTATTTACACTTTATTTTTCTACAAACCAATCATCAATACAAAACAATCAATTAAAAACAAGAAACTTAAAAATATACATATACAAAAAAATATGGAACATTATTCATTATTATTTACAGAGTTGTTTTGTAATCCGGGGCGAAGTTAATGCAGGCATTCTCTGCCACTTAACCCATCACTCCACTACAGCTATAGCCAGACCTGTAGGCAAGCTGACTACAACATCAGAAACAATAACAACAACAACAAGTACTATTAGCCATGGTAGGTTTCAACAGCAGAACTGACAAACTCCACACCCTCTAACATAACTTCGATTTCAGTAAGAAATTGCTTCAGTAGTTGCATTGCATGGGTGCAACGTTGCAACATGCTTCAAATTTGTATGATGAGGAGAATGGAATAAGAGTAACATTAAATGTTTGTATGGAAATGTTGACTTTGTAGCACGTTAATGTCAACTCTAAAGAATTTGGTAGAAGGTTAAATAAAAGAAGACTTTTTGATAGATAGTTACATAAATTACTAGCGGGCTGTCGCCCGCTTTGCGGGCCGAGGCATGGCCGTGAAAGCAAATTGCACATCTAAACTATAAGACAAAGCTACCTACCAAATTTCAGCTTCCTAGGACTTACCAGTTCGGAGAAACAGTGATGAATCAGTAAGTGAGTGAGTCAGTCAGTCAGTGAAACTCTCTTTTATAATTATAGATAATTACAAAAAACAACAACAACAAAACAAGAAAATTGCCAGAATTCATACGTAGCGCCATAGTTAACTAGGCTGATAGTTGATAATTATATCGGAGGATTAGGTACTTATTATTGAAGAGGCCAAGGTTGACAAAGAACTGTAGTGCCAAGAAGTCAAATAGTTGGTTTAGCTGAATTTCATAATCTATTATCAATCATCACGTACTGGCAATTTCAGTATCATCAATTTAACACCTGAAAATATCAGCTGGTTCATGTACCGACCCAGTGAGTAATTGGCTAGAAAAAAATATTTTCTTACATTATTTCAAAATAAATCTATCAACAATTCATCTCTAAGTACGCCCTAAACACACTCGCCGCATTAAAATATCAACACTCATAAATATCAGCTTTTTAATTTTAGCACTGTTTACTTCTCCCCTAACACTTTTAGTATCATCAATTAAATACCTGAAAACATTCTGAAATTTTTAACTTGTAATTTCAGCACTGTTTACTTTAATAGTCCTAATCGGGCAGTATAAATAAGGCGATATTATTATATTATTATTATTACTTCCCTCAAACAATTTTAGTATCATCAATTAAATACCTGAAAACATTCTGAAATTTTTAACTTGTAATTTCAGCACTGCTTACTTCCCTCAAACAATTTTAGTATCATCAATTAAATACCTGAAAACATTCTGAAATTTTTAACTTGTAATTTCAGCACAGTTTACTTCCCTCAAACAATTTTAGTATCATCAATTAAATACCTGAAAACATTCTGAAAATTTCAACTTGTAATTTCGGCTCTGTTGTACTTATGTTTGGTAAGAACCATCCCAATGTTAGTATCATTAAAAAAAATAGTTAGAAGCATCTACGGGAGTTCCCATCACATAATGGCCATTTTGCTAGATTGCTGTAGGTTTGTAGGCTGCTACGAGTATGTACTATATGTAGGCTACTATGTACTATAATATGTAGGCTGCTATGTACTATATGTTTGCCTCTTTGTTATTTGTGCTGAACATATAGTCTCCCGAGGTTGGGATTTTCCAACTGAACCAACCGACGCGACGGTCGTGTGTCCATAGTACGTGCTCTGTTGCCCCACTGCATTGGTATTATTAGGCGCCTATCTACTAAATGATGATGTTATTGCTGATCTTGATGATAATTATGGATGTTTTTTTTTTTTTTTTAAGTCAGATTATATATATATTTATTTAAAAAACCATTTAAACATACATTCCAGCAAAAGATATATTTATTGAAAAAAAAAAAAAAAAAACATTTTAAACATACAAGGGTTGGGTGGAAGAGATTGCAAGTTGCCATAGGCAATAACCCGCCTATTAGTAGACATATGTATATATTTTTTATTTATTTTTTTCTTGTTTATATTATTAATACTGTCAATTTTTATTTAATTTTTACCATTGTTTGTCTGTATACAGGGTGGGGCAAAAGTCTGGAAACCCCTGAATAACTTTCGAATGGCTTCTTTGGTAAAATTAAAATTTTGTACGGTAAACCGGGCTAATAAGACCTTCTTTTAGAGTGGGGTCGATTTTTGTTACCGGCCCCCATGACGGGGCCAGGGGGGCCAACTTCATTTTTTTAAATACGAACCCCCACCTTGCGATACATTTTTGAAAAGGTCTTTAAATAAGAAATACATTGGTGCAAATTTTATATTTTTATTATTAACTGTTTGCAAATGGCGTCCAACTTAATGTATGCAGTAAAGTCTGGAAACCCCTGAATATCTTTCGAAAGGGCTTTCTCAGTAAATTTAAAATTGTGTACGGTAATCCTTGGTAATTAGACCTTATATTAGAATGGGACCGATTTTTTTTACCGGCCCCCATGTCGGGGCCAGGGAGGCCAATTTCATTTTTTTAAATACGAAACCCCACCTTGCGATACATTTTTGGAAAGGTCTAATTACCCCGACTTACCGTGCACAATTTTAAATTTACTGAGAAATCCCTTTCAAAAAATATTCAGGGTTTCCAGACTTTACTGCATACACAAAGTTGGACGCCATTTGCAAACAGTTAATATTATGTATTTCTTATTTAAAGACCTTTCCAAAAATGTATCGCAAGGTGGGGGTTCGTATTTAAAAAAATGAAGTTGGCCCCCCTGGCCCCGACATGGGGGCCGGTAACAAAAATCGACCCCACTCTAAAAGAAGGTCTTATTAGCCCGGTTTACCTTACAATTTTTTTATTTTACCGAAAAAGCCATTCGAAAGTTATTCAGGGGTTTCCAGACTTTTGCCCCACCCTGTATATGTTCTGCTAATAAAGAGTTTCTAAATAAATAAAAAAATAAAAAAAATACATCCCAGCACCAGCACCATGGAGGTAAAAATGATAATATAGATATTGTTGTTTCAGTTAAACTGAGCTCAATCAAGATTTAAAAATCAAGTCAACATAAGTATGATAAATTATAAGTTGTGCTTTATTTAGAATGTCAGTGCAAGACATGTAGTCCCATTATAATGTCCAGACAAAAAGTTACAAGACAAAAATTCCTAGCATAAGCAACAATATTTTTTTTACATTTAATTACAAGATAAAAATTCCAAACACGAGTACCAACAAAAAATTGTTTGTTTTTTTTCGTTACAAGATAAAAATTCCTAGCATGAGAAACAACATTTTTTTTTTTGTTACAAGATAAAAATTCCAAACACGAGTACCAGCAATAAATAATTGTTTGTTTTTTTTTTTCGTTACAAGATAAAAATTCCTAGCATGAGTACCTACCAACAATAAATTGTTTGTTTTTTTTTCGTTACAAGATAAAAATTTCCTAGCATGAGTACCAACAATAAATTGTTTGTTTTTTTTCGTTACAAGATAAAAATTCTTAGCATGAGTAACAACAGTATTTTTTTTTTACAGGATAAAAATTCCAAGCATGAGTTGTAACACGTGCCCCATTCCTAATAGCCACACATCCGCGGAATTTTTTATCTTCAATTCTTTATAGTAGAAAGTGCCGTGTAACTTGACTCGCAAATCAATAAATTATGACTTGGTCAATAAATTGTGCCCTCGTGCACATGCATTACATAATGTCAACATGTTTGTTACTCTTGGCTTGATATTATGAATGAAATGGACACCTTGCACCATTTTTTTTTTTTTTTTTTTTTTTTTTTGGGCTCTTTTAAAAGAGTTTATCGTAGGGATTCCATAGTGTTTTTTTCCGAGACCAAGAAACTTATCAAATTTACGTCAAACAGTGGAAATTTGAAAATATTTTTTTGTTGTTGTAAATTCTGTATACACAAAACGATTTCTGTCAAAATTTTGAAAGAACTTTATTATAAACGATGCACGTGAGGCTGGCATTTCGAACCCTACCAAGGCTGGGTGAGGTTAAAGTGCGTAGCTTGGACGATTTCCAGCGAATGGAGTCGTGACTATCTATCTCAAATCAGGACGTTAAAACCAATAGAATTACAATAGATCTTAAAAGAACGTTGAAACTGGTCACAATTATTGTAGATCTAATTAGGTCGCAGTGTTAATTGTAAGGGGTTCACCGAAAACCCTGCAACCAGGTCAGATAATAATATTATGAGCGATAAAGGTGTCCGAAACCCAGAACACCATGGAATCATTAGTAGACAAAAAAATTTCCTTAAGAACGTGTGGACTGAAAAATCCAACCAAATATGACGTCACAAATACTTATCCACTTTTTTCCGATTCGGCAACTTTAAAAGGCTTTTTAAAATCTTTCACATTTGTTTTTCGTGGTTTTGATGGCGGAAATAGCCTTTTCTGGTTTATATACGGAAAGGGTTGGGTGGAAGAGATTGCCATAGGCAATAACCCCGCCCTTCAGTTAGGACATCTGTATATATTTTATCGTTGTTTATCTTCTTTTTTTTTTCTTGTTTATATTATTCTCAATTTTGTATATTAATTTTTATCATTAAACAAGTAATGCTGAAAATTAAAACACAAAATTTACACAGTTCCTATAGAATTTACTACGGAATCAGTCATTCGTAGTAAAAAAAAAATTCAATTATCAAGTGACCCACACTCCCCTGCTCCCTTACGTCTTGGAATATTCGTGCAGAATTTTGCTATTTTCGCTGATAATGTGTGCGATATTAATGGATAATCTCGCTGTATTTCGCTGCTAAAATCTTTATATTCATGGTCAAAATTGCGGAATCCGCAGATAATCTCCCGGTATTTCCAAATAACCTCGTTGTGTTTGAAGATAATCTCGCTGCATTCGCTGATAATTCGTTATATATGTTGCAGGCCAAACTGTTTTTCAGGATAAACTAGTATATCCTAGGACAAACTAGTTTATCCTTAGGGCGTTCGGATAAACTAGTTTATCCTAGGCCAAACTAGTTTATCCTAACGCACTTAGGATAAACTAGATTTTCCGGATTAAAATGCTTATATTTCAGTCCAAACTAGTTTGTCCTAGGACAAACTAGTTTATCCTAGGCACAACTGATTTTCATAATTATAATAAAAGAAAATGATAACAATAAAGTTAAACGCATAAGATAGGTAAGTATTATTTTATTTATCTGATTTTCAAATAATAAAAGAAGAGAATGAATTAAAATAAAGATAAATGCAAAATATAAGAAAGTGTTGACCTGGGTTCGATCCTCAGTGGGTTAGAAATTTTTCTCATAGACGTTTTGAAGTCTGCCTTTTCCACCGTGTCCTACTGCTACATGTGCAGCATCGATAACGTCATACACTCTCATCCACAGTAAGATAGTGTTTGACAGCTCCTTCGGATCGTGAAACTAGTTTCTTGACGTTTCCAATGCTGAGCACGCCAAATCACTGTAATCTCCTTTGTTGTATTGGGGTTCTATTCTCTACACTCTCAGTCTCCTCCACTTCTAAAATGAGCTTTGAGTAATTTTCCTTTGTAAGTACATTGTAATGTGTCTCTTTCTTAGAATCTTCTAATCTCAAAACTTCTTCCAAAAATATCTGTCTCTACTCCTTTTGATCCATAACACTTTGAATAGGAAGGTGGTTTTTAAAAAAAAAACGTGAAATAGGGAAATGCACAAATTTAAAGAACAAATTACTATTATAAATAGGTATAAAAAGGAAAAGAAACACTTGTCGATGCGGGCACAAGACTCACGAAAAACAAATTGTAACTGAAAAGAAGTTCATCGATATCACACGTACGGTGTGCCAGACTAGTTGAGACAGGTTCTTTTGTCAGCATCATGAAATTTACTGTAAAATCAGTTGTGCCTAGGATAAACTAGTTTGTCCTAGGACGAACTAGTTTGGACTGAAATATAAACATTTTAATCCGGAAAATCTAGTTAATCCTAAGTGCGTTAGGATAGTTTGGCCTAGGATAAACTAGTTTATCCGGACGCCCTTAGGACAAACTAGTTTGTCCTAGGATATACTAGTTTGTCCTAGGATATACTAGTTTATGCTAAAAAAACAGTTTGGCCTGTAACATATATATACCTATTGACAGATAATCTTGCAAAGTTCCCGGATTTTTTTTATTTTTTTTTCAATTAAGGCGCTTTAACCTGTTTTTTTGCAAGTCGTTCGCACCGGTTCCGCTAAAATTTCGTATTAAGTGGAGTAATTTAAGTCTGTCAAGGTATGCGAACAGTGCCTGGACTCCGTCCATGTTGTCATTCCCGATTATTACAGGATATTGGCAAATAACCTTGCGATATTTTCTAATATTATCGCGATACTTTCGTATTTTTCAGTGGTTTTCGCGTACATTTATGCGATTTATGTTCCTGAAAAGTACATGAGTACCTACTTTTGGAACACACGAAAATTATTGATGGGTACAAAGAAAACAATAAATTTTATAATTACGATTTCAATGTATAAGATCGCGATGTTAGCTTATACTGTCGCGATATAAGTCTGTCCCGGTAGCTCAGTGGTAAAAGCGGCACTCTGTGAATCCAGAGATTCCTGAGGTCGTGGGTTCGAAACCCAGCCGGGACATGATAAGGTATCTTCCCAATTGATGGAATTTTTACCACACAATAATGAGTCTTGAGCTTACTGCTGGAATAATGGGTCTTAAAAGTCCTAATCGTGCAGTATAAATAAGGCGATATTATTATTAATGGAAAATCTATATTTGGAGCTAGTCGCAACTCATCCGATTTTTTCAACATTTTTTTTTTTTTTTTTTTTTTAAAGATGAGTGTTTCACAGCCTTTTTTATTTCGTAGCCATGAAACAGGAGCTACTGTAGACGCTTGTGGTCTGTGTTGTAGCCTGCCCATCCCGTAGTATGCCTCCCCTCTGATGGGCGAGAAGTGACACAATACTTCCCATTTAGGTGCTGGGTCAACACGAGCGCACCGGAAGGTATCCCTTACAAACAATTGTAACCAAATTAAGAATACAAATTTTTGTCGGCGCGGGGGTTCGAACCCGGGACCTTCCGCATGGCAAGCGAGTGCTTAATCACTGAGCTAATCGCACGCATCATCATCATAGGGTGGCGTCATCGTGAACGATGGTAGCCAGACAGTGGAGGAATGACTCAGCACTTCTACCACTGTCTTTGCAAGGAGGCTAATAATTGACAAGGGCCCCCAGAACCAAGCCAGTGCTGGTCTACTCTCTGTTTATAGTCCCCCAGTCAGACTGCTGGTCTCCTCCCTGTTTATAGTCCCCATGCCAGACTTTTCAACAACAACAAAAAAATCTCCAAATTATAGGTACCTACTATTATCTCCTCTTTGGTCTCAAGTATCAACACTCTCAACAGCGCGCAGCGTGACAATTTTAGCTCCTTGGTTTTCACTGATGTTCCTTTGTTCTAAGATATTTTTTCTTGGAAACTTATCTTGGAATTAATTAATGATGTATTTTATTGTTTTTAAACTGTTCACAGTAAATATCCTCTGTCTTGATGACTCTTCTTATTTCTAATTCACCGATATATTCTGTTACTCATCAGAAACATATAGCAGTCAGATATCATCACGTTATTTGAACGCTGATTACTGCGTTCTTTACATCTTACCTATATAATTGCCGAGAAGGTATTTATTAGCTTCATATAGCGGGTGAAACTAATTGTGGGTGATAGTTTGGTTACCTTGAATTAAAAATCAACTGACTGCCTAGTTTTCGAAAGTATTAGATTAGACTGGAACCATTTTTGGTTCCCATAAAAGTCTGGTTTGAAGAGGACGGGAAGATCTGTACCGTTTTTTTTAGCCAACTTTGTTGGTTCTTATGTTTTTTTTTTTTTTTTTTTTTTTTTTTTTTTGGTTTAACGTCGCTTTCAACTGCATGGTCATATCGCGACGGGGGTTTTACCTTCCATTCGCAGGAAACTCACTAACCTGCTACCCACATTAACCTCACCCAAGTTAATGTGGGGCCGCTATGCCAGCATCAGGAAGTCTTAACTTCGCTGGACGTTGCTTAACTTCAGTGAGCTTGCGAGAACCGGTGCATTCAACACGCCATCGACGCTGGCTAAAAAGTCTGATTTGAAGCGGGCGGGAAGATTTGTACCGTTCCCTTAGCCAATTTTGATAGTTTTTATATTTCTTCCGAAAAATTTTAAATATTAGAAATCCGACGTATTGTGTTCATTTTTTGTAAAAAATAATATTTTTTTGCTCCGATTTCTGGACGTTTCATAACCTCCTGAGCAACTTTGGTTTTGTGTCTGTCTGTCGGTCTGTTAAGTACATTTCTTGTAACGCGCAAAGCTCAGAAACTGCTGAACGGATTTTGACAAAATTTTATCAACTTCGCGCTAGCGGTTCTGGGTGATAGAGACCATGCGCCTGACTAACTTTTTACTTAAATGCTCATATCTCTTAAACGGGTATTTTTTTTTACTAATTGACCTATGTTGTGCTCTTTATGTTAATATTTGCTGAGCGGGCCACAAAAAGGAGGTCGCGGGCCGCATGCGGTCCGCGGGGTTGGACAACCCTGATCTAGAATGTAGGAAAAACGAAGAAAATCGGTTAAGCGGTTCTGGATATACAAAAGATTTAGTATAAAATCTCAACATTGCCACGTTTATATACAATGTGAACCAATCACGAGGAAGTATTGTGTCCATAATTCGCAGTGTATTTTTTTATATGTTTTTTTTTTTTTTTTTTTTTTTTTTTTAATGGAAGGCAGGAAAAAATCTTTCAAAGACACCCAGATCCTGGGGTGTGGGATTTCCACCCACTAAAAACCCACCTTCTCTAAAAGCTAACCGCACTTGGAACCGAAAAATATCATTACTTCAAGTGCGGCGCTGTAGGGCACCTACTGATTTCGTTGTAGTGCCCTCCCATCTCTCTCTTTTATAACTATTATCTCTCTCACCATTCTCTCTATACACTCCCAATTCTCTTTACTCGTTAACATTTCCTCTATTATATTCTCTACACTTAACACTCTCCCTAACTTTGTCTCACACTGCTCTCTCTGGACCTTAAACTTCTCACACACAAAAAAGGTGTGAGCAGCATCATCTCTATTCGCATCACAGTACCTGCACTTCTCTGTTCTCACTTTTCCCATTCTCTTTAAATAAAATTGAAAATTACCATGGCCGGTCAAAAATTGACTCAGGTGATAAGTCAAGTTACCATGTTTCCTCTCAAGCCACGCACTCACGTCCCTTATTAATCTCTTTGTCCACTGTCCTCTCGATTCTTCATTCGCCCACTTTTCCATCCAAGTTTCTCTCAATTTCTCTCCCAACTCTCCCTCTCTCTCTCTCCTCTCGTTCTCTTCCCTAATTTTCTGTATAGCATACATTTCTGTCCTCTCCTGTACCATCAGTTCTATAGGTAAGCTTCTAGAAATAACTTGAAGCGCAGGAGTAGAGGCAGTCCTGTATGCTCTACACAATCTTAACATAATTTTCCTCTGCACTTTCTCAAGCTCTGTCACATATTTTTGCCATCTGGTGACCGCTCCCCATACTGGTGCACCATATAGCAACACACTATACACCACCGACGCTAATAGTTCTCTCTTATCATTGTCTGGCCCGTTTATATTGGGCATTAAACGAGCCAGACTACCCGCTGTTTTCCCCGCTCTCTCGACAGTTTTCTTGACATGTTCAGCCATTTTCAAATTTTGTTCAAAATATACGCCTAGATATTTGGCTGACTTTTTTGATTCTATCTCTATATTTTGAACACGAATTTTAATTTCCTTACAAGACCTTTTCCCCACTAACAACACAACCTCGGTTTTTTGAGGCGCTATTTCTAATTTATGCTCTCTCAGCCATTTCCCTATTGTCTCTATCACACCATTCATTTCCTCTTCCAATCTTTCTCTCGTTTTACCTCTTGTCACTACAGCCAAGTCATCAGCGTACGCGATCAATTGCGTATTGGCTGGTTTGTCCACACTCAATATGGGATCGTAATAGATATTCCATAACAAACCTCCTAGCACGGATCCTTGCGGTATTCCGCAAGAAAGGTCAATCACGTCTGTCCCTACACATAGCTCTCTATCCTCTAAATAACTACATAATATATTTACCAAGTACCCAGGGAGTCTTAACCTTTTTATTTCCGCTATAATACCCTCCCAGGGCACGCAATTAAACGCGTTACGGATGTCAACTAGGACCATAGCACATAGCTCACTCTTTTTCTTTGCTTCCTCACCAAATTTCAAAACTCTCGTCATCGCATCCACTGTCGATCTTCCCTCTCTAAAACCATACTGACTCTCTGATAAATCCCCCCTTCTCTTTATATGTTAAAAAGAAAATTTCCAAAACATCGTTTTAAGTTAACAGAAGTCGGAGAAGTTTTCTAAAGAATCAGGCTGCCATTATTTTTTGTTCTCTGACACCCGATATTTTCAACCGATGGAGCGCCTCCAGCTAATATACATACATAGCTATACATACATAATATACATACAGCTATTGATTAGTGTTTCCACCAGATTCTTATGTCCGCTATAATTACCAGCTTGGATCGCGTGTCTGTGGTATGAGTCATCGATTCCCGCCGTGGTTTCCTAAGATAAGATTTTCTTCTTCTTTTTTTGTAAATCCAAGAAAAACATCGCATTTTTCTATTTAAGTGACGCTAATTTTTTTAATTAACACTTAGACGACCGCGTGTACCACCGGTGGTACACGCGTGTCTGTGCGGAATGGACCGGGTGTACCACCGGTGGTACACAAATGCACTACGTCTAAACATCGCCGGTCCCACGGGAGAATTCACTAAAAACCATGCCGGTCGTCTAAGTGTTAATGAAAAATGAAGAGATTCACAAACGTGTTTCATGTATTTGACTTTAACAAATAGAAAGAAGAAGGGGGGGGACACACCATACCCTGCCGGCAAGTCTAATCTAAAAAGTTCATCCATCTAATCTAAAAAGTTTTTTTCTCGTAAAAAAAAGAAGATAAATGGGTACACAGTGTACACACAGATTTCTGATTTTTTTTTTTTTTTTGGTTTAACGTCGCTTTCAACTGCATGGTCATATCACGACGGGGATTTTACCCTCCATTCGCTGAAAACTCAGAAACCAGCTACTCAAATTAACCTCACCCAGCCGTATTGGGCCCGCGAATAGCCACCATCACGAGGGTTCGAATTCGATTGTACATCTAGTACAACTTCTCACTTTTCTGTTTATACTGATTAAAATAGAGAGGTTAGTTGATGACATGGATGTTTAAAACTATTACCTGCTGATGAGAGCAAATAAGCTCGAAACAGCTGTCCAGGTATGTTCTGATATTCATGTACATCTAGTACAACTTCTCACTTTTCTGTTTATACTGATACTGATTATATTGATTGTTCACTCATCCAAGTTCCAGTGGTAATCCAGCTCCATCTTCATAAGGTAGACTCCTTACAGTTTTTCTAGTTCCTCTGAATCTAAGAGAGACAGCCCGAATGATCGATAATTGATCTTGGGTCCTTATCCATGCTAGAATATTGGAAAAAGTTTTATTCCATTTGGCGCTTAAGACATTAGCGCCTTAACCACTTGACTACCAGTGCACTTATTACCACAGCATACAGTCAAGGAAAGTTGATCTCAACAGCCTACAATGGCGATTCTCTAAGAAGCACGACATATTTTTAAAGTGCTATACCTTGTCTGGTTTTTCCCAGGCCCCCATTACCATCTCATAGTTCTATCAAGAATTTTCTCAGTAAATAATCTATGTCTAATGAAGATCTTGGTATCTCCCTTTTTTCCCTCTAATAAAATCTGCCTCTTTGTTTACATATTTTTTTATAATGGGAAAATAATTCACGTGGAAGCGAAACAATTCTTGTAGGAATATTGGCCTGGCACAGTGCGTTGAAATTTTAGTGCTGAGAGCCCAAGACAACAAGATAGTAAATTTGCAAGACAACAGACTAGTAAATTGGCTACCTATTATTATTATTATTATTATTCAACACTTTATTAGATATAAATAGACAAATGTACAATAGAAATAATTTATTATTTAACAAACAAAAAAAATGGAAACAATATAATACAATAAAAATTAAAAAGAATCGAAAAATATGTCCTAACTGAAGGGCGGGGTTATTGTCATAGCAATCTCTTCCGCCCAACCCTATAGAATGCGAGCTATCCAAAAAAAAAGATCCACTTTCGACCAAGTCTTTTTTTTAATTTGGGTTTTCGTTTTCCACTGCATGATGTTATCACGACGCGACGGGTGTTTTAACCTCCATTCTCGCTGGAAACTCACAAAGCTCAAAGCTACTCAAATTAACCTCAGCCAGTCCGAGTGGGTCATCCATCCAAGTCTTAGCCTCGCCGGACGTTGCCTAACTGAATGAGTTTTCGTTCGGCGAGGTTAGTCATTGAAGTCAAGCAACGTGCGGCAAGGTTAGGACGTGGATGGGTGACCATTCAAATTCGAACCCTCGTAATGCATGTGAGGTTAATTTGAGTAGCGAGTTTGTGGCTTTCCCAGTCGTCGAGTATGAACATACAGTGAACCCCCCCCCCCCCCCCCCCCCCCCCAAAAACAATGGTGACCCATCCACGTCCTAACCTTGCCGGACGTTGCTTAACTTCAATGACAAACTCGCCGAACAAAAACTCATTCTGTTAAGCAACGTCCGGCCAGGCTAACGTCTTCGTGTTGCACTATTGAGTTTTCTGTTTCTTTCTTCTGTTTCCAGGTTCGCTTGTGAAACCCAGCATGAACTATTGAGTGCACTATTGAGTTTCCTGTTTCTTTCTTCTGTTTCCAGGTTCGCTTGTGATACCCAGCATGAACTATTGAGTGCACTATTGAGTTTCCTGTTTCTTTTCTTCTGTTTCCAGGTTCGCTTGTGAAACCCAGCATGAACTATTGAGTGCACTATTGAGTTTCCTGTTTCTTTCTTCTGTTTCCAGGTTTGCTTGTGAAACCCAGCATGAACTATTGAGTGCACTATTGAGTTTCCTGTTTCTTTCTTCTGTTTCCAGGTTTGCTTGTGAAACCCAGCATGAACTATTGAGTGCACTATTGAGTTTCCTGTTTCTTTCTTCTGTTTCCAGGTTTGCTTGTGAAACCCAGCATGAACTATTGAGTGCACTATTGAGTTTCCTGTTTCTTTCTTCTGTTTCCAGGTTTGCTTGTGAAACCCAGCATGAACTATTGAGTGCACTATTGAGTTTCCTGTTTCTTTCTTCTGTTTCCAGGTTTGCTTGTGAAACCCAGCATGAATTATTGAGTGCACTATTGAGTTTCCTGTTTCTTTCTTCTGTTTCCAGGTTTGCTTGTGAAACCCAGCATGAACTATTGAGTGCACTATTGAGTTTCCTGTTTCTTTCTTCTGTTTCCAGGTTTGCTTGTGAAACCCAGCATGAACTATTGAGTGCACTATTGAGTTTTCTGTTTCTTTCTTCTGTTTCCAGGTTCGCTTGTGAAACCCAGCATGAACTATTGAGTGCACTATTGAGTTTTCTGTTTCTTTCTTCTGTTTCCAGGTTTGCTTGTGAAACCCAGCATGAACTATTGAGTGCACTATTGAGTTTCCTGTTTCTTTCTTCTGTTTCCAGGTTTGCTTGTGAAACCCAGCATGAACTATTGAGTGCACTATTGAGTTTCCTGTTTCTTTCTTCTGTTTCCAGGTTTGCTTGTGAAACCCAGCATGAACTATTGAGTGCACTATTGAGTTTCCTGTTTCTTTCTTCTGTTTCCAGGTTTGCTTGTGAAACCCAGCATGAACTATTGAGTGCACTATTGAGTTTCCTGTTTCTTTCTTCTGTTTCCAGGTTTGCTTGTGAAACCCAGCATGAACTATTGAGTGCACTATTGAGTTTCCTGTTTCTTTCTTCTGTTTCCAGGTTTGCTTGTGAAACCCAGCATGAACTATTGAGTGCACTATTGAGTTTCCTGTTTCTTTCTTCTGTTTCCAGGTTCGCTTGTGAAACCCAGCATGAACTATTGAGTGCACTATTGAGTTTCCTGTTTCTTTCTTCTGTTTCCAGGTTCGCTTGTGAAACCCAGCATGAACTATTGAGTGCACTATTGAGTTTTCTGTTTCTTTCTTCTGTTTCCAGGTTCGCTTGTGAAACCCAGCATGAACTATTGAGTGCACTATTGAGTTTCCTGTTTCTTTCTTCTGTTTCCAGGTTTGCTTGTGAAACCCAGCATGAACTATTGAGTGCACTATTGAGTTTCCTGTTTCTTTCTTCTGTTTCCAGGTTTGCTTGTGAAACCCAGCATGAACTATTGAGTGCACTATTGAGTTTCCTGTTTCTTTCTTCTGTTTCCAGGTTTGCTTGTGAAACCCAGCATGAACTATTGAGTGCACTATTGAGTTTCCTGTTTCTTTCTTCTGTTTCCAGGTTCGCTTGTGAAACCCAGCATGAACTATTGAGTGCACTATTGAGTTTCCTGTTTCTTTCTTCTGTTTCCAGGTTCGCTTGTGAAACCCAGCATGAACTATTGAGTGCACTATTGAGTTTTCTGTTTCTTTCTTCTGTTTCCAGGTTCGCTTGTGAAACCCAGCATGAACTATTGAGTGCACTATTGAGTTTCCTGTTTCTTTCTTCTGTTTCCAGGTTTGCTTGTGAAACCCAGCATGAACTATTGAGTGCACTATTGAGTTTCCTGTTTCTTTCTTCTGTTTCCAGGTTTGCTTGTGAAACCCAGCATGAACTATTGAGTGCACTATTGAGTTTCCTGTTTCTTTCTTCTGTTTCCAGGTTTGCTTGTGAAACCCAGCATGAACTATTGAGTGCACTATTGAGTTTCCTGTTTCTATATGTTAAAATGAAAAATTTCCAAAACTTCGTTTTAAGTTAACAGAAGTCGGAGAAGTTTCTAAAGAATCAGGCTGCCATTTTTTTTTTTTTTTTTTTTTTTCTGACACCCGTTATTTTCAACCGATGGAGCGCCTCAGCTAATATATACAGTCATTCAGCTATTGATTAGGTGTTTCCACCAGATTCTTATGTCTGCTTTGAATTATCAGTTTGGATCGCGTGTCTGTGGAATGAGTCATCGTCCCGCCGTGGTTTCCTAAGATAAGTTTTATTTTCTTTTTTTTGTAAATCAAAGAAAATACATCGCATTTTTCTATGTATAGTGACGTATTTTTTTAAATTAATGGAATAATGAAGAGATTCTCAAAACTGGTTAATGTAATTGACTTTAACAAATAGAAAGAAGAGGGGGGGAGGGACACACCATCCCTTGCCGGCAAGTCTCTAATCTAAAAGTTCATCCATATTTTCAGACATGCAGCTCCATCTTAATAAGGTAGGACTCCTTACCGTTTGAATAGTTCCTATGAGGGTCTAAGAGAGTAGCCGAATGATCGATAATTGTTCTTGGGTCCTTGGTTCCATGCTTGAATATTGGAAAAGTTTTATTCCATGTGGCGCTGATGACATTAGCGCCTTAACATCGGACCTTACAGTGCTCTTATTTTCCACAGCATACAGCCTAAGGTAGTTGATTCAACAGCCTACCAATGGCGATTCTCTATGAAGCACGACATATTTTTAAAGTGTATTTTCTTTGGTCTCGGTTTTGTCCCAGGTCCCATTACCTATCTGCATAGTTTGATCAAGAATTTTCTCGAGTAAATACTCTATGTCTACTGAAGATATTGGTATCTCCCTTTTTTTCCCCTCTAATAAAATCTGCCTCTTTGTTTACATATTTTTTTATAATGGGAAAATAATTCACGTGGAAGCGAAAACAATTCTTGTAGGAATATTGGCCTGGCACAGTGCGTTGAAATTTTAGTGCTGAGAGCCCAAGACAACAAGATAGTAAATTTGCAAGACAACCAGACTAGTAAATTGGCTCCCTATTATTATTATTATTATTATTCAACACTTTATTAGATATAAATAGACAAATGTACAATAGAAATAATTTATTATTTAACAAACAAAAAAAATGGAAACAATATAATAAAATTTAAAAAATTAAAAAGAATCGAAAAAATATGTCCTAACTGAAGGGCGGGGTTATTGTCATAGCAATCTCTTCCGCCAAACCCTATAGAATGCGAGCTATCCAAAAAAAAAGATCCACTTTCGACCAAGTCTTTTTTTTAATTTGGGTTTTCGTTTTCCACTGCATGATGTTATCACGACGCGACGGGTGTTTTAACCTCCATTCTCGCTGGAAACTCACAAAGCTCAAAGCTACTCAAATTAACCTCAGCCAGTCCGAGTGGGTCATCCATCCAAGTCTTAGCCTCGCCGGACGTTGCCTAACTGAATGAGTTTTCGTTCGGCGAGGTTAGTCATTGAAGTCAAGCAACGTGCGGCAAGGTTAGGACGTGGATGGGTGACCATTCAAATTCGAACCTCGTAATGCATGTGAGGTTAATTTGAGTAGCGAGTTTGTGGCTTTCCCAGTCGTCGAGTATGAACATACAGTAAACCCCCCCCCCCCCCCCCCCCCAAAAACAATGGTGACCCATCCACGTCCTAACCTTGCGGACGTTGCTTAAACTTCAATGACAAACTCGCCGAACAAAAACTCATTCTGTTAAGCAACGTCCGGCCAGGCTAACGTCTTCGTGTTGCACTATTGAGTTTTCTGTTTCTTTCTTCTGTTTCCAGGTTCGCTTGTGAAACCCAGCATGAACTATTGAGTGCACTATTGAGTTTCCTGTTTCTTTCTTCTGTTTCCAGGTTCGCTTGTGATACCCAGCATGAACTATTGAGTGCACTATTGAGTTTCCTGTTTCTTTCTTCTGTTTCCAGGTTCGCTTGTGAAACCCAGCATGAACTATTGAGTGCACTATTGAGTTTCCTGTTTCTTTCTTCTGTTTCAGGTTGCTTGTGAAACCAGCATGAACTATTGAGTGCACTATTGAGTTTCTGTTTCTTTCTTCTGTTCCATTGCTGTGACCCCTGAACTATTGAGTGCACTATTGAGTTTCCTGTTTCTTTCTTCTGTTTCCAGTTGCTTGTGAACCCGCATGAACTATTGAGTGCACTATTGAGTTTCCTGTTTCTTTCTTCTGTTTCCAGGTTTGCTTGTGAAACCCGCATGAACTATTGAGTGCACTATTGAGTTTTCTGTTTCTTTCTTCTGTTTCAGGTTGCTTGTGAAACCCAGCATGAACTATGAGTGCACTATTGATTTCTGTTTCTTTCTTCTGTTTCCAGGTTCGCTTGTGAAACCAGCATGAACTATTGAGTGCACTATTGAGTTCCTGTTTCTTTCTTCTGTTTCCAGGTTCGCTTGTGAAACCAGCATGAACTATGAGTGCACTATTGAGTTTCTGTTTCTTTCTTCTGTTTCCAGGTTCGCTTGTGAAACCCAGCATGAACTATTGAGTGCACTATTGAGTTTCTGTTTCTTTCTTCTGTTTCCAGGTTGCTTGTGAAACCAGCTGAACTATTGAGTGCACTATTGAGTTTCCTGTTTCTTTCTTCTGTTTCCAGGTTTGCTTGTGAAACCCAGCATGAACTATTGAGTGCACTATTGAGTTTCTGTTTCTTTCTTCTGTTTCCAGGTTGCTTGTGAAACCCAGCATGAACTATTGAGTGCACTATTGAGTTTCTGTTTCTTTCTTCTGTTTCCAGGTTTGCTTGTGAAACCCAGCATGAACTATTGAGTGCACTATTGAGTTTCCTGTTTCTTTCTTCTGTTTCCAGGTTGCTTGTGAAACCCAGCATGAACTATTGAGTGCACTATTGAGTTTCCTGTTTCTTTCTTCTGTTTCCAGGTTTGCTTGTGAAACCCAGCATGAATATTGAGTGCACTATTGAGTTTCCTGTTTCTTTCTTCTGTTTCCAGGTTTGCTTGTGAAACCCAGCATGACATACACTATTGGTTTTTCTTCGCAGGTCTTGACCCAATAACTATTGATGCATATGATTTTCTGTTTTTTCTTCTGTTTCCAGGTTGCTTGTGAAACCCAGCATAACTATTGAGTGCACTATGATTTCTGTTCTTTCTTCTGTTTCCAGTTGCTGTGAACCACATGAACTATTGATGCACTATTGAGTTTTCTGTTTCTTTCTTCTGTTCCAGGTCGCTTGTGAAAACCACATGAATATTGGTGCACTATTGGTTTTCTGTTTCTTTCTTCTGTTCCAGGTTGCTTGTGAAACCCAGCATGAATATTGTGCACTATTGAGTTCTGTTTCTTTCTTCTGTTCCAGGTTGCTTGTGAAACCCAGCATGAACTATTGAGTGCACTATTGAGTTTTCTGTTTCTTTCTTCTGTTTCCAGGTTCGCTTGTGAAACCCAGCATGAACTATTGAGTGCACTATTGGTTTCTGTTTCTTTCTTCTGTTTCCAGTTCGCTTGTGAAACCCAGCATGAACTATTGAGTGCACTATTGAGTTTCCTGTTTCTTTCTTCTGTTTCCAGGTTTGCTTGTGAAACCCAGCATGAACTATTGAGTGCACTATTGAGTTTCCTGTTTCTTTCTTCTGTTTCCAGGTTTGCTTGTGAAACCCAGCATGAATATTGAGTGCACTATTGAGTTTCCTGTTTCTTTCTTCTGTTTCCAGGTTTGCTTGTGAAACCCAGCATGAACTATTGATGCACTATTGAGTTTCCTGTTTCTTTCTCTGTTTCCAGGTTTGGCTTGTGAAACCCAGCATGAACTATTGAGTGCACTATTGATTTCCTGTTTCTTCTTCTGTTTCCAGTTTGCTTGTGAAACCCACATGAACTATTGAGTGCACTATTGAGTTTCTGTTTCTTTCTTCGTTTCCAGTTGCTTGTGAAACCCAGCATGAACTATTGATGCACATTGAGTTTCTGTTTCTTTCTTCTGTTTCCAGGTTTGCTGTGAAACCCAGCATGAACTATTGAGTGCACTATTGAGTTTTCTGTTTCTTTCTTCTGTTAGGTTGCTTGTGAAACCCAGCATGAACTATTGAGTGCACTATTGAGTTTCCTGTTCTTTCTTCTGTTTCCAGGTTCTTGTGAAACCCAGCATGAACTATTGAGTGCACTATTGATTTCTGTTTCTTTCTTCTGTTTCCAGTTCGCTTGTGAAACCCAGCATGAACTATTGAGTGCACTATTGAGTTTCTGTTTCTTTCTTCTGTTTCCAGGTTCGCTTGTGAAACCAGCATGAACTATTGAGTGCACTATTGATTTCCTGTTTCTTCTCTGTTTCCAGGTGCTTGTGAAACCCAGCATGAACTATTGAGTGCACTATTGATTTTCTGTTTCTTTCTTCTGTTTCCAGGTTCGCTTGTGAAACCCAGCATGAACTATTGAGTGCACTATTGAGTTTCCTGTTTCTTTCTTCTGTTTCCAGGTTTGCTTGTGAAACCCAGCATGAACTATTGAGTGCACTATTGAGTTTCCTGTTTCTTTCTTCTGTTTCCAGGTTTGCTTGTGAAACCCAGCATGAACTATTGAGTGCACTATTGAGTTTCCTGTTTCTTTCTTCTGTTTCCAGGTTTGCTTGTGAAACCCAGCATGAAGTTTCCACTACCCACCTTCACATCTGTGGCGTGTTTCCTCTGTCTTTCCGAACATGTGAGTAAGGTCATTGACCCAATAACCACTGATAGTCAAAAGGTTAAGGCGCTAGTTAATATAATAATAATATCGCCTTGTTTATACTGCCCGATTAGGACTATTACCCCGCAGTCAGTACGGTTGTGAGAGATTTCTCTCACAACCGTATACGTTACCGTGTACTGGACACGTTACAAAACCGAACCGTTTTGTAACCGTTACTGATCCCGGGATAAGTCCCATTATTCCAGCAGTAAGCCCAAGACGTATTATTATGTGGTAAAAATACCAAATGTAAGGATAACTTGTCCCCGGCTGGGTTTCGAACCCGCGACCTCTGGTATCTTTACCACTGAGCTTAGTGTAGGGATGCGTTGGTTCAAATCTCACCCAATGAATGACTTTTTCCTCATTTATTTGAGTATGTTACCACATAATAATAACACTCTGAGGGTTAGGTGGTAGAAAATACTTTGAGCATTAACCTCGCGTGGTGATTACCTTCCACTAAAGCAGGGATCTTCAACCTGTGTCCCGCGGGCCACTTGTGGCCCGCCGAGTCATTTTTGGTGGCCCGCGAGCTCATTCATGCTATTTCCTATTTCTTCCAGCACTAGGCGGCCAAGATTTTTTTTTTTTGTTATGCAAAAGTTACGAGTAGTGACAAATCCGCCAGGATTCAAACCCAGGTCTCCCACCTACAAAACTAGTGCGTTGACCAACACTCAGCCATGGGAGCTTTTTTTATTTTAAATTTTCTAGTTTTTGTATAAAAAAATTGAGTGAAACAATTTTCATTTTTATTTTTTTGCAAATAAAAATACCAACATTTGTTCCTCAAATTAAAAACAGTTTTCTGATTTTTTTTCAACCCCCCCCCCCCCCCCCCCTCTTAATTTATGTTCCTAATAGTGGCCCGCGGACTTTTCTCGAAAAGAAATATGGTCCAGAGTCTGAAAAAGGTTGAAGACCCCTGCACTAAAGTGTATTATTATTATATACTATACTAGCGGGCTGTCGCCCGCTTTGCGGGCCGAGGCATGGCCGTGAAAGCAAAAAATCCTTTTTCGCCAATTGCAGGTGTTGTAGTGGGAGTTTCAAAAAATCCCGTCTTATTGCACATTTAGACTATAAGACAAAGCTACCTACCAAATTTCAGCTTCCTAGGACTTACGGTTTGGGCTGTAGAGCGATGATCAGTCAGTGACTTTGACATTTATATATTAAGATTTTATATTTATGAATTTTATAATTTTTTTGAATTCAATGAAGTTTTCAAGCCTGCTATGTATGTATGTAAAAAAAAAAAGATAATTTCAGATTTTATATTATTATGGCCAGTATCCTTGGCTCTCTAGCTGATGCTGTCCAGATGAAGGAGATCTTTTACGTTTAAATGATATAACCTTGTTGATTTAAAATTAAAATAATTATTTTAAACTATACACAGCCAAGGTGTGCAGTCAATACTCGTAATTATTATTATTTTATTTTTTAACGTCGCTTTCTACTGCATGGTCATATCACAACGAGGGGATTACCCTCCATTTGCTGGAAACTTACAAAGCAGCTACTCAAATTAACCTCACCCAGCCCTAGCGGGGCCGGAAATAGCCAGCATCACGAGGGTTCGAACCAGGAAAGCGTGGCTTCTCACATGGTGAATATTGGCTGCGTAGTCTGCATGTCTATAAGGCGGTGGGTGTTATTGTGAAGCTATCTCATTATTTTAATAGTTGGTTGTCTTCGCGTTATGGATACTGCAGTGATGTCTATTATGATCAGCAAATTTTTAAAAAAAAAAACGTAATATTTGATTGTAGTGTTAGAATGTTCAACCTGTGTTGTGAAAAACTTCCTCAACCCCAACCCTGACAACCGACCTCAGTAGCTTGATCGATAAGGCGGCGGACTTGTAACCTGGAGTTCGGTGGTTCCAGTGCCAAGTTTAGCAACGATTTGGTAAAGCGAGTTTGAGTAGTTTTAACATCAGGGAAGTGATTAACACAAATATGAGAACTTCTAAAAAGAACTTTATCTCTGATTTTTACTTTCCTTATCTTATAGTAAGGAAAGTATTGTATTTTTTTATGTCGGGATTTCATCAAAACTAATTGATCCTTAACAATTCCTGGACCTATTCAGTAAGTTTTTTTTTTCAGTTGTTATCATACATAATTATGTTAATCACTTTCGCAATGTCACATCTACTCAAACTCGCTTTACTAAATCTTTGCTGAAACCAGGACTTGAACCACCGACGTCCAGGTTACAAGTCCGCCGCCTTATCGATCAACCTACAGACGTCGGTTGACCCTCTCAGTACCTATTTCTACTGTACAGTAAAGGTTTTTATTTCCTTTATATTTTCAGGTTTTGTCCTCACCACACCCTAGACCCCGCCCCAAACCTCTCCATGAAGTCCGTGTGGACCTGATTGACCATATCTTCCAGGTAAGAAACTGGAAACTATATCCACAAACTTTAGAAAACATTAAATTATTTTTTTTGAAAGCAAGTGTTAAAAAGAAAATACTAGTTTTTTGTTTTGTTTTGTTGTTGTTTTTTTTTAAAGGTTCAATTTACAATCTACAATTTTATTAATAATCAATAATTGTAATAAGCAAATACGATGCAAGTTCAAGTCGTGTTAAAGAAGACACCCAGTTTGATCACTCTGTTATATTTTGCGTTTTTCAGCATTGCTAGTCACACAAAAAAAAAAAAAATACAAAAAATTCTGGCACTATATAATTTCCCCGTTAAAACAAAAGTAACATTTTATTTTAATCATCGTTATACAGGTCAAAAATTTCTTCCAACGCGTCTTCATTAATAAAAAAAAAGAATGCTGGTGGCACTCCTTCTTTGGATTGCCAAAGAATTTTTTTGGTTTAAATGAAAATATAACACATTTAAAACTATACGAGATACATCCCGCAAAAAAATATGAAAAAAAAAAATCGCAACTTCTTTTATCTTTCATTTCGGCAGATCCCCATCCAAACTCTGAACGCCGTCGGCAATCTCCTCAAGAACGTCCACAGTGCCAAACGCAACTACCTCTCGGTCAACATTCACGTCGACAAACCTGATCCCGCCCATCCCCTGCCCTTCATCAACATCCACGTCGAGAGACCTGACGACCGTCCGGCTAAGCCAACCTATCCGGCCAGCAAGCCCGACAAACCAGACAGCTACCCCGCCAAACCAGACAGCTATCCCGCCAAACCCGACTCTCCGGCAGGTTTCCCCGACTATCAGCCCGACTACAACCCTGTGTTACCCAGCACCTCCGCCCGCCCCGTGTCGGTAGGGGTCAACATCCAGCAGGGGCCCAAACCCGGGACCGGAGACAACGAGGTGCTTGAGCTTTCACCGTCAACGTCGGGCGGCATCGACCCCGGGTTCACCGAAAGCCAAGACCCGTCGACGGAAACAAAGTTCCCGGTGGCGCCGGTGAACAAACCGGCGACTGCTTCACCCTACAAACCATCCGAGCCAGCTTTCGACCGCGTCCCGCCGGTGCCCGCCGTGCAACCCCCCTACACCCGACCCGTCGTGGCGCAACCCCTCTCCCTCGACAGCGGTCTCAGCTTCGACAAACCTTCGAATCGGGAGAAGAACTTCAAGGAGTATGTTCAGCGCAAGCTCGCCGAAAAGAATCTGCAGGACAATAGAATTTCACACTCTTTCTAAGGGCCGAATTATAGAATTTCACAATCTTTCTAAGGGCCGACTTATACAACTCGGGTTCGGAATTAGATTTAATCTCAAGTGGACATTGTTACTTAACTCGGCCTGTAATGCGCTGTGATTGGTTGCAACTCGGGTTCGGAATTAGATTTAATCTCAAGTGGACATTGTTACTTAACTCGGCCTATAATGCGCTGTGATTGGTTGCAACTCGGGTTCGGAATTAGATTTAATCTCAAGTGGACATTGTTACTTAACTCGGCCTATAATGGCGCTGTGATTGGTTGCAACTCGGGTTCGGAATTAGATTTAATCTCAAGTGGAATTTGTTACTTAACTCGGCCTATAATGCGCTGTGATTGGTTGCAACTCGGGTTCGGAATTAGATTTAATCTCAAGTGGAATTTGTTACTTAACTCGGCCTATAATGCGCTGTGATTGGTTGCAACTTGGGTTCGGAATTTTTTCGATTTTGTACTTGGGATGTCGGGACCTACCCTAATCTGGTGAGGACAATTGGGGTAGTTGTAGAGGGGGCAACAAGCAGTGGCGGCATTACGAGATTGATAATAAAATACTCGTATGATGGTTGGTAGGAGATATGTATGATGCATTAGTATTAGTTCTCGTAATGTCAATTGCCGATGTTACCCACGAGAAAATGTGACATACTAACACAAATAACTAACCCTTTGACTGATTCGTTGGAACTCCGACCCTTTGGGTTGGGTGGAAGAGATTGCCATGGGTAATAACCATTACAACTATTACTTATTGCCCCATGATAAATTGTGCCTTTTGAAAGCGTTTGTTTCTTATGCGAGGAAGACTAATAAAAAGACTGAGATGAGCTTGAGTTAAGTTTTTACCTCCAAGTACGAGTATAGCTCTCGAGGAAAAAAAAGTCACTCTTGTTGCGTTTATGAATTCCATTGTTCTTGGGTAATATGCTCTGTGGGATTTTTAAGTCTTTGGCGAAGTTAATAGACAAAATCGATAACTTATGTCATTGCTTAGCGTCAGTTTTCCCCATCTAAGACAGTACGCAATCCGAGACTTAGCGTCAAGGAGGTATTACAAACACCCAAAAACGTCTATTTTTGCCCTTTTCTTACATGATTCTTAGTGCTGATCACAATAAGAAGAAAAGTTTAACGTCCAAAATCAAAGAAAACGTTACTCAATTTTCTTTGACTTCAACTCCTGATGTAACTAAGCATGGCAATATATCTATTGAAAAACGAGTTGAATGTAAAATTGAAGAGTTCGATATCAAAGGTGCCGTCCGGATTCTCAGTTCAAGTGACACGTTTGCACCATTTGACTCTACAACACTGAATACTTTGAGAGAGAAACATCCTGTTCGGAATACAAACTTGAATTTCCCATCTGAATCTAATCTGGATTTTGTCGTAGTCGATGAGAAAGCAGTACAAAAAGGGATCTCGTCCTTTCCAAATGGTTCTGCGGCAGGCATAGATGGTTTCAAGCCTCAATTCTTCAAAGACCTGACTTCCTACTCTGCAGGCGAAGCTGGAAAACGCGTCCTCACTGCTCTAACAGATCTTTGTAATTTCATGCTGTCTGGTAGAGTTATTGAAGAAGTGTGTCCCTTACTGTATGGAGCTTCCTTATTTGCGCTATCAAAAAAAGACGGTGGAATCCGACCGATTGCTGTAGGCAATTCATTCAGAAGATTAACTTCAAAAATAGCATGCCACCATGTCCAAAACGAATTGTTGAGTTACCTCAGTCCCAGTCAACTTGGCGTAGGAGTGCGACAAGGCTGTGAAGCATCTATCCATGCAGTCCGGACTTACCTGGCTCAAGCTGAGAATAGCGAGAAAATAATCTTGAAAGTGGATTTTTCCAACGCATTCAATAGTATAAACCGCGATTCTATGCTCCATGAAGTAAAAAGAACTGTTCCACATATCTACTCATTCATCTCACAATGTTACAAAGAACCTTCTTTCTTGTTCTTTGGTAAAGATGTGATATCATCTGAGACAGGCTGCCAGCAAGGGGACCCTTGTGGACCGCTGTTGTTCAGTTTGACAGTCCATCCTATTGTACAATCTTTGACAACTGAATTAAACACATGGTACCTTGATGATGCTACACTCGCAGACAAACCAGATATTGTATTGGATAACTTTAAAAAGATCATTGAGATGGCAAAGGATATTGGTTTGAAAGTGAATTCAAACAAATGCGAGATTCTATTCTGTTCCGATCATATCAATGATGATATTGTTGACCAGTTCAATGTGGTGTCTCCTGGTATCCGTGTTGTCGACAAATCAAGTTTCAATCTCCTTGGAGCCCCTATATTTGAAGATGGGTTTGAAAATCATGTGCTACCTAAAGTTGAAGATTTGAAACTTTTGTTGAGCCGTTTAGAAGATTTAAATTCTCACATGAGTTATGTCATCCTCAAAAATTGTCTTCTAGTCCCCAAGTTGAACTACTTACTGAGGACATGCCCCTTTTGGAAATTTGAAAATGTAATGAAAGATATTGACGACCTGTTACTCCAAACTCTACAATCATTACTCAATACTAATTTGAATGAAAAACAATGGAACTTGGCAACACTTCCTATCAACAACGGAGGTATTGGTATAAGAAAAATTAGTAGTCTTGCTCTTCCAGCTTTCCTTGGCTCAAGTTACGGTGTTCAAAATTTGGTCTCTCAAATACTTTCAATGGATCAATGTTCTGTACACCTACAACTTGAAGCTGTAGAAATGTGGCAGTCTATTTTTGGCGAACATCTACCTGAGCCAAACCAGAAACATGTTCAAAAGAAATGGGATAAAATAAGTATTGAAACAACAATTGATAACACCAGTTTTCAGAATGATATTGAAAAAGCCCGTTTTCTAGCACTTCAAGAAAAAGAATCTGGAGCTTGGCTTCAAGTTTATCCATCTAAAAACATCGGAACCTTGATGGAAAATACATCATTCAGAACATGTGTTGGTATTCGCCTGGGTTGTTCTATTTTCAAGCGTCATATGTGTGAGTGTGGAACAGAAATCAAGGAAGATGGTTTACATGGTCTCAGTTGTTGTAAAGGGAAAGGTCGCTTCCCTCGTCATGTAGAACTGAATGATATTGTTCAGCGGGCTCTATCTTCCATCCATGTTCCCTCAACTTTAGAACCCCTGGGATTATCCAGAGATGACGGCAAGCGGCCTGATGGCATGACCTTGGTTCCCTGGTCGAAAGGTCAAACCTTAGTCTGGGATTGTACCTGTGTCCACACATTAGCAGAAACTTATCTCCCCAAGACTCGACAGGAAGCTGGGTCTGCTGCAGAGGAAGCCGACAAAAAGAAGGTCGCCAAATACAGCTTCATCCGAAATCAGAATTATATTTTCCAACCATTAGCATTCGAGACATTTGGACCGTGGAGCTTGAAGACAAAACAGTTTTTCAGGAGAGTTGGCGACGTTTTAGCCCGAGTGACAGGAGACATGAGAGCGGGCATTTTTCTCACACAAAGATTGTCTCTAGCAATCCAGAGAGGTAACGCAGCAAGTGTTCTCTCTGGATTGCCAAAGTCAAAAACTTTGTGTGACTTTACTTGAATAGTATGTGAACAAAATAAAGTATTAGTTAGTTCATTTTCTGTTCAATTCTTAAGAAGAATTTATATGTATATTTTTTTCCAAATTCAAAAATTGACACTCGTATTTTTCAAATTTCGATATTTATTTATGACTTCGGTAAATTTTAAGCGTACATGTATGTTATAACTATTATTGTCATTAGCAGAATTGGTTAATAATATTATAATTATTTATATTCAATAATGTAGTATGTATCATTGTACCTATTGTGTGTACACTGTACATACAAATACAAATTGTGTGCACCGACTGAGAGTTTGGTTATAATACTACGACTACCATGATTTTGTTACTGTAATTCGACCAGGAGACTGCATAGTAAAATTATGTACATCATTAATTTTTCATTGCATAAACCACTCGTATAAATTTATAACTGTTTGTGAAAATATAATTTGTATGTTAAAAAAAAACTCAATATTTATTTTTGTTTTTCAGGAAATGCCAAGTTAGCTGCTGTTGTTCAATCATTCATATTTTACAGTGCACTGGTAGTCGAGTGGTTAACGCGCTAGTCTGGTTCCTCGGTTCAAATTCCACCCAGTGCATGAACTTTTCCTCATTAATTTGAGTTTGTGACCACATAATAATAAGACTCTGAAGTTTAGGTGGTAGAAAATGTTTCAGTATTAACATCGCCTGGTGGTTACCTTCCACTAAACAGTGTTATTATTATTAAGTTACTAGCCGTTTGCCCGTGCTTTGCAACGGGACTAAATTTCAAATTTACTAAGGCATGGCCGTACTGCTGGACAGCAATGCCTTTTTGAACTTTTTATAATTTTTCTGGACAAAGCGATAATGATTTTTGGGGGGTCGATTCTGAGACATTTTTCGCTATCTCTTACCGTTTTGGCTAAACAACTCCGGACAAACAAACATAGGTAGGTAGGTAGGTAGGTAGTTAGTCCTTTTTTCTGTTTTATATATAGAGATTGTGCTTCAAGGGGAATTTAAATGAAGAAATGTCACATGAAATAAAATAAAGTCTTTCCTTCCTTTATGTATTAAAGTTTTAGTGTAGGATTTTTTATAAGAAATTGAAGAATTATTCAGGCGTGTCAAACATGCAATTTGGTTTTAATAATGAATTTCGCAGTTAGTTATTGGAACCATCTTCTCAAGTCTGCATAACAAAATTGGTAGATCTAGATTTGGAGTTCATGGTTTTCAATTGTTTCTCTAGCTGTTCCTTCTTTTCTTCCAGAAGTTTCAGTTGCTGATCTTCTTTATCTTCATCATCTGGTAACAATGTTTCTTCTTCCTCAGTTGGTGGTGGCTTTTTCTTGAGAAAGTATCTTTTAAGAGGTTTGGAGGTCTTGTTTCTGTCGCCCTGAAATGAACGGTTGAAATGATGTGAATGAATGTGTGAATAAATGATCATACCAGTTATTGCTTGATAGTTATAATCTATAACTTTCAAGTGAAGGTATTTGGAGAAAAAAAATTAATCTTATTTCTTACCAATTTTTTTTTTTTTTTTTTATCTTCGGTTTTTTTTCTTGAACATACTTCTTTTGCCATAAAAGAACTGGTTCTGACCAAAAAAAAGGTCCTTGGAGGTAAAGGACCTTGCCTATTACTTCTAACTTTTCACTTAAATGCCTATTTTTCGTTCACTTATATTATAATCGTGAAAATTCAGAAGTTACGCGCAAGACGTCTTTATCGCCAAGATCCTCTAGTTTGATGTTGATAAATTTAAAATGGGGTTTTGTAACACACCTTATATTAAAATAACCTTATTTACCAGCATACCTTTTGCCCAAATAGGACTTCAGATTCTTAGGTAAATATCTATGTCGAATTTACAAGGAAAAATAAATGGCTCTCTTATCTTAGTTTCGAACCCGCGAGCAGTTTCACACCGGTAAGGCGCATTACCATTGAATCTCTGACGTAGCTTACACCAATAAATTATTCAACTTACTCCTTTCGCTGATTCCAGTTTTGGGTGTGGAGTTTTCGTACGTCGGTCTTTATTCACATCCTCCTTTTCTTTATTATTTTTTTTTACGACCTCCATTGTCTCTACAGCCTTCTTCTTAGCGGGTAGCTTCGCTAGTGATGGCTGAACTAACGGCATTGGATTGCGCCGAATGTTTTGCTTGGCCTGGTAGATATCCACGTATTTTTTGCGCTGGACAGATTTGTAATTGTGATTGTGATTACTGGTTTCATAGTATTGGGGGGTGTTGTTGGTTGTGGCTGGTCGTTGCATCTCTTTTTTAATGTGCTCTTTATTGCGCAAGGCCCGAAAGCCGAACTCGGATTGGGTATTCCCTGCCTTTTTCTTGTTGGATAATTCACAGACCTGGTCTCTACGCTCTGATCTACTATTGATAACCTCGGCACACTTTGGTTCCACGATTTTTTCTTGTATTTCGTCAACATTTTTTGTTTTGGTTTTAGATTTCTTAACTTGCACTACAATCGGACTTCTTAATTTTTTGTGAACAGAAAGTTTTACAGCTCTTTTAGGACTCCTAACTATCAATGTACTATTCGTCCACTCTTGTTTGTGTATTCCACTTTCAGTTTTATGTACTTTTGATACTTGCTCAGTAAAGTTACGTTTTGTGGGACTTTTTGGAAGGTATTTGTCGGATTGAAGTTTTAGGTTAGAAACCATTGTTCGTTTAAGAGGAATTGGTTTTTGACTGGGAATAGCTTTTAATGGAGACTTTTGATTTGGTATTAATCTTCTTTGTTGATTAGGCATCGATCTTTGTTGATGGATTGGTAAACACTTTGGTTGTTGAATTGGTAAAGATCTTTTACTTGCAATGGGATTAGCTTGCTGAGATGTTATCGTTTGGACGTTGTGATTACTTAATATTCTCTGAAAATCAAATTTTATCTTTTTAAAGTGGCTCTTATTTTTTATTAAAATTATTTATGACATAAAAATATACTCTTTAGTGGAAGGTGGCCACCAGGCGAGTTTATTTTCAACCACCTAACCCTGAGGATATTATTATTATGTGGTCATACTCGAATAAATAGAATACATATACTCGAATAAATAGAATTAAATTCTAACATTTGGTGGAATCCGATCCACAGATCACGGATCCATGCGCTAGATTGTTTTTATTAGAAGTCTAGCGTCGTAACCACATTGACTACCAAACATAAAATGTTTCTGAAACATACGAGTGAATGGACAACCGAATAGATAAGGCTGGTATGCAGAGACGATTTTGTAATCCCTATAGCAGCGGTCGGCAACCTTTTGAACTACGCGGACCCCTAGCTTATCTCGATTTTTTTTAAGGGACCCCCACATTACAAAGCTAGACATAGAGAGTCAGGGGGAAGTAGGGTACTTCGGACTATTTATGATTCAAGTTCATGAGCTATTTTTCTTCTTCTTTTTTTAAATCCTGAAATGGCTTCGCGGACCCCCAATTTAGCTCTCGCGGACCCCCGGGGGTCCGCGGACCCCAGGTTGCCGACCGCTGCCCTATAGGGTTCACTGTAGGGTGGTCCCGAGCTTGCTATAGGGAATACTTCGACCTTGACAATTGTTTATTAAAGAAACGTCTGATTGCACATGCGCATAGACGCTTTCAACAAACGTCTGTGCATAACAAAATCAGCTGAAGGGACAAATGACCCAGGCATCCCTACAGTGAGGACTCTGCATACAACCCTAAGAGTCAAATTGAAATTGGTTGTTCCTTTTGTACCCCTTCTAAGGCAATTCTGGTATGAAATACATGTTGTACCTGGAGATGTTGATAATGGAAAAGTTTATATGTTAGCTATGTTTGTGTAATAGTGTTGAACATACCTGCGTCAGACTGGCCATATTTTGAACTCCAATTGAGGCCCTTGAATGTTTCTCGCTCTTCATGTAAATCATCTCAATCGAATCTTCGGATATCTTATTCTTCTCAATCTTCTCCTCAATGATACTCTTCAATTTCCTGAAATCATAGCTCGTATTGCTGCAACAACTCGGCTGCTTGATCTCTTCTCCGGAACCTGGTTTAAAATCCAAGCTGCTTTTGTTATCCAGGTTGCTGTCGGATTGATTTTCAAAGTTAAGTTTACTTATGTTTGTATGTTCGTATTTTTGTATGGCGTCATAGAAGAACTGTTCTTCACTCTGCTCCAAGTCGACCATGCCAGCAGATTCTTCCTTGCCATCACTTCGCAGAGAGATTGCAGATGGTTTTGAGCTGATGGAACAAAGATCAGACGCTGGACTTGTGTTGGTTCCATCTTTCGAGTCTTTCACCTCGCAGTCTTTCATCACTTTCTTCAACTTCTTCGAGCATTTCTTCTTGTACTGTTCCAAGTAGGAGCATTTCTTGCGCTCGCTTTTGGATATTGTGAAGCTCTGAAGAGGGATTTTCTTTTTCGGGACGACGAGCTTTTTCGATGAATTTTGGGCAATGTCTGAAAAGGTTGAATATATTATAGACCACCAAGGTAAATGAATCAATTTAGGTGTGTGTGATCCTAGGTTCGATTCCCGGTTGGGGCAAACTTTTCCAACAGAATATTCTGTTCCCTCCGAACACGTGAGGCTGCATTTTCGGCCCTACCCAGGCTGGGAAAGTTAATGTGGGTATTTGGTACGATTCCCAGCAAGTGGAGGGTAAAACCACAGTCCTAACTATCTTCAAATCAGGAGTTTAAAACCAAATAAAATCAACTAGTCACAATAGATCTAGTAGAGGTCCTTGTGATGATTGTTGTTTTACTTGTGGAAGTCCAACCAGTCTATATTAATGACCAAGGAAAACGCGGAAGAGAATGCCGATGGCATTATCACCACCCTTGATCAGGCTTTCTTCAATTCCTCGCAATGGCGAGGAATTGATCTGAGTGAAGTTAGCTCTGAGGTCGCAAATCCATGTCTCAAACAAGCAAAGTTTGCAATGGCGAGGAATTGATCTTTTACTCTACCTCTCACTATATTCCTTGACGATTCACAGAAATCAAACGCCGAGAAAAACCGGTCTAGTTTATCGTAACAATAATTTTCATCAATTAGTATTTCAGACGGTTGTTGAGGAAATTCATCATCCTTTTTGAGGGTGTTTCTGGAATTTTTGTCTACAATAGAATCATTCTTGAAGACTTGGTCTTCTTTTCCACTGCTTCTGTTCAAACTAACTGCTTTCACACTTTTGTGCAGGGTGTCCTTTTCCCGTGTCTCATTTAGACTGTCTTCCTCAATATTGCCATCGTACTCTTTGTCCAAGCTGTCTTCATCTATATCCCTGCTTTGGCTGGGTAGTTTTTCTAGGCTATCGGTGTCAAAATCAGCATTTTCTAGAAGAGAAAGCAAGAGAAAATCAAGGAACTTTAGAATTTGATATGAAAGCTCATCAGTAATCCTTGGATGGAAATCTGACCCTCGCCATGCGGAAAGTCGCGGGTTCGAAACTGAGAACCGAGAAAAAATTGTATTCAAAATTTGGTTACAATTGTTTGTAAGGGACACTTTCCGGTGCTCTCGTGTTGACACCTAAATGGAAAGTGTTGACTATTGTGTCACTTCTCACCCATCAGAGGGGAGGCATACTACGGGATGGGCAATAGGACAAGCGTCTACATGGCTACGAAATAAAAAGAACCCAAGTTCGGGTAGGGTGTATGGTATTTAAAGTAGGGTTGTTTTGGGTCATTTTGCATCACTCATATGTTTAACACCACAATATGAGCTTTAGAAATCATTGTAGCAGTTGCCTCGGTGGATACAGAGAATACATGAAACTAGAACAACCTCACACTTCTAAGTTATTCACAAATATGTGATGGTCCCTTTCGAATTTACTTACCTAGAAAACTTTCCTCAGCTTCCTGATTAGTCACTGTTACAGTGTTCAGTCAGATAGTTTCGATTATTTTTAAGTTAGGTTAAGTTATCATATTTGTGTTAATCACAAATGTGATGCTGCAGTGTAATTCTCAAATCAGCCTTGTTAAACTGCATCCACACCGGTGTTGATCAACAATTTTATCTGCAGTGGTTGAAAATTTAGGTGACATCACGAAAGTGACACACAGATATGATAACTTACTTAATTTATGTGTTAGTATCTATAGATTAAAATGAATGATTTAAGACAGCTAACTAGTTTTCTGGTCATCCTCCATTACCTTTCCGAATACCTAACCTTGCCTGAATTCATTTAGCGGTAATGAAGCGAGTTCACTCAGATGATGTTAAATCAAGTTCATTCAAACGATTCATTTCCGTTTTCGGAAATGCTACAAGCATTACCACTTAACAGATAAACAAAACATAATGCTGATTGATACCCACTCTAATCAGTCTTATCAATGAGATTTATTCTTACCTTGACCGACCTCAGTAGCTTGATCGATAAGGCGGTGGACTTGTAACCTGGAGGTCGGTGGTTCAAGTCCCAGTTTCAGCGTAGATTTAGTAAAGCGAGTATCACGGAAGTTATCAACACAAATATGATAAAGGAAGAGAATGCCGCTGGCATTAGCACCGCCCTTGATCAAGTTTTGTTTTGTTAATTTTAATTTCTATGTTTGTATATATTCTATGTTACTTGTAAATAAAACTTGATCAAATATGTTTAATAATAAACTAACTATTCTTACCTTGGACGGAGCTGAATGGTTGATTCATGTTTACGCATTGTTCTCACAGATAATAACTTTTTAAAAAGGCACGTTTAAATTAATTAAAAAGAATATAAATTTAAAATTCACTTGTGAAATATAAATAAAGGGCACTACATCGAATTTTCGAAGCTGAATTTTCAGCCAAGTGGAAGAACACGAAATTTGTCAGCCAGAGAGGCGGTGTCAGTGGAAAGATTCGATTTAAGAGCGGAGCATTAAACTTCGCGAAATACGAAAAATATTCATTTGCAGTCCAATCTACAGGTAGCGTAGTGATCCGTTGGTTTGAATCCCACCCAGTACATGAATTTTTCCTCATTAATTTGAGTTTGTGACCACATAATAATTAGACTCTGAGGGTTAGGAGATAGAAAATGCTTTGAGCATTAACCTCGCCTGGTGATTACCCTCCACTAGAGAGTGTTTGTTATAACTATGGTTGAGGGGTTGATTTTATTCCTTGACGCATACAGTTTTGGTGCTACTCAGTTTCAGTAAATAAGAAAACCATTTGGACTTCAAACTTTACTGTAGTTTCGATTCCGCCGACTATGATTTTACCTATTTAACCTGATCAATTTATTGAACATGGTGTTAATATTAGACATCCTAATGTGAATTTATTATTGAAACACTTTTATAAGTCTAGGATTTGAATTTTCGAATCCTATACATTAAGAAAATCGAATCCTATACATATAAAAAAAAATGAACACAATACTTCCGATTTCTAATATTAGAAATTTCTCGGAAGTAATATCGAAACCTAGACATACGAGTATAAATGTTTCAATAATAAATACATCAATTTAATACAGTACGCATTTTCAATTCTTTTGATACACAGGTGACTGCTCTCACAATCAGACGTGTCTCATTGTCTGATGTCTCAGGGCTGATTTTTAGAGCAGTGGAGAACTGCTCTAAAAATTAATTCTGAAACCATTTTTCTAATATCGCATGCTCGGCTTGCACTCCAGGTGACCCGGGTTCGAATCCCTGCGGGGTCGGAACTTTTTCTGCTCTGTACTTCGAATGTTGGGGCCTACCCTAACCTGGTGAGGACAATTGGGGTAGTTGTAGAGTGGGCAACGACCAGTAGCGGCATTACGAGATTGATATTGAACGATGATGTAGCATTAGTTCTCGTAATGTCGATGTTACCCACTGAAAAATATTCAGTCCCCATAAGTCATAATACAATAACATGTACCAAATGTTGGTGTCTATGATGATGTATGGTACAATAACATGTACAGATTATAGACAGCAAAAAAAATCCATAAAATAATCTAAATTGAATAAAATAATACATCAAATAATATTTATTTTACTATCTATAAAACAAGTCAACCAACTCATCTCCCTGGGGCACACAGCCCACAACTGCCGCCGCATTTCCTCTTCGAATTGCTAGACTTATTTTTTGTGATAGATAGAAACTTGCTCTACCATCACCTGATTTTTCCACTAGCCTTGACCGCAACACGTTCACAAAGCTTTTTGGTTCAGCTCCCAACGAACCCATTGTCAAGTTAAATAAAAACTTCATTCATTCAAAAGGATTTTCATCAGTAATTCATTTATTGAAATGGTAATTATAAACAGAATGACAGTGACAATCGTATGAGTCGTCTTGATCCCAATCAGGAAAAACATTCTAAGAGACGTTTATACATGGGAGACAATTTCATCAGTGACATGAGAGTAAATATCTTTAAATGTGAATATTATATTGATAATAAAATTGATGACTGAGAAAAAATATGTGTAAAAAATAAAATGTAATTGGTTTTTCATTCAAATAACCACGATACATTAATCAAAAAACCACGGAATATAAAGATTTGATATTGGGGAAAACTATGTTATAAATATATTTCATATTCGTAGATAAAATTGAATAAATAAAATTTATATGTCTACCTTTTCGCGAGTGTTTGAAAGACAAATCGTGAAAGATGAATAAATGCATGAAAATTTCTTTCGTCCGAGGCTTTTACTTGGTAAGTTCTTACCGACTTGAAATTACCTTTCAGAATAAACTGTACATATTTCCAGAAGGACGTCGGAAATTTTACTCAAAAGTTTCCTTTGAAAACTTATTTCACTGTGAAATTTCAACTGTCTTTCCTTGATCGTGCATACTATTCACGGAAATTGCATGAAAATTCTTTTGCGTACCTAACACTAGGAGCTACCAGCTTATTTCATAGAAATAAATCGAAACACAACAGACCGTCTGCCGCCTCTACTCTATCTACTCTACGGATGCACGCGCCAAAGTCGAACAACTACCCACTTCAAAAGTTCCCGGATACAGGAAACCCTGAATACAATCCAGGGAAGCCCTGAGAGATCCGGAAAATTGGCGCCACTTTGTCTAATGTTGATAGTGTCAGAAGACAAAATCTCTGATTCAAAGATGAGTTTTTTGAAAGCCCAAGGAAGTTTAATAATATGGAGAGGCGGATGAAATGGAAAACCAGCGTCTGTTGACATTGACAGCTATGAAATCAAGAACAATTCACTAAAATATTGGTCATAAAGCCCGTTTATCAAAATCTAAGAAAAGATATTTTAGCATTGATAAGATCATTAAAATAAATAATGTTAATTTTCCACCGATTATTTTAAAAACCTAATTCTAACAGGGTCTGAACCCAGTATACGAAGAGCAAATTGCAATTGAAAATGTCATACCAGCCACTATTTTCCACTATCCGTTAGTCATATCTTTTTTATTTAACAAAAAAATATCAAAGAAACCTTGATACAAAATTTCAACCTTCCAGAATCCCTAGCTGTATATATATTAAGAATTCTTAGATACAGGGATTCTAAAGACAATTGACCATTCAGTCGGTAGGTTTTGTTTCCGAAAATCAAGATATTTCACCACGTAGGAAGCGTTTCTAGGTGTCTAGCAATTCTTCAGACCATTAGTTGGAATGTTAAGTTTCTCATCTACCTTTCAGTCAAAGTTTCAGTTCATTTATCTGATGAAAATTCTCTTGCAATGGACTTAATTTTCACAGCACATTAGGATTTCGGTGTCCACCCAAATCATTCAGATACAAATAGAGCTTCTCCAACACAATTTTGTCACGAAAGAATCGTCACGAGTCGTCACCAACAACTCTTTTTTTTAAACCGTCATCAAAAGTGAAGCTTCATTCACTTCATAACATTAAATAGCTATGGCTGACAGACCGAACAATGCACTTCTTAAACACGCCCTACCTAATCAGATCACTAATCCGACATTAGGAGGAGACACTCTTGGAATTTTTCTTTTGATTTTTTCAAGTTCAAATAGCAGACTTTCTCGTTCACTTAAGAAGTAGAATATTTTAAATATAAAAGTACTTTATCATAAGCGGTGGGGTGGGGTGGGGTCTCAATCTATGACCAAAGTCTTGGGCACCTCCCACGGGAAAATGTCGCGACCAAAGTGACCGTAGGTGGAGGTCTGCTGGTAGATTGGGTTGCGGAGGTTCAAGTCTCTGAAAGGAAGAAAAAATGAAACATAAAAATCAATATGTACAGCAGGGTGTCCAAAATGAGACATTCAAATATCTCGAGAACTAATAAAGATAGAAAACTCGTGTTTTCGTGCGTTCTCCTGACTTTTTGGGGAACATCTTATGATGATGACACAACACAAATCTAATAATTGTCCATCATGGTTTTTTCAAGGTCAACTTGAGAATTTTAAATGGATCAAACTAAATTTTACATCATTTTCTTTTCGACCTTAATTAACATTAACTATTCACATCACATTTTCAATTTTTTTTCGAAATTAGTCTTGAATTACAGTGCTTGTAATGGAAATCCAACAGAAAGGTAAAGTTTACTATCAAATTTTTGATTTCTTACATTCAGCATGACAAGAACTTCTTCTATTTGCTACATCACACTTGTAGGTAAGTTAGAAAAAAACAAGAAAACTTGAAAACATCTCCGTGGCTCAGTGTTCTTTACTGACCCGGAGGTTCGGCTTCGAATTCCGGCCGGAACGGTAAATTCTGACAGAGTTTTTCCGTTTCCAGAATGACATGGGTGTAAAAGTAAAGTGCTCTGAAGTAATGCGAAAGCGAATCCGGGGTATAATCGCCTTTTAAAAAAAAACTTGAAAACACAAAAAGGAATCAATCAATCAAACCGGTTTCGTTCCGTCGTAACGGGTCGATGTACGAAGCCTCTCCACCATAGTCTATTATTATATTTCTGGTCCCTCTCAATTACTTGTAGAGTAAACCCTCTCTTTTCTACATCTGATTTCAGAGTGTCTTTGTAACCGAGTCTCGAACTTCCTCGTGGTCTTTTTCCTTGAACTTTCTTTACATACATTATGTTCGGTTATTACATACATACATTCATACAGAAAGGAACACATTTGAAGACCACACGGGAAAAAATCTGGTGTAAACATCACACGACTTTCCTTATCCCCCAAAAAAGAGTCGAAATCCGCCACTGGTGATTCAACGGTAACAGATGTCGCAACCCCCAACTAGGATGAATAATAAAAAAGTTAGTCAAAGCGGGTCCCCCCAAAATACCGGTAAATTGGAGCCGAGGACCAAAAAAATCAAGATATCAAAAAAATGATCAGAATAGACCCCTATTATTTTTGCATTCTAAGAAAATGTGTTCTACGATTTTTTTTTTATCTTTAAACCGATTCAAAGAAGCTGCGCTTGCGGCTAAAATTTGCGGCCCTGCGAACCGTGGGATGCGGCCGATTTCAACCAAAAGTTCGTGGTTCGTCTGGTGTATAAAATAAATTTGCATACAAATTTCTGTTTCTAGCTCTTACCGTTCTCGAGATATCCTGTTCACAGACAACCACACACACACAGACGCAGGACCAATGCCCTTGAAACAACTTTTTTGGTATCCCGAGGCTATGATTTGTCCAGAAATGTGAAAAACTGGTAGGTCAAATTTCGACGAATAAACACTTTCTTAATTACCTATAGGATAAGGAAAGTAAAAAGATGAGAGTCCAATTTTCATCAAAATCGAGTTTATATTATAGAAATACGCATTTACGCTGAAATAATCGTCTAGTGAAGTTAAAAATGTGAAAAACGAGGGATACAAAGCTAGAACGTTCAGAAAAATACCTGTAGACAAACAAAACCTGATCCCTACTATGGTTCTCTCCTCTCTCTCTCTCTCTCTCTCTCTCTTCTCTCTATCTCTCTCTATCTCTCTCTATCTATCTATCTCTTCTCTCTCTCTCTCTCTCTCTCTCTATCTCTCAATCTCTCTCTCTTATCTCTCTCTCTCTCTATCTCTCTCTCTCTCTATCTCTCTCTCTCTCTATCTCTCTCTCTCTCATCTCTCTCTCTCTCTCTCTCTCTCTCTCTCTCTCTCTTCCTTTCATTCCTTCTTCTCTCTCTTTCTTCTTCTTTCTCTCGTCTTCTCTCTCCATCCATCAATTTCATCATTCATTAACCAACAATCCCATCACCCCCCCATTCTATTTTTTTTACTATAATAATTAATTTTATAATTATTTAGTTTAGTTTAATTTTAAGCTAGTATATAATTAGTCCATAAGATGACGTTGTACACATTCGACCACGAATATTTTATGTACAATAAAATGATTTATTATTATAAGAAAGATTAACGTCTCAAAGTTTAAAAGCCAATTTCTCAAAATGAAAAAACAATGGACTCGTCATTTATTTTCCCGTGTGGTGGTCTTCAAATTTATTTCTTATTATCGTCTCACCGCACAATCTTGCCGGGCCGCAGGTCGAAGTTCCGCTTGACGATGGACAGCAGCTCCGAGTGGGACCGGGAGGCGGTGCCGTAGTCAAACAGGGTGATGGAGATGGGCTCCGCGACCCCGATGGCGTACGACACCTGCACCAGACAGCGGCGGCACAGGCCCGCCTTCACCAGGGACTTGGCCACCCAGCGGGCGGCATACGCCGCGGAGCGGTCCACCTGGGGGACAAGATTTTTTTTTGTGAGAGGTTGTTCTGAAGGGAAAATCTTTCATTGTTTTTAAACCTTTCATTGTTTTTAAAACATTCTTATGTGATATATTCATGTTATTTGTTTTCTGTTTGTAAATAGAGCTAGGCTCGTAAATATACACCCGTGTTGGGGGCATTTATTATTATTATTACTTCAGGTGCATTCTCATAAGTGACATTGCCCAAGGCAATTTCTTCCACACAAACAATTGCAATAATAATAATATCGCCATATTTATACTGTCCGAATAGGACTATTCAGTTCCATTATTCCAGCAGTAAGCCAAAGACGTATAATTATGTGATGAAAATCCCAAATGGGCGGATAACTTGTCATGTCCCGGCTGGGTTTCGAACCTGCGACCTTCTTCTTCTTTCACTTTGCCTTTTCCCAAGACTACTTGGGGTCGGCATTTGTTCGATGAATCCTTTCCTTTCATAACTTTCTATTTAGCGCGTCCTCTTTTCTCTAGTTTTTCTCTCTTAGGTTTTCTTCAACTTTCGACAAAACCAGTTTGGGAGCTTACCTTGGTGAAATCTACTGATCTACTACTGAATCTTTGCCTCTTCAACTTTCGACAAAACCAGTTGGGAGCTTACCTTGGTGAAATCTAGATTTACTACTGAATCTTTGCCTCTACAATTTTCGACAAAAACCAGTTTGGAGCTTACCTTGGTGAAATCTAGATTTACTACTGAATCTTTGCCTCTACAATTTTCGACAAAACCAGTTGGGAGCTTACCTTGGTGAAATCTAGATTTACTACTGAATCTTTGCCTCTACAATTTTCGACAAAACCAGTTGGGAGCTTACCTTGGTGAAATCTAGATTTACTACTGAATCTTTGCCTCTACAATTTTCGACAAAAACCAGTTTGGAGCTTACCTTGGTGAAATCTAGATTTACTACTGAATCTTTGCCTCTACAATTTTCGACAAAAACCAGTTTGGAGCTTACCTTGGTGAAATCTAGATTTACTACTGAATCTTTGCCTCTACAATTTTCGACAAAAACCAGTTTGGAGCTTACCTTGGTGAAATCTACTGATCTACTACTGAATCTTTGCCTCTTCAACTTTCGACAAAAACCAGTTTGGAGCTTACCTTGGTGAAATCTAGATTTACTACTGAATCTTTGCCTCTACAATTTTCGACAAAAACCAGTTTGGAGCTTACCTTGGTGAAATCTACTGATCTACTACTGAATCTTTGCCTCTTCAACTTTCGACAAAAACCAGTTTGGAGCTTACCTTGGTGAAATCTAGATTTACTACTGAATCTTTGCCTCTACAATTTTCGACAAAAACCAGTTTGGAGCTTACCTTGGTGAAATCTAGATTTACTACTGAATCTTTGCCTCTACAATTTTCGACAAAAACCAGTTTGGAGCTTACCTTGGTGAAATCTAGATTTACTACTGAATCTTTGCCTCTACAATTTTCGACAAAAACCAGTTTGGAGCTTACCTTGGTGAAATCTAGATTTACTACTGAATCTTTGCCTCTACAATTTTCGACAAAAACCAGTTTGGAGCTTACCTTGGTGAAATCTACGGATCTACTACTGAATCTTTGCCTCTTCAACTTTCGACAAAAACCAGTTTGGAGCTTACCTTGGTGAAATCTTTGCCGGAGAAAGCGCCGCCCCCGTGGGCCCCCCAGCCCCCGTAGGTGTCCACTATGATCTTGCGCCCTGTGAGTCCCGCGTCCACCTGACCCAACAGAAACACATCAATTCATTAGCCTCATGTTATTACAATACCCACCAGGCTGGGTGAGGTTAATGTGGATAGCCGGTACTATTCTCAGCAAATGAAGGGTGTTGTTCTTAGGGGTGAGTGATGGTCTTCAGCCAACTTTATTTCACAGTTGGCTCGACCTGAACCACATATGTGCGATCAACCATCATGAGGACTTGGACTTTTCTGCACAAGCCATTATTAAACCCTTAGGAAACTGCAAGCTAGCCTGGCTTGTAAGGGTTGGCTGATCTGTTCTCTGTTTATAGTCCTCTAGCGAGACACTGGTCTTCTCCCTGTTTAACGTCCCCCAGCCAGACAGGCAAATGAAGGGTAAAACACCCATACTTTTGAAGATAGTCATAGTCATCCCTTATTAAATTGATGTTATATTATGAAAATAAACCTATGGACATATCTTAATCCAGATTATCCCACTGTCCTTTTAAAAGGACGCTTCCTCCTGGTGGAACAGCTCATTTTAGAGCGACAGTTTTTATATATTTGGTATCAAGAAGCAATCCAGATATCTAAAAAAAATTAACAAAAAAAAATCTTCTAATTTTTTTACTAGAATTTCTAGGTGAAATACAAAAATACTTCCGATTTCTAATATTAGAAATTTCTCGGAAGTAAAATGTCTCAGAAAATCAGCCGTAATAACTCTTTGGCCATCTCTTCCACCCAACCCTCACCAGCACAACAAATAATAATAATAATAATAATATCGCCTTATTTATACTGCCCGATTGAGACTATTAAAGTCCCATTATTCCAGCAGTAAGACCAAGCAAGACGGGCGCATCGGGAACTTCACGATTCGGCCCAAATTACCTGAGTAGACCTTTTCCATAGCATGATTCGGCCCCAAAAAAAAAAACACAAAAAAACACAACCTGATTCGGCCATAACCCGATTCGTCCCAAAACACACTATCAAGTTTTGATCCCACACCAAAAATCCCACTTTTATTCCAACAAAAAGTCCCACTTTCATTCCGCCAAAAATCCCTATAAAATAGTATGGAAACATTGTTTTGAACCAGTAACAGTCACCTCTGTTATCAGTGTTTATTTGAGTGTTTGACAGTAGGGTTAGGTAAAATACATAGAAGGCCATGCCTCAAGAATATAGTAGGGTTAGGTAAAATACATAGAAGGCCATGCCTCAAGAATATAGTAGGGTTAGGTAAAATACATAGAAGGCCATGCCTCAAGAATATAGTAGGGTTAGGTAAAATACATAGAAGGTCATGCCTCAAGAATATAGTAGGGTTAGGTAAAATACATAGAAGGCCATGCCTCAAGAATATAGTAGGGTTAGGTAAAATACATAGAAGGCCATGCCTCAAGAATATAGTAGGGTTAGGTAAAATACATAGAAGGCCATGCCTCTAGAATATAGTAGGGTTAGGTAAAATACATAGAAGGCCATGCCTCAAGAATATAGTAGGTTTAGGTAAAATACATAGAAGGCCATGTATCAAGAATATAGTAGGGTTAGGGATAATACATATAGAAGGCCAATGCCTCATATAGAAGGTAATTTCGTAATTTAATTTTGAATAATAAAAAATCCCTCAATATGTACGGTACTTAGAATGTTGCACTGGGCCGAATCGTGTTGTTTATTTTTTGGTCAAGATAACGTTTTGGGACGAATCGTTCGGTGACTTTTTTTACCTGAAATCAAAAACCTTTTTCATAAACCTTTTTGGGACGAATCGTAATGCGCCCGGCGCATCACGATTCGTCTGAAAAAGGGTTTTTTAAAAAGGTTGGAATTTCAGGTATAAAAATGACCACACGATTCGTCTCAAAACATTTTTTTTTTTGGCGAAAAAGTAAACAACACGATTCGTCTCAGTACGACAGTAAAATACGGTACATATTGAGGGATATTTTATTACATCTTATTTAAAACATCTTAGAGGGAATTTTTTCTTATATTCTTGAGGCATGGCCTTCTATGTATTTTACCTAACCCTACTATATTCTTGAGGCATGGCCTTCTATGCATTTTAACTAACCCTACTTTAAACCTAAGGCATTGCCTTTTAGGTATTATCCCTAACCGTAATACTATATTCTTGAGGCATGACCTTCTATGTATTTTACCTAACCCTACTATATTCTCGAGGCATGGCCTTCTATGTATTTTACCTAACCCTACTGTCAAACACTCAAATAAACACTGATAACATAGATGACTGTTACTGGTTCAAAACTCTGGATTCACAGAGTGTCGCCTTTACCACTGAGCTACCGGAACAGACAAACAAACCCCCCCCCCCCCGCTCACCTGAGGCCCTCCCAGGATGAAGTTCCCGCACGGGTTGATGTGCGCGATGGTCATCTCTTCCACTTAACCCTCACCAGCACAACAACCCCCCCGCTCACCTGAGGCCCTCCCAGGATGAAGTTCCCGCACGGGTTGATGTGCACGATGGTCTTCTCTTCCACTTAACCCTCACCAGCACAACAACCCCCCCGCTCACCTGAGGCCCTCCCAGGATGAAGTTCCCGCACGGGTTGATGTGCACGATGGTCTTCTCTTCCACTTAACCCTCACCAGCACAACAACCCCCCCGCTCACCTGAGGCCCTCCCAGGATGAAGTTCCCGCACGGGTTGATGTGCACGATGGTCTTCTCTTCCACTTAACCCTCACCAGCACAACAACCCCCCCGCTCACCTGAGGCCCTCCCAGGATGAAGTTCCCGCACGGGTTGATGTGCACGATGGTCTATCTCTTCCACTTAACCCTCACCAGCACAACTTTGGTCATCTCTTCCACCCAACCCTCACCAGCACAACTTTGGTCATCTCTTCCACCCAACAAAAGGGTTGGGTGGAAGAGATTGCCACAGACAATAACCCCGCCCTTTAGGTAGGACATTATTGTTATTTTCTTCTTTTTTTACTTATTTATTCTGTCATTTGTTTGTTTTTTTTTTTTCCTTTCTTTTCTTAATTTTATACTGTTGCCTGTTTGTCCTCCTAATAAAGCTTTAAAAAAACAAAAAACAAAAAAAAAAAAAACAAAAAAAACCGTCACCTGAGGCCCTCCCAGGATGAAGTTCCTTAACCCTCACCAGCACAACAACCCCCCGCTCACCTGAGGCCCTCCCAGGATGAAGTTCCCGCACGGGTTGATGTGCACGATGGTCTTCTCGTCCAGATAGTCGGCCGGAATGACGGCCCGCACCACCCGGGCCATCACTTCGGCCCGCAACTCCTTCAGGCCGATCTTCTCCGAGTGCTGCACGGACACCACCACCGTGTGCACGCGTCGCGGCACGCACGCGCCGCGCGAGAAACAGTACTCGCACGTGACCTGAAGGAAGGCGGGGTTTTTCGTTTGTTAAGAATATTTTTTTTTTTTTAAGAACATAACATTGTTTACAAAAATTACAATTGAAAACAACAATACTAATGTTCGCTATTATACTTATAAATAGTTTTACAAGTTATCAAAATATAAAGGGTATCTAATGCATATATTTTACCATATGAGTGACAAATGGTAGTAAAACCTTATTAAAGAGTGGGACCGATTTTTGTTACCAGCCCCCTTGATTTTTTTAAATACAAACCCCTACTTTGCGATACATTTTTGGAAAGTTATTTAAATAAGAAATACTTTGGTGCAAATTTTATTTTTTAAATATTAATTGTTTGCAAATGGCGTCCAACTTAACCGTACAAAATTTTAAATTTACTGAGAAAGCCATTCAAAAGATATTTAAGGGTTTCCAGACTTTTGCCCCACCCTGTATATAATTATGTACATTACAATACAAATTTATACTGCTCGAATAGGGCTAATGAGTCCCATTATTCCAGCGTCTTAGGCTTGGGCAATTTCTTCCAGACAACCATTTATAATTTTTTATTTATTTATTTACAACCAAGTTATAAGTAATAATACATTGTACAATAGTTACTTAAGTCTAAATTATTACTGACTAAAAAGACCTGAACATTTTCCTATGATATAGTTTCTTATTCGAGTTTCGTTCTCATGTCTCTTTCTCATTTTCTTTCATTTGGTTGACATTCCACACTAAGATTCACAATATATTGTGGACCTTGTTTTGTGGAAAGCATAATAATATCGCCTTATTTATTCTGTCCGAATAGGACTATTCAATCCCATTATTCCAACAGTAACCCCAGTATTATTATTATGTGCTCAAATTCTCAAATGGGAGCATAACTTTTCATGTCCCGGCTGGGTTTCGAACCCGCGACCTATGGATTACCAGTCAGACGCCTTGACCACTGAGCTACCGGGACATGTACGGAATACAGTCGAACTGGATGCCGAGTGCCTCAGTTGTCTCATTATAAACGAACCAGCGCGAATACTCGGAAACTGTTATCTTCTCGTGCACATAGCAGTATAGGTAAGGGTAAGTACCTAAAGGTAGGTAAGGGTACAAGTGAAATGCTGGTAGTATATTGATTTTTTTTGTCAACGCCGGTATGAATATTTAAAAATACCTATACATAGAATTTAAAGGAAAATAATAATATGAAATACAAAATCGGGGTGGTTTTCATTTGAAAATCAAAAGTTGCCACCAAAAACTTCAACCCCTCTCTTTCTTTCTTTCTCTCTCTCTCTCTCTCTCTCTCTCTCTCTCTCTCTCTCTCTCTTTCTCTTTCTCTTTCTCTTTCTCTTTCTCTTTCTCTTTCTCTCTTTCTCTTTCTCTTTCTCTTTCTCTTTCTCTTTCTCTTTCTCTTTCCCTTTCCCTTTCCCTCTCTTTCTTTTTTTTTTTTTTTTTTTTTTTATTTAAAAAAGGTAAGTGTGCCCCGGAACCGCTTTCGCATTACTTCAGGGCACTTTACCTTTACATCCATGCCATTCCGGAAACGCAAAATATCGGTCAGAAATTTCCGCTCCGGCCGGGATTCGAACCCGCATCCTCCGGGACAGTAACCAATGCTCTTAACCACTGAGCCACGGAGGTCGGCTTTTTTTTTTCGTCACCGCCAGGATCCGAACCCACGACCTCCGACTGCCCGCCACTACTCACCTGGGTCTTAGTGTCGGGCCTCGCCCACCAGAACTCGCCGCTGCGGCGCAGGTCCGCCACTTTCTGGTTGAGTTTGTGCGCCAGCACCACGGTGAGCGGCATGCACTCCTCTGTCTCGTCAGTGGCGTAGCCGAACATGAGGCCCTGGGGGGAATTAAGAGGGGGCGGGGCTACTGTTAGAGGGGAGAAATGGTTGGGAGGAAGAGCTCCCTTGGGAGAATCCTGCCACGTTAAACAAAGCCATTAAAAAAAAATTGAGGCTAAGGCCCGAAATAAAGAACGACGCTAAACTGTTCATAAAGTTTAGTTAAATAAGCGGTGACTGTTAATTAAGTGTTGTCATTTTAAAAAAATGTAAAAAAAAAGAGTTAGTTATTCGTGTTATTATGTCACGATTTGTTATTATGTCATAGACAGCAACATTTGGTACATGGTATTGTATTATGACTTCTGGGGAATAATGTTTAGTGGGTAACATCGACATGACGAGAACTAATGCTAATGCATCATAATATCCAACCAACCATCATCGTCCAATATCAATCTCGTAATGCCGCCACTGATCGTTGCCCATTCTACAACTACATCAATTGTCCTCACGAGGCTAGGTTTAGGCTCCGAGATCCAAACTACATAGCCCAAAAAAATCCGACCCCGGCGGGATTCGAACTCGAGTCACCTGGAGTGCAAGCCGAGCATTCTACCGCTAAGCTAGTCTGGCTACTACTCTCGCTTCAGATTGAAAAAATCTTTCAATAATTTATGAAGTTTTCTCTCAACCTGAGAAGTTTTTTCTGATTGTTTTCATTTTTAATAGTGGTGCTCTTTGAAAAGTTGTATGTATGTACATACAGAATAGATTGAACACTAGAAAAACTTGTCAAACATTTATATATTGTTTATTTTTTTAAAGGAGCAAAACATGCAACAAAAAACCTCGACAATAACTACAGGTCAGATTTACAAATCGCACAAGAAAACATGCAACACAAAGCGTCAACTCAAATTAACATTCAAGATAAAGCAACAACACGTGCAAACAACTGAAAAAGCAAAGGTGGCTCACACATGCTAATGAATTATTACAGTAATGAGAATTATTACAATAAAATTTGGCATAGTTGGATAAAATACAATACACGAATAATAAACAATTCTTTACTGAAACTATTATAAAAAATAAATTAAACTAAAATTAGGAGAAAAAAAAATGTAATTTCACAAATGAACAGGAGTTAGTTACTGTTCTGTTAATGCACATGAATATATAGGGTTAGCAAAAAGAAAAACGGCTACAGGGCAAAATTACAAAGGGATTGAAATGCTGCCGGTTGTGAAATAGATGCAGTTTATTCTCTGGTCTATATGAAGCGACTCGACTTTTCTTTTTTTAATAGAGAATCTACAAGAGAAATAAACTAGTCATACAGAAGAATTTTATCAAAAGAAGAAAAAACTTCCAATTTCTAATATTAGAAATTTCTTGCAAGTAAAATCATCTAGGTTCTAGAATCTACAATAGAAATAAAACTAGTCATACATACAAAAGAATTTTATCAAAAGAAGAAAAATACTTCGAATTTCTAATATTGGAAATTTCTCGCAAGTAAAATCATCTAGGTTCTAGAATTTACAATAGAAATAAAACTAGTCATACATACAGAAGAATTATATCAAAAGAAAAAAAATACTAGGTTCTAGAATCTATACAAGAGTTAGGTGACACAGAAGAACATTAGTAGAAAAAATGGGCTGGTTCCATAACCACGAAACAGAAAGTCTACGACAGAGAAAGAAAGAGAATGAAAGTTGGGCGCGTGAGTTGGTGGTATTAGAGAGTGCAAGTGTACTGAGTGTGTGTAAGAGTGAGTGTGTATTAGTGGTATTAGAGAGTGCAAGTGTACTGAGTGTGTGTAAGAGTGAGTGTGTATTAGTGGTATTAGAGAGTGCAAGTGTACTGAGTGTGTGTAAGAGTGAGTGTGTATTAGTGGTATTAGAGAGTGCAAGTGTACTGAGTGTGTGTAAGAGTGAGTGTGTATTAGTGGTATTAGAGAGTGCAAGTGTACTGAGTGTGTGTAAGAGTGAGTGTGTGCAGTATGACACTGTGTGCTTGAAAATGAGAAAGTGTGTATTTGTGTGTATTTTTTGAGTTTAACGTGGCTTCAGTGTCTGAATGAGAACTGGTGTATACAAAGTGCCATCGACGCCCGCTAAGAGTGTGTTTAAGTATGAGAAAGTATGTTTGAGTGGTGTGAATATGAGAAAGTATGTTTGAGTGGTGTGAGAATGAGAAAGTATGTTTGAGTGGTGTGAATATGAGAGAGTATGTTTGAGTGGTGTGAGTATGAGAGAAAGTTAGAGAGTGAGAGGGTAAGTTAGTAAGTAAGCAGATTTTCTTCAAGAAATATAAAGGAAAAGCTAGTTCACAGAAGTGTAAGGTATACAAAGTCCGGTGCCCATTAGCGGCTGAGGGCGGGCGGGCCTCAAGATACAGAAAGATAGAAAGAGCAGAAAAGTTTACAAAGTCCGGTGCCCACTAGCGGCTGAGGGCGGGCCTCAAGATACAGACAGAGAGAGAGAGAGAGAGAGAGAGAGAGAGAGAGAGAGAGAGAGAGAGAAAGAGAGAGAGAGAGAGAGAGAAAGAGAGAGAGAGAAAGAGAGAGAAGAGAGAGAAAGAGAGAGAGAAAGAGAGAGAGAGTGAGAGAGATGAAGAGTGAGAGAGATAAAGAGAGAGAGAGAGAGTGAGAGAGAGAGAGAGAGAGAGAGAGAGAGAGAGAGAGCAGAAAAGTTTACAAAGGCCGCCGCCCACTAGCGGCTGAGGGCGGGTCTCAAGATACAGAAAGAGCTAAGTTTACAAAAGCCCACTAGCGGCGCGGGGCGGGTCGTGTCTCGTACCTGGTCTCCGGCGCCTACGTCGTCCCTGTCTCGGTTGATGTGCACGCCGGCCGCAATGTCCGGCGACTGTTCGTCGAGACACAGCATCACCGAGCAGGTCTTGTGGTCGAAGCCTAGAGAGGAGAGAAACACACGGGACGGGGGATTGAAGAAACTTGCGTCACGAGGACAGAAACACACGGGACGGGGGATTGAAGAAACTTGCGTCACATCAGCAAGGTAGGAGGGATCTTTAAGGGTTGGGTGGAAGAGATTGCCTAAGGCAATAACCCCGCCCATTAGTTAGGACATATATTATGTATAAATTTCTTTATTTTTTTCTTCTGTTATATTGTATTTTCATTTGTAATTATTTGTATTGTATATTATGTCCTATTACCTAATAAAGTGTAAATAAATAAATAAAAATAAATCAGCTGTGACGTTCGAGTGGAAGAGATTGCCGCAGGCAATAACCCCGCCCTTTAGGTAGGAAGGACATCAGCTTCATCTCTTTTTTGTTCTTGTTTCTTTGTTCAATCTATTTATTGTTTTCTTTGTAATTTCATTGTATTTTACTGTATACAGAGTGTCCCACCTAAGTTGGACACCTCAAATTACTCGGCCCCTGAAGGAGTTTTTCCGGCCCTACCCACATTAACTGGGTAGGGCCGGAAATGCCATCCTTACGTGGATGGAACAGAATTTTCTATTTTTTATTTCTTTTTTTTAAGGGACCTAGAGAGAAAACAATAGCTTTCTTCTAAATACAGGATGGACAGTACATCGATTTTTCAAATTCGATGTAGGTACGATGTACGTTGGTTCAAAATCGATTATTAATGACTCCGTACATTTTTTGTTGTTGCTGAAACAGGAATGAAAATTAACTTCATAGAATTGACGTTGAGTATAGATACTGGCACTGCGGCAATAATTGTCTATGCGACTGCTGAAATAGATACATAGATACTGAAAAAGATACATAGATACTGAAATAGATACATAGATACTGAAATAGATACATTGATACTGAAAGAGATACATTGATACTGAAAAAGATACATACATAGAGACTGAAAAAGATACATAGATACTGAAATAGATATATGATATTGATTAATTAGCGAAAACATTTTGTATCGCGGTACAAATAAAGAATTTTTTTATCTGATTGCTCTTATTGCTTAAAACAGCTCTATTAAGCAAGAAACCTCTGAGATTGGGAAAATGTTCTTGGTGCCTTGAAGTCATTTTTATGCAGGATCTCCTGTATGTCTATTACAATACAATTCTCTGCTTGTCCTGTAAGAATGAGACTATTAATGTATTTCTGAAAGTTTTGTTCAACCCTTTAATTGGAGTTTTCTTCTTTATTTTTAGATAATACTTATCAGAAAGAACAAATTTTTTTTTATTAATATACAATCATGTACACTCATTCATCATAAAATAAAAATAGTAATTATATTTCTTCTTCATTTCTTTTTCTTTCTATTTCTTTTTTATTTTCTTCGCCAGGGTTTTCTTCATTGAGAAAAAAAAAGTTTCCATTGAAAAAATGCCACAAACAGAATAGGTAGGTTCCATGTCTACCTTGTCTAGGCTCTTGGTCAATTGGTCAAGTCATTCAGTAAGTTCAGCAAAATCTATACTCCTAGGCTCTAGGTCAAGTCATTCAGTAAGTTTAGCAAAATCTCTACTCCTAGGCTCTTGGTCAAATGGTCAAGTCATTCAGTAAGTTCAGCAAAATCTCTACTCCTAGGCTCTAGGTCAAGTCATTCAGTAAGTTCAGCAAAATCTATACTCCTAGGCTCTAGGTCAAGTCATTCAGTAAGTTCAGCAAAATCTACACTCATATCTATGCCACGTGCCCATGTGCATCAGATAGACTATAGAGCATCTGGTGACACCAGACAGACCCTACAGTCCCTACATCTACCCAACACATATACAGGGTGGCCAAGGATATTTTTTCAAACTCAGAATCAATTCTATTAGGGGACATTCTAAAAGACCAAAATAATCTCGGGAAGTTTGTCGAAAAATGAAAAGAAAAAAAATCGCTTGATTTTCTTCTTTTTCTTGAAAATAATCAATCAATTCCAGGAGACATTCTAAAAGACTACAATAATCTCGGGAAATTTCTCGAAAAATGAAAAAGAAAAAAATCCTTTGAAATTTTTCTTTTTCTTGAAAAGAAAACTTTTCAAAGTGAAAATGGTTCTTATGTTATAATCTTAATATATAAATGTCAAAGACACTCACTGACCACTGACCACTGACCACTGACTGATCATCGCTCTACAGCCCAAACCGTAAGTCCTAGGAAGCTGAAATTTGGTAGGTAGCTTTGTCTTATAGTCTAGATGTGCAATAAGACGGGATTTTTCGAAACTCCCACTACAACACCTGCCATTGGCGAAAAAGGATTTTTTGCTTTCACGGCCATGCCTCGGCCCGCAAAGCGGGCGACAGCCCGCTAGTTTATTATAATAACTAAAGTATATTTCTTAAGTAGGTACCAAATAACTAACACTTTGAACCTACATATTTCCATTGAAAACTGTGTTCTTATTTTTTCCGCATCTCCATTCGACATTTTTCGAAATCATCTCTGAGAGTATTTTAGTCTTAAAATGTCCCGCACAATTGATTCTGAAAATTTCAAAAAAAAAAAAAAAAAACTTGTACACCCTGTATATTTTCATCTACCCAAGTCTGCATGCAAAACTGCAGACGCAAAGCTTGCAAAACGTCAACAAACAACTGCAGCACGTGTACAGAGATAAAATACTATAGGTATCTTCTTATCTGTCATTTTTTTACCACATATATTATACACCACATAAATACGTATACTCTGGGGTAGATCGATAATACACTATACTACATCTCAATAAAATAAAAACGTCATGTATATAATCGTCATGTATTTTTTTTTTTTTTTTTTTTTTTTTTAAAGATGAGTGTTTCACAGCCTTTTTTGTTTCATAGCCATGAAACAGGAGCTACTGTAGACGCTTGTGGTCTGTGTTGTAGCCTGCCCATCCCGTAGTATGCCTCCCCTCTGATGGGCGAGAAGTGACACAATACTTCCCATTTAGGTGCTGGAACACGACTATAAAATTTATTCACTATAAAATATAGTATCTTCCCTAATGAAGACACTGCATGCCTGTAGATACTACCCTCAGAGTTGGGTGCCACAGGCCATAACCCCGCCCTTCAGGTAGAACATTAGCTTTACTCTTTTACTTCCGAGAAATTTCTAATATTAGAAATCGGAAGTATTGTGTTCGTTTTTGTAAAAAAAAATATTTTTTTGCTCCGATTTCAATTTTTTTTCAGATTTCTGGACGTTTCATAACCTCCTGAGCAAATTTGGTTTTGTGTCTGTCTGTCGGTCTGTCTGTCTGTCGTTCTGTCGGTCTGTTAAAACGATTCCTTGTAACGCGCAAATCTCGGAAACTACTCGACCGATTTTGATGAAATTTTGCACACATCTAGGAGACATTCTGTAGATGGTCCCATTTTAAATTCATTGAATTCGTACTAGCGGTTCTTGGTGAAAGAGCCCATGCGCCTGACCACTAACTTTTTACTTAAACGCTTATATCTCGTGAACGGTATACCCGATTTTAATGAAATTTTGTGTGTGTATGCATATAATTGTTTTACATAGGCTATTTATATATATTTTTTAATTAATTATAATTAGACTCTGATATTTAAGAAAATCCGAAATTTTGGACAAAAAAGTCAAAAAATAAGGACCACGACTTGCCGATACAGAAATTTTTGTGGATTCTAGAATGTAGAAAAAACGATTTTCTACCATATAAAACAAATTTGAAGAAAATAGGTGCAGTAGTTTTGGAGATACAAGTAATTTAATATAAAATCTCAAAATTGGCACGTGTTAACAATGTGAAACAATCACGAGGAAGTATAGAGTCCATAATTGGCAGTGTTTTTTTTTTTTTTTCTTATTTCGTTGTTAAATCTATTTGTTTTTTCTTTATAATTTCATTGTATTTTACTGTATATATTTTACTTTGACTTACCTAATAAAGCATATAATAATAATAATAATGAAAAATTATGTATAAACAGAATCAGTATAAACAAAACAGGATTAGATAAACTCCCACACTATCCCTTAATAGGCCTCTGGTGTGAAAACAAGGGTTGGGTGGAAGAGATTGCCATAGGCAATAACCCCGCCCTTTAGTTAGGACATATGTATATATTTTATTTATTTTTTTCTTGTTTATATTATTAATACTGTCAATTTTATATTTAATTTTTACCATTGTTTGTCTGTATATATGTTCTGCTAATAAAGAGTTTCTAAATAAATAAAATAAATAAAAACAAGGGTTGGATGGAAGAGATTGCCGCAGGCAATAACTCTGCCTTAGCTCTACGATACCGGATACCAGTGAATCAGCAGTAGACAGGAGAGCTATGGTTTCTCATTCGATCAGAACTGCTATAGTGAGCAATAATTTTATTCTCGACAGAACACTCTCATTCTATTAGAACTGCTATCGTCGGCAATTTTCAACAGAAATACAGTATAGTTGCATTTAGATTTGGAAGTGAGTGGCCAGCGTCGATGGCACGTTAAATACACCGTTCTGTCCCTGAAGTTAAGCAACGTCCAGTGAGGCTAGGACTTGGATAGGTGACCATTCAAATTCGAACCCTCGCGTGATGCGAGTATTCCCGGTCACACTCAGACTGGGTGAGGTTAATTGGAGTAGCTGGTTTGTGAGTTTTCAGCGAATAGAGGGTAAAACTCAAGTCTTGATGTGACCATGCAGTTATTCGAGAAGTTTTTTCATCATTTCTTTCTCGTGAAGCACAAATCCTCTTCACAATTTTTCAGGGTAGCACGCTAGCACAGCATCACTAAGAGCCTTCCTTTACTTTTCTAAATACTTTAGGTCAGTACATCGGTAATGCCGCCACAGGTCGTTTCTCATTAGAGCGCATGATTAGCTCAGTGGTTAAACACTCGCTTGCCATTGTAAACGAGAAGTGTTACTTCTCGTTTACAAACTTCTCGCCCATCGGAGGGGAGGCAAGAGATTGTCAATGGCAATAACCCCGTTTTTAAGTTAGGACATGTGTATATATTTTTTTCTTCGTTTTTTTTCTTATGTTGTTTCCAAATTTGTATTTATCTGTTTGTATATTTAACCTTAATAATAAATAATATTCTTCTTTCACTTTGCCTTTTTCGTTAAGGTTGGTTGGTTGTGGCACCATTTCCCCCCCCCCCCCCCTTAATAATAATAATAATCTGTTTTATATTACCTATGCAAAGCGTATTGGGGCTTCTCATAGTAAGCACTAGTAGGTTGGGTAAAATGTATAAATGATGTTAACAGGCTATCTTTACGTAGGTACATAAGATTGTGTTATGATAAAATCACGGTAGGTAAAGACCAGTAAAATTATTGAAAATTACGCTCAATAAATGCCGTGAGGTTCTGATTAAAGTCAACAGCAATTTGAAATCATGAGCAAGATTTTATTGGACACGAAAACAGCCCACATGTAGAATTAATCATACCAATGCAATCAGCGTGTTGTTAGCTCACAATTCACATAAATGTCAAATCACTCTGGACCCAAGAAGCTGACAAGTGTGAAAGACTTGATAAGTTGCTTGATTAATTAGATTGGCCTGACTTGGGTATTTGGGTATTTTATCACTAATTTTATGGTCCAAAATGGCGTGACTGCCAAGCCCAAAAAAAAAACGAGGAAAAAATTAAGTTCTTGTACTAAAAGACCAATTTTGGGCACTGCAATAAACAATTTGTAGTATTGTTAGATGAATTCAAACCCAGGACATTATATAAATCAAACCAACTGGTCAAAAAAAAATTAAAAATAAATCTATAAAACGTGCTACTCGCTCGTTTCAGACCAACTTTTATGAGCGGCGCGTATTAACGAAAGGGGCCATAAGGATGGCGCCATCACCTATGGTATGTACACAGCGAAAAAAAAATCTACCATCTGTAATATAATTAGGCAGTAGGCACGTAAGGACGTAAGGGTTTGGTGTTGCAGAGATTGACCCCGCCCCTTTGGGTAGGACATTAACTTCATTCTCTTTTTTTCTTCTTGTATATTTGCTTGATCTTTTTGTTTTTCTTTATATTTCATTGTATTCTACTGTATATATTTTTTGTTCTACCTAATAAAGCTTTCTATAATAATAATAATAATGACACTTATAATTGAACAGGCCCCTCCAGACACAAGGACAGTCAACATTGCGGCTCTTTTGAACCGCAGCGCAGCGCTGATCACCGGTCTGTCAGCCAATTTGTGATACCAATTCCAATTATTGTGTTTCTGTGTGGTATTACTAGGGGGACCAGATTTTTTTGGGGACCAAAGCGGGACGCGGCCCATTTTTGTGTTACCGGGGGGGGGCATTGATGGACATTTTGTCACACCTCTAAAAAAGAGCGTTTCACAGCCTTTCGATTTCGTAACTATGAAACAGGAGCTACTGCAGGCGCTTGTGGTCTGTCCCTCACGTAGTATGTATTACCCTACTTCTAATATTTATATCTGTGGACATTATTGGGTTTATAAAACAGGATTAAAGTTAAGCTAAGCCATAATATATTTGCTCGACTTAGCACTTGAACCACCGACCTCCGATTACAAGTCCGTCGCCTCATCGATCAAGCTACTGTGGTCGTCTGGGTAATGCTCAACATGAGCTGCAGCATTACTCATATATTATGATGAGTTCTTTTAAAACTAACAACATGGAGACCATCAGATAGTCGACACATTAAAAAATCTCTCAATTAAGAACAGTAGTCGTTATCAATAATATACCGACAGATGTGGCCAGCATTTAAAAGAGAAAAAAAAGCATAAAACCCCAGAAATATACGGTCAAAATAAAATTCAGACAAATAATATCGCAACAATAAAACTCATCATATTACTACCTACTAATAGAACGAATAGCATGATTGCTGATAAATTGATAATGGAGCGATAGCGTACCTATTCTGCATCGAGGCATCAGCCCATACCTACTATCAATGAAACCCGTGATAACACAAGCCGGACCCGATTTTGAAAACACCTCGGTGGGGTGATATGAAAACTATTGTCTAAAGTCGGATGATATTGTCAGAAAAGTCGGATGATATTGTCAGAAAAGGCGGCTTTTGTCTGTGAAAACGGCAATCAGCGCTGAGTTAGAAATAGAACATGAACAATTTCACACCCCCCGCCGCGACGCGCGCCGCTAAAACTAAATTTTCATGCAACTTTTGGACGGTAGAATAGATAAGAGAGCTCACATCGATAACCTCGATTAGGTGTGTGGGGCTATTTGAGTTTCTTGGAGAAGCGGTGGTGAGTTTTTCACCATGCTCGGCGTTTGTTATCTCCTTGTGGAACATAATTCTACACGTGATAGTGAAGTTGTAATTCTTATCAGTAGCTCTCTTCTCTGGGGATACGAGTATTAACCCGTTGGGATTCCATGGTAGCGTTTTTTTTTTTGTGGTTTTCAACGGCAGTGTTCTCACATGTGAGATGTTCCACTCAGTTCTCAATGAGCGTTTCTCAATACAGTGAGAGGCTAAAGATTCTAAGGCCCGAATAATTATGAAACAGGATTCGATTAACTAATCTTACACTAGAAATCTTCATATTATATGCGTAGGTGTAAATTTGTTGTCATCTTAGGGCCTAATTATGAAACAGGATTAAATATCTAGGATTTGTTAATCCAAGCCACTATTACTTTACAGCTGATATAACTGCGCTATAAATCTTTCTTAGGAGGACAAAGTAATGAACAATTTTTACAGCATAAAATTAAGAGAAAAAAAAACAAACACTAAAATAGATTGGAAAAAAAAGAAGAAAATGATAATTATGTACTAACTGAAGGGCGGGGCTATTACCTGCGGCAATCTCTTCCACCAAACCTTTAAATTCACAGCAAAGTCCTGTTAAGGGATAACGTAGGATTAGTTAATCTAATCCTGTTTCACAATTTAGACCTTGGTAATCCTCGTCTTGAGCCTTCTGACTCCTCAGTATTTAAATAACACGTACCTCCCGGAAAATGACCCGCGAGTCAGCAAAGGGTTAAGCCAGGGGGGCACTGGCTTAGGTCTACATTCATAACTTGTTCCTATTATTATCATTATTAGTCATGCTATTTACCTCCCAAGTTGCCACAGGCAGGCTGGACCGTCAGTTATTACATCAAGTTGCAGACACATCGCAAATGAAACTTTGGCTCTCAATATCAGCTATGGCAAATTGCTTATTTGCAATGTTCGCACTGATAATTATACCATTACTAGCTCTAATGTCGACTAAAACTTATTGCACCTGTAGCCAACAGGAAAACTGCTCGTAATAATAATAATGCTTAGTCAGCGTCGATGGCACATTGAATACACCAGTTCTCATTCAGCCACTGAAGTTAAGCAACGACGAGCGAGGGGCGAAATTAATAGACAAATTACACATTGCGTCGGTTTTCCCTGTCTTACACAGAACGCAATCCGTGACTTAGCGCCACAGAGGTATTACAAAAACGTCTATTCATTTCGCCCTAGGACTTGAATGGGTGACCATTCGAATTCGATCCCTCGAGATGCTGGCTGTTCCCTGTATCAATCAGGCTGGGTGAGGTTAATTTGAGTAGCTGGTTTGTAAGTTTTCAGTGAATTGAGGGTACAACCAGCATCGCGATATAATCATTCAGTTGAAAGCGACGTAAAACCCAAAAAAAGTAATGCTGCCTTTTCAATTATTATGAACAACAGCACCGACCTCAGTAGCTTGATCGATAAGGCGGCGGACTTGTAACCTGGAGGTCGTTGGTTTAAGTCCCGGTTTCCGCGTAAAGCATTTAGTAAAGCGAGTTTGAGTTTAGTTGTGATATCACGAAAGTGATTAATACAATTATGATAATATTAGTGAATCTTACAATAGTATTTTCCTCCTGATAAAAAAGAGAATAATATTGGCAGAACCAGAATAACTTTCGCATCGTGTGAGAATAAGGAAAATAAGGACAAATAAGTTTAAGGTATAGACAGGGAGACGACCAGTGTTTCGCTAGAGCAGCGGTCGGCAACCTGGGGTCCGCGGACCCCCGGGGGTCCGCGAGAGCTAAATTGGGGGTCCGCGAAGCCATTTCAGGATTTTAAAAAAGAAGAAGAAAAATAGCTCATGAAATCCATTAAGAATCTTAATAACCATTTACATATTTACCTACTTTTCTTTCATACCCCCCCCCCCCTCCTTTTGTAATGTGGGGGTGCCTTAAAAAATTTCGAGATAAGCTAGGGGTCCGCGTAGTTCAAAAGGTTGCCGACCGCTGCGCTAGAGGACTATGACCAGAGAACAGACTAGCCAACCCTCATTATTATTATCTTATCTGGTTGCAGGGTTTTCAGTGAAACCCTAACAATTAACACTGCTACCTAGTTAAATCTATTGTGACCAGTTGATTCGTTCTCTGGTCTTGTGCTTTTAACGTCCTGATTGAGATAGATAGTCAGGACGGGGGTTTTACCCTCCATGGTTTTAACGTCCTGATTTTGAGATAGATAGCCAGGACGGGGGTTTTACCCTCCATTCGCTGGGAATGATACCAGCTACCCCGCCAACCCTTACAAGACTGCAGTTTGCTAAGGGTTTAATGGCTTGAAAAGAAAAAGTCCAAGTTCTCACGATGGTTGATCGCACATAGAAATATGGGGTTCAGGACGAGCCAACTTTCAATTCAAGTGGGCTGGGGACCATCACTCCCCCCATGTAGCCAAATTTGATTTAGGAAAATAGATAGACTCACGAGGTATGAGTGGACCCTGGATAAGAATAGACATCCAAGTACAAAATACAAAATTTGTACGCTGCTGAGGATCGAACCCGGGTCACCTCACACGGCGGCGGTGACTACGAATCCACCAGGTCACATAATTATTAAACAGCGCACAATTACTGTCCTCAGTCGTTCAATCGTTAATATAGCAAAGCGAAGTCGTAAGAGGTCGCTGGTTCAAATCCTTAGCACTACATAATTTAGTTAAGCTCGTTTGATTAATTCTGTAATCTTTTTTTTTCTCCAGAAATCACTCCGTGTATTTAACAGAAACATGATTACCTTATTAGCTAGCAATTTATTTACTAATACGGCTGTTGGCTACTAAAGTCGGCCATAACTCGCTAGTAGTTCACAGAGACCATCTAGTTACCTACTTTGCTCTTGACCTCCTCAGCCATTAGATCTCGTGTTCCAGTAGTTTCTTTACTGGAATTGATCCACTAATGTCTGTAGATTTACTGAATCATCCGAACAAGTAAATTAATCTCGTCTCAATGAATTCCAGCGAATTCTTGTTTTTTTTGTTTTGTTTTTTTCTTCTTCTTAAATCTCGTTGGTTGACTTGATCAAGAGAGCTATGTAGGTACCTATGTATTCGTATGTAGGTACGTTGTACCTATGCAAAAAAAAATGTATGTACGTCAGAGAGTCAGTGCGTGGAGTTATGAACTATTAATCTCGCACATTCCTGAACATAAAGTCAGTTGTTACCTTGTGTAGGTAATTAGTGCGCCAACACAACGGAGCCATAGACCCTAGGGTAGTCCCGGTACCACGCAAAATAATCTAACCATGTTATTAATTTTTTTATTTATTGGTATACCATACAATAATAGATTAGTATATTATAATATAAAAACAAAATAAGAAAAAAATCAACGATATGCCGCAACAACCCGATCTGTTTAAATGAATACGTGTGTGAATAAATATATGATCATACCAGTTATTGCTTGATAGTTATAATCTATAACTTTCAAGTGATGGTATTTGGATTTTAAAAAAAAATGTAAGCGGTCACAACGGAGTCCCGAAAATCGGCACTACCATATCTCAGTGTAGGTACTAGGGCTTAGGATCCAGGGTTGTGGCCGCCTACTTGGATGTAACTTGGCACATGTAGGTACGTTGAATTTGGGCCTGAACAACTCAGGGCCGGGTAAAAACTCGAAAACTTAGGACGGATCGTGTTTCAGAGAGATGAAAGCTGCTTTCTACGAAAGGAATATAATTCATTAGAGTCTAAAAATTTACCGATAAAAAATCTCTTCCATACGTGATCACGTGGGTGGTGGATCTATAATTCAGAATATAATGATGGATTTATTAAGTTAGTGCAGAAATAACTAAAATAGAAACAGATTAGAATGTATTATTTTTTGTTAAAGTTATACAAAAATGAAAGAAAAAAAAACAAACATTATGACAAGTTCATATTTGAAGCCAACATAGCTATTACTACAATATCTCAATGCCTTGATTTATTATTTGAATTATTTTTCAAGTGATTCAAATCAATGTTCCAAAGCTTCAATACCTTAAAAAATAGAACACATACTATGTGTTCTATTTTTAGTTTTTTACTACCCCACAAAACAAGAGGACTGTATCCCCTTAGTGTCGGGTACTCACACTAAATATAATTATGTTACCTATTATGTACAATTATCAATGCAAATAAATTACAAATTACAAGTATATTTTTATGTAATTGAATATAAATATATTCAATTAAATTAATGAATCGTGATGGAAAAAAAAATTAAAAGTTATTTTGTACTTAAGAAGGGTTCTAAAGAACCAGATTACAAATTATTGAAAGTGAAATACATCAGTATCCATGCAAAAAAAAAAAAAAATATTTGAGCAACTCTAAATTGAAAAACAAGCAGACGTGTTGACACCTGAAAGGAAAGGGGCGAAATGAACACTCACGCCCTAAAAGTACCCCTGGAAGTATTGAAATTTGCAAACCAGTCTGGTTAAAAAGAACAGAGAATTTGTACATAAAAAATGTCCCCAATTTGCCATATTTTTGTAGCAGTGTGCCCAAAAAATTATCCCAAGTCCCAACAGCATTCAACTATGGGATCCTTTGCAACTGAGTAAAAAGAGAACACACCTGTAATTCATGTAAAATCCAAACATCAACAAAGAACTGCAGACGGAACCAACATAATTAGAAGCATCACTCAAAAAGCTCAGGACTTTTCAGTCAACTTTGAGCACAAAATTGACAGTGGCAACGAGTTGCATGCATCTTATTGTTTAAATTTGAAATCAATCCACATTTAGGGCGAAATTAATGGACAAATTCTAATTCACATGTCGCTGCTAAGCGTCGGTTTTCCCTATCTTACACAGTAAAGTAAAGTAAAGTAAAGTAAAGTGAAGCTTTTATTTGTTGTAAAAACCCAGTGGGTATAACAATAGTCAAAAATAAGGTTAAAAATATAAACTAAAACTAATATTATATGTATATATTATGAGAAATTACATTTCAATCATGTGATCCAGGTATTCTTTTTTACTATAGGGACTGATATCCTGCAAAAGATCATTCAGTTTATCTTTAAACAGAACTCCTTCATATTGTTTGTAGTGATCGGGTAGAGCATTATAAAATTGTTTTCCCTCAAATATGAAGGATTTCTGTTTTATTAAGATAGGAGCAATTAAGTTAGATTTATTTCGGGTAGGATAGGAATGATCTTTTGTTGGATACCATTCTCTTTTATTTCTATGAACAAGTATCAAGAGACGAATTATATACAAACCAACAACCGTATGGAGATTTTTAGTCTTGAATATGGATCTACAAGATGTTCTGTTATTCACTCTATAAATTATTCTTAGAGCTTTCTTTTGTAAAACTAAAATTCTCTCCAGGTCATGGTCATTAGCCCAAAATTCTATACCAAATGTACGCAATACTTACGTAACTTAGCGCCACAGAGGTATTACAAAAACATCTATTAATTCCGCCCTTAATAATTACTAAAATATATTAACTGCTGCTCAAAAGTGGCAAGTTTAGCTTAATTTACTATTTAAATATAAATAAGTGCTTTAGAATTTAAATATGACGTAACTTCTGATTTACATGTAAAGTATATAATACATAAAAAAAAATCGGGGTTTTCGTTTTTATTATGGAGTATACAATGGCAATCTCTTCCACCCAACTCTTGAGCAGCACTTTATTTATAAAGTTCATTTTTTTCATCACACTCAATCAAAACAAGAAAAAAGAGATCATCAACAATATTAAGGCAAACTTGACAATTGATAATACAAAAAAATGATTTTCCTTAAATTATGTTGAACTCGATAGTACATAATGTCGTCCCTCAGGAGTTCTTTATAGCTACCAAAAAAAAACAAAAAAATAGACGCTATCAGGAAAGGTGTGTTTCTAGAGGGTGGAAATCCCACACCCTATGTTAGAAAGGTGGTACACCTGCGTTCTACTCTTAGAAAGATTTTTTCTTCTACTTTTCAAAAAAAAAAAAAAAAAAAAAAAAAAAAAAAACTGATGGACCAGCATCGTCATGATCGCGAGAGAAACCCATAAGATAGCTTGAGAAAACTTCCTGAACATCACAGCAAGACACCACACCCTCTGAACGGCAAACCAAGCCCAGAACTGGCCGAGTTCTTTTTCCCCCCCACCGCAAGACACAGCAAACGTGACGGACCCAAGACACCTTCAGAGGACGGCAAAAGACCTCCCGGGCGGCAAAAGACCCCCTAGGACGGCAAAAGATCCCTCAGGCGGCAACACACCCCAGGGCGGCAAAAGACCGCCCGGGTGGCAAAAGACCACCGAAATAACGTCGTGTGTCTACCTGGTCGCCGGCTCCGATCTCATTCTCTTGCCGGTCCGTGTGCACTCCGTCGGCAATGTTGGCCGACTGTGACGTGATGGCGACGAGAACTGTGCACGTGCTGCAGTCGAAACCTAGAAGCGAGCGGGATTAGTGGGGGGGGAGGAGGAGAGACGGGACGACATTAATCGGACTCAAAAAATCCAATACTTTTACTTTTATAGTATCCAATACTTTTTTTTTTATTATAGACTGGTTGGAGTTCCGCAAGAGAAGCATCAATTATCACACCGCGATCTCTATTTAGATCTATTGTGACCAAAATATCCAACAATTTTACGTGGTTTACCCATATTTAAATACTGAATTTAAAATTGAATAACTCAAAAACACGGGTCTAGTTCCAACACGGTCTCTACCGGGACTGAGACCGTAATTACAACATGATAAATTAAACATGGTAGATCCTCTCAACTATCATTTTATCTTATTTTTCGCCTGAAATAGGTTAGGGTTCATATTAGGAGAAGAAGTCCACTTTAGGAGAAGGGGTCCGCTTTTGGCGAATTTCCTCTACTAAATTTAACACTTAGACGACCAGCATGGTTTTTCGTGAATTCTCTTGTGGGACCGGCGATAATACGGCTACCCGGTCGGGTGTACCACCGGTGGTACACCCGGTCCATTCCGTACAAACGTGCGTGTACTACCGGTGGTACACGCGGTCGTCTAAGTGTAAAGGCTTTTGGTATACACCTCAAACCGTCTATTAATGTCGCCCTTGGTTAGTTTTTTTTAACTCAGAAGATGTTGGGTTTGCTTGAGGCTTTGTTAATTATTTTTATTTCAAAGGAGAAAGCTAAAGAGATACAAAGACAAAGGTGTTATGAATATTCAAGTGAGGGAAAGAGAAGTTCTAAAACAATTAAAGGTAAAATACTAAAATAGCAAGTGAATGAAGGTACATAGAGATAAGTGAAAAGAACCAATGAAAAAATATGTTAGTTTGTAGAATTTTCATATTGAATTTGATATAGGTAATATTAGTTAACTTCTCTACAGTTATTTTAAGAGCTAGGTAAAATTTTCATATTAAATATGATGGAAAAAATTTTAAAATATTTTCCCAGTCCACTGTAAGAGTCACTATTTTTTGTTGTTTCAGTAATCAGAACACGGCTTTCATAAGTATGTAAAAAGAAAATCCATTGAACCAAAAAGGCATGGCAATAATATATTAAAGTGGAAAAAAAGAAGAAACAAAAGTGAAATATTTGAGTAGCCTGAGCTAAAATCCTAATATAAAATAAATAGATACCATGTTTAAAGCCATTCGAAAGTTTGTCATGATGTCGGGAAATACTAGAGGTGATGTGGGGTTTTCCATAAGAGCATGGCACCGTACAATCAATTGACTTGAAGGAATGATAATGAATGTTTAATGTCTATTTTTTATGAGTAATTGAGTATTGATACCAGTCATTAATTCAATGTTAGCATTAAAATATAATGGCTGGCACCAGAGAACTAATTTGCCTCGTCATGCTTGTCTTGCAAACAAGAAACTACAAAGAAAATACTGTGGTATCACAAGGTATGGTGGAACTTTAAAATTGGTACCGCAAAAAACTTCACAGAAAAATAACGGAGAACACAACATAGTGTTCTCCGAATAATGGCCCTACTCAAGAATAAAACTTGAAAACTAAATCATGATGTACTGAAACTACAAAGGGACCACTGATTATGAATGTGATACAAAAATTACAAAAACAATGTTTTACTGCAATATCCTGTAAATTCCAGATTTCGAAACTTCTTTGGATTTTAATGTAAATTTTAAAAATGATAATGTTTAATGCAACAAATTTGTTCAGTTTTTTGTTTTTTTTTATAGTATAAATTATTTTTCTGTGCACAGAAGAACTCAATTAGGTATGTTCATAGGAATAGAATAGATTCATATAATGTTAATTATGATTAGTTTCAATAGCTTTTCTGATTATTACAATGAGTAAAACTACTGAAATAGTCATGTTTTGAAACCTATTAGCATACCAAACATAGATTTTTAGATACATACATAAACAGTGTTTTAAAAATATCCGGTTCTTAGATAGTCATCATTCAACAATACAAAATCCTACACATGTGATTTTTCAACTTTTTATTTTTTTAATATACAACAATAGAATTGCTAAACTATTTTTTTTTTTTTTTTTTTTTTTTTTTGAGCTCAACAATGGAAGTAGTATTTTGAGTAACACTGATAAACAATCATTCCACCTGAATGTGTTATTTGAGACTGATGAAGAGAATTTTGAAATGTTTGATAATGTATCTATTACAAACAAAAATCCAGGTAAGGTATTTCAGAAAAAAATAATTGACCAAGCATTTCCAAAATTAAAGTTCTTGCAGGGACTTTTATCAATAAGAGAATTGAAATGTAGGAAATTTATATTAAAGGCTTTTTGAAAAACCATGATCTATGAAGTGGAGACATAAAAGAAAGTGCCTTATTTGACAAAGAACATAATATAGGTACCCACATATGAAAAACATTTGATTAAGAACCATAGGTAACAAAAAAATTCAATGGTGGAGTTGGTCAAATAAATAAACTTAGGTAACTTAGCACTGCTTTAGTTTCATGAGTTCAATGAGAAAATTCTTACGTAAAAAATTATTTGCACAATTTTCATTAAATTGATCCTTGCTCTGACAATTAGTAAAGTTTCCAGAACAAAAAAATAAATGATTTATAAAGAGTTCAAGCATAAACCCAATGTAACTCACCTTTAGATGAGTCATCATATCCTATGTGTTTGATGGTTTCTCGTGTAACTTTTTGGTAGTCTACAACAGCTTTTGATGTGATTTCTCCACAGAGTAGGACCATTCCAGTTTTGGTGACTGTTTCTGTGAGTGGAACAAAAAATGGTTGAAGTGAGAACTTGTACAGTAGGGCTGATGATTTGAATTGAGTCCTTGAGTACTCAAGTATCAAACTAAAAAATTACTGGAGTAGAAAATTACTTGACCACCTACACTGCTGGTGGTAAGGCTCTGATAGATGTTTGTGGCTTGTGTTCTAGCTTTCCCATCCCATAGTATGCCTCCCAACTGATGGGTGAGAACACAACACTTTCTGTTCTGATGCTGGGTCAACACAGGCACACTGGAAGGTATCCCTACCAAACAACTGTAACCAAATTTTGAATAAAAGTTTTTGTCAGCTCTGGGGTTTGAACCCAGGATCTTTCACATGGCAAGCAAGTATATTACAACTGAGCTAATCATACATTTACTTGGTGTAGTCAACTAAACAAACAAAAACTGATAAGGTACTTTCATCTGCCTCTCTAGTTTGAAAGAAGATTGAGGCTGTATCACCTGCATACTAACTATTCATCCAATCTTTCAGCTTGCTACAAACATTTAGTTTTTTACTTTCTATTACCTATGAGGTATAGAAAGTATTGTTTTTTTTATAAACAAAATAAAACCTTTTTTTGAACTGCTCTAAACAAAGAGTTGCCAACTGACACAGTATACACAAATCAAACATCCTTGTCATTTGTCCATTAAATGTTTTAGGAAAGAATGTTGTTAAAGATGAAAATATTTCAGCAGCATCTTTGGGGACATAACAGGCTAAACAAACAATGTTTGGGGCAAAAAGCATTTTCTAAAATATTGGTATTGATAATCACAACACATTGTTAAGTGTTCAAGTGATAACAAAAACCTCATGGAAATTATACGAAGTAGAACCACCTTGACATTTGCCTTTTGATAAGATCTGATGAGAGAGAACAGTTCAAACTTACCACATGCAACCTTGGCATCAGGGTCTTGTCTCAGATGGGCATCTAGAATGGCATCGGATATTTGGTCACACATTTTGTCTATAATCAGAAGAAGAAAAAGTCAGCAATTAACATAATAATTTGGGGTTTGTAAAATCCTATCCAAGGTGTTCAGAGGTGTGAATTTGTTGGTGATGGGAAGGATTCATTCAAAAATAGTTACACTTTTTTTCAACAAACCAATAAATTGTTGTAATTTTTCACATTACAATAACAGTATGTATGATTATAATACATTTCAGAAGTTATTATAATATTCATATTTAATAGTTACATGAATGAACCCAGGACATTAAACAGTTCTACAGTAGGTAATTAAGAATACCCATGAAATATTATGATGTAACGATTAAAGTATTCTAATCATAGCTACTGTGATTGGTCCAGAACATTGTATAGGCACTTTGTAAACAAAATGAGTCATACAAACTCCCCCCATGCTGTGAATACACTTGAAATATGTATTCACTAAAATACTGTGTACATTAAATGGAGAATAAATGGTCAAGTAATTACCTTTTGAGTTTTGTTAGAAAAAAATCATGAGATTCTAATGTACAACCTTAAAAGTAATATCCACCAACTTCAGTAGCTTAATTGATAAGGCAAGCAGACTTGTAACCTGGAGGTCAGTGGTTTGAGTCCCAAGTTCAGCAAATATTTAGTTAAGCAAGTTAGTAATTGTGACATCACGATTAAGATTAACACAAATATCATTTTTAAATAACAAGAGTCAAATCCAAAGTTAACTGATGTAGTGGTAAATATGTAGTTTAGACAGCAAGCTTAGTACTATTATTTTTGGACAAGATGAGGTATATTGCATATTTCACCTTGTGGTGCATTTAAGAAACTGATTCAGATGCACAAATTTATATAAAAACGTACTGGGTAGTTTTATGTTGACTTTTAAGGCTCCTCAAAACCTTAGTTGTCAATTATCTTGTAAACCATAACAGATAATAAATAAGGAAAGTAAAAATAGTTCTCAGAGTTCAACTTGGAGTTTGGAATTTTTTGATTTTCAACAAAATTTCTCTTTTAATACCCATTGAAAAATTAATTTTTCAAAAAGTCCAAATTCTTAATTTTGGGTTAGTTACACCATGTTTAGAGGGGTCAACTCTGAGTTTTTGGTATGTTATTCTACTTCTGTGTATTTTTACTTTCTATTGCCTATAAGGTATAGAAAGTATTGTTTTACATATTCTCCTGCTGAATCAGATTTATACACCTCAGCCGTGTCAACAATTGCTGTACAAAGCTTGCCATTTAAACTGGACATTTACCATTGTAGTTTAGAACACGCTGTTCAGGTTCTAAATATTTCAGAGGAGCTCTATTAGATGCTGGAAATTAATTATTGAACCATCATCAAAATGAGAAAATAGGGCATCTAAACTCAGGAGGGCAAAGTATACAAGTACTTGATTGACATTATTGACTAAGTGTTTGATTGATTCAATGATGGGTTGTGTGACTGATATTGTTCCAATTGAACACATCAATCAACTGAAGATATGCAACCAATAGATAGTTGGAAGGAAAGAACAATTGATGAGCTTTCTCATTGACTTTATCAGAATAACACAATGTTGTTTTCAAACAAACACCTACGCTTCATAAACAAACAGAACAGCATGAACTTTGATGGCTTTAACTGTCATCTCGAATTTCTAGTTAAGGAAGATCTTGACGAGGTTTTCGAACGTTTTCCGGGTCACCCGAGCTGAGAAAATGAGCCACCGTCTCCTGGCCTGTGGGACACATGGTGCCCAATTCCGTTTCACTGCCATGATGCGAAAATAAAATTTGATTTTTCTTACCTGGATGTCCTTCCCCCACGGATTCCGAGGTGAAGAGGAAAACCTCGTTGTCTAGACCTTCTGCCTCCATGTGACCGTTGGAAAACCCGTTCAGATGAGCTGTTTCTGGCATTTTGACTGGTGTATAGCACTGTAACAACTTCAGAAAAAAACTTGGACGAAAAAAAGGTTTCCCGAGTTGTCGCTCACATGCACTCTGCACGACAGTCAAGCAAAGAAAGGACGAGAACGGAGAACGAGACGAGAACAAACGAGGTACGATACGCGAGCGAACGCCGGATTTTACGCAAATGAAAATCAAAACATTCATTTTTTCCCCTACTACTTGACGATGCCAGCGCTTTTGTTATCAAAGCGGATAAAAATTGAACCTGCCTATTATCTCAAGGGGCCCTGTTTCAAGAATTTCTCCTTTGTTTGTAATTTAAAAGTTAAAAGTAATGTGGCTTATGCTAGCTGCTAGCTCAATCTAGGATTTCCCTCAAAGAGGACTTTGAAGCCCTGTGATTTTTGAAGACTCGAGTCATACCTACAACACACATTTATTTACACATATTCATAGTAAATAAATATAGTAGTAAATCTGTAGACAGGTAAGAACATAAATGTTCTCCCTTTTACACGATCTTGGGCACCCACCCTCTTTCATTTCTTCATATGTTCGTCCATTCACTATTATCAGTTAGCATTCCAAATTTTCTTCTCCCCTACTTCTTTTACCATCAATTTTACCCTCCATTATCTTCCTTTGTGGGCAACTTCTTATCTCAATTCATAACCCTAGGTATATAGTTATATATTATAAGAAAAAAATTCCGGTCCCTTGAGATCTTTTATATCTAGCGACTCTAGTTGTTTCAATTATTTGTCCGTCTCTTGGTGATACAACTGACTCTGGGTCCTCTAGGATGCTTCGATTATGATGAAACGGGGTTAAGTGGCACAGAATGCCTGAGGCATAATAATAGTCCGGGGGGTAAAGTTAACTTTACCCCCCGGACTACAAAATAATTTTTTGTAATATGTAATTGCACTTTACCTGTACACCCATGCCATTCCGGAAACGGAAAAACTCGGACAGAATTTTCCGCTCCGGCTGGGATTCGAACCCGCAGCCTCCAGTTGCTCTTAACCACTGAGACACAAGCTTTCGACTAGTCGAACTACCGTTATGAAGAGATTATTTTACGCCAACCGGCCAAATAAACGAGGAAAAATCCATGTATTGGGCGAGCTCCGAACTCATTAGACCCAAACATTATTCTGCGAAATAGGTACCTACCATCTGTACCAAGATAAAAGAACCTGCCACTGTGAAGTCAAAAACGATAGTAGGTGGTTTCATTTTTTCCATAACATTTTAAGTTTCCTCTTACAGTAATGCAATTTTACTTATTGAGACTAAATTTTGACGTCACCAAGGCTCGAACCGTTGTACCGCAACTTCCTTGTTCTGATTTTCTGAGTCCACCACCAGCCGACCTCCGTGGTTCAGAGCATTGGTTACTGACCCGGAGGTTGCGGGTTCGAATCCCGGCCGGAGCGGAAATTTCTGATCGAAATTTTCCGTTTCCGGAATGGCATGGATGTAAAGGTAAAGTCACTTGAAGTAATGCGAAAGCGGTTCCGGGGCACACTTATACCTTCTTTTTTTTTTAATACGATTTATAAAATAATAATAATAAGTCCTTCACCTGTATTGGTAGTCAAGTAGTTAAGACGCTTAGCTAGTCTGGTAATCCAGGTAGTTTAGGGATCCGTTGGTTCGAATCCTATCCATTGCATGAATTTTTCTTCATTAATTTGAGTTTGTGACCACATATTATAATAAGACTTTGAGGGTTAGGTGGTAGAAAATGCTTCTAGCATTAACCTCGCCTGGTGGTAAACTTCTACTAGAGTATTATTATAATAATTTATTTACAAGTGTTAATCACTTTCGCGAGGTCACATTTACTCAAACTCGCTTTACTAAATCTTTGCTGAAACTGGGACTTGAACCACCTATCTCCAGGTTACAAGTCCGCCGCCTTATCGATCACACTACTGAGGTCGATTCTAGAGTATTATTATTTATTATATGAATAGTGGCACTAGGTGTTAATGATAATATTTCTAATCTAAATAAAGCTTAGAGGGGTTAATAACATCTGACATGATAAGACACTTATGCATGGTCCGACACTCAAAAATAGTGATTACAGAGTAGGTACCTAGAATACTTAGGGTAACGTGTTTAAAATGTCTACATACATACCTTTATACATTTAATTTTATCTAAACTTTGGACTATAAACTTTACCACGGGCGATTATCAATAAAATATAGAGACGCCTTGATCGAGCATTAACACAATCATGTTTCTCTTTGTCAACTTTGAAAATTCAAGCGTGTTTTTATTGACAGGCCAGATTTGCATGCCTAACCCACAGGTATTGTCGAGGGACACAGCCTCGGTTTCCAAGTCAATATTGAATCAAAAGAATCTATGTGTGTGCATCTACATTACTGGTTTCTTTGGTATTTTTAAAAAAAAAAACCTGTCACAGACTAATATCAGAAAGTTTGAATCAGTCAGGGTCGATGGCATGTTGAATACATAAGTTCTCGTTCTGTTACTGAAGTTAAGCAATGTCCAGCGACTTTAGGACTTGAACATGTGACGCATGAAGATTCAAATTCGAACCTTCGATATGCTGGCTCTTTTCCGGTCCAACCCAGGCTGGGTGAGGTTAATGTGGGTAGATGATTTGTGATTTTCCAACGCGAATGATCTAGTTGTTGAGCGAAAAAATTATAAATTTATATCATTTAGGTAACGTTTGATAGTACCTCATAAGGTAGACTATCAAACATTAGGATCACGTCATATATTAGTGTGATTACAGATTTTTCCATGTTGGAGAGTTACTAAGACAATGTACTTCCATGTTGTCGTAGCACATTTTACTCTCGAGAAATTTCTAATATTAGAAATCGGAAGTATTGTGTTCGTTTTTTTTTCTCTCTCTGTATGATTTAATGGTCCAACCATCTTTAGTTCACAACACAACCAAATTGAAAGATCCTGCTAAATATTGAAAAATGTTGAGTCAAATATTTCTGAAAGAATCCTGGAAACAATAAACACAGTAAAACAATGATATCATTTTTAAAACAATACAGGTCTATTGCTTTTCAACGTTTTTGTAACTCATTTATTTTGCTTTTGAAGGAAAAGTAGATCCCATTGACATTATTCACAAAAAATACATGGCTCCCTAAATGATAACAGAAAGGTTAGTATATTTTGTTTGATGTAAAGAGTAATAATAATCTAGTCATTAAATTCATAAAAATATTAATAAATATTTTGTTACTATAAGAAGTAAAATTAAATCTTCCTTTTGCAAAAACCAAATTCAAATAAAGAGGCTTAGATAATTCCTGTTGTGAATATTGGATCAAACGTGTTGTTTAAAAGGAATATTAATAATATGCTAAAAACACACCAAGAATTTATTCTGGTATTTATCCATTTTTATTTTGAGCTTCTGTTAACATTTTTATTTGAATTATTAAGCCCAAACTTATTTTTCTAAAGGATTACATAATTTTTGCTAAGAATATTTTAATTTAAAAATATCCCTTATGCTTTCAGAACTTTTCCGGGAATTATATTAATATGAAATAAAAACTTAATAATAGCAATAAATTAATATTATACAGACTTACACACTAGTTCAACACGAAGAAAATCTAAAAATTCGTACGTGTTTAAAGTCGTTTTTTTTAGTTTCGCCAAGCATGTTTAATGATTTATCTAAAATATTATCCACAAATAAGTTATTTTAGTAGAATGAAGTTGTTGGAAAAAAGCAAAATATGTTTGTCTGACCTAAAAAATAAAAACGGGAACTGACCAATTTACTACAACGACAAAGATTATATCTCGGAAGTTGAAGAAAAAGCAGTCGCGAAACATACTTGGCACTTTCTATAACAATTGATAGCTGAGAGCCAGATCACTTAAAGCCTAGGTTAAAGAATAAATCGAAAATAAACATTTTACAAAAACAAAAAGTTAATATAAAAATAATAAATGAGAATCTTAATCGAAGAATGTACCGTTGAGTTATTTTAAAAAAAATATAAATGAAATTAATTAGCTAGAAAATGAGAATAAATGTTGAAAATAAAAGATAGATAGGTTTGTTGTAGATTGATTTTTTGTTTGTTAATGACTATAATAAATAATGTTCATATTTTACATAATATTGAAAATGATGAAAAGCAAAGGCTATTCCATTTGACATTAATTTTTCCCACCTTCAGCACAAGATTTTGTATCTTTTGAAGGTGAGTATACCCTCTTTATTTGTTGAAGATGTTTATTAGTGAAATATAAATACATGGAAACTCCGAACACTGTTCAGAGTGTTAAAAAATAATAATGTTCTACTTGTTAGAATTTGGCAACAGAGAAAAGAGAAAGAAACATAAATTTACAGAAAACGTGATTGAGAAAGTTTCCTAGGGCAGTAGTATTCATTCAACATTGACATTTTAGTTCGAACACTGTAAAAACAAACAGAGAAAAGATATACAAGGAAATAGTATATGAAGATCAGGTGCATAATAGAAAAGAAAATACAAACACAAGAAAATGAAGGTGGCTGGCAGATTGTTGAATTAGAACTGAAAATTGACCAGTTACTTCGCACGAATATATGAATTTTTGTTCCAAAATTTGGTTTAATGCAACAAAAAATATAGATTTAATTGAAAATGAAAACCTAATTTTAAAAGAACTGACAGTGAAGAGGATGTTAAATTGAAAAAAATACCAGAGAGACTTATGGGACGAGTATTTAAGTACATTGGATTTATGCAATAAATCAAAATTTTAAACGACATAAAAGAAAACTTTAACTCATAAAAGAGTGAGACCTGCAACTGCTGAGGTAATATCACGCCAGAATGGAAGAAAGAACACCACAGAGGAAAGCCTGAAAATCTGTTTTTTTTTTATTATATATTTTTCTATTTCTATTTTATTTTTCTCCCGATCAATCTTGCGACCAACAGGTTCACAGATAGGCGCGCTATCCTCCTACCTCATGAAAAGAGAACACCTTTGATAGACACCGTTTCAACAACACAATACGTTTTCGAAATTTTGACAGAGTAAAAATGGGGGGGGGGGGGGGGGAAAGAAGAGAAGAAACATCTGGAGGGAAAATTTAAATGTAAAATTAAAACAAATGATACGAAGAAACAGTCTTATTTTGAAAAAAAATCAAATTCAATTTTGTTTTTCAAAGTGCCACCCCCGTCTTAGGTAGTAAGTAGACGATAAAAAGTAAAGAAAAAACGCCTCAAAAGAAATGATATTTTCACTCAACTAAATAAAGAGGTGCTTTGTAAAACTGTTGGCATAACGGAACTACCCGTCTTGCACTGACACTCTAAATAAAGCACTAATTACTACTTATATTTTTAAAAAAGATGAGTGTCACAGCCTTCCTTTTTGTAGCCATGAAAAAAAGAGATACCTTAGACGCCTGTAGTCTGTGTTGCAGTTTGCCCATCCTCTCGTATGCTTCCCCTCTGATGGGTGAGGAGCTATAAAACCAGATGGAGTAAAATCAAAAAAATTAAATAAAAAAAAACACTAAGGTTACACATAAAACCAGATGGAAATAAAATCAAAAAAATAGGTTAAAAAAAAAAAAAAAAAAATCGAAGGTTACACACAAAATATATTTACTCTTTAATGATTGTTTCGATAAAAATAAATTGTGTAAAGTAAAAGTTTTTAAAACAAGGGGGAAAAAAGGGGTGAAAATTTTGATGATTTTCGAGAGACTTTGGTCTAGAGAGGCAGCAAGATGGTAGAGTGGGAGAAGACGGGGGGACAAGGTCTTCCTGGTCATTTACTTCTTGTTTTTCCTGAAAATATTAAAGAATAGAATATCAATGCAAATGCAAAGTAATTATATTAGACAGAAGCATATTTGAATGGGTGAGTAGAAGAACCAGGAATGTCAAAAATTGATATTTTTTTTCTTTGTAGAATAGGAAGGAATGTACTCTTTTCTATCATCTCTGTGAATATGAAGAAGAAATACCCTTAAAAGTATATTTTTTTTCGATTTTAAAGTGGGGGAAGCGGAAAAAAAATCTGATGTAAAACAAGGAATGTAACAAAATCACTGACCACTTTTGCTAGTGGTATTAGTACCTAGTTGTGAGAATCTTGTCAAATAACAAGGAATGTAAAATTTAATTTTATTATACTCATTAGCATCAGGAAAGCAAAAATAAGACAAATCTTATTTTCGCTTTCCTGAAAAGTCGATTTTTGACATTCCTGGTTCTTCTACTCACCCATTCATTTATTGTATTTAAAAACATAAATAGACTAAAAGCTAAACACAGGGTATTGGTGATTTCAAAAACACAGTCAATACTCATATAGAAGAATTTGGAGTAAATAATAATAATAATTGTTTTTATTCATATTTTCTTACTATGTCACATTATCTACCTCCTCTTAAGTACTCTTGTACTATTTGGGAGATAGGGTACATTTTACAATTAATGTTAAATCATTTCTTCATAACTATATGTTTTCCATTGATTTACATTTCATCATTGTAATTTATCAAATATTTTTTATCTCTTTCTTCATTTTATTTTATTTTAAAATATTTTTTAGATTTGTTCGAATGTTTTTTTTTTTTTTTTTAAACATAGAATTTGAAAAGATCTTAATGTTGCTCCATAATTATTGTTGACTTAAAGATAAAATAAAGATATCTCCACTTTAGATAAAGATTTAGAGTTCCAAATAATATAACAAGAAATGACCCACAAAATCTTTTTGCAATTCCACACTTACAAAAAACAATGTATTAAAGTCCCCCCAGAGTTATCTTACATGCAGATTCAATTGTATTCATATGTCCTTAAAGCTTTGTAATTTTGGTGGCTCCTTATTTATTTACACTTTATTTATTTTTACAAAACAATCATCAACAAAGAATTAATAACAATAATTTTAAAAAAACTTAGAAGTATGTACAAAGAAAAAAATAATAATAAAGATCAATATTTAATTTAATTACAATTGTTTTGTAATCCGGGGCGAAGTTAATGCCTTAGGCATTCTCTGCCACTTAACCCCGGCTCCTCAAAAAAGACATTGGTTGTCATGGACTGAGATGGTACAGAACTCACTTGTTCTTGCTCGCCTGCTGCTGCTGCTGCTTCGCCTTGCCCTGGTTGTTGTTGCTCTTGACGCTCGCAGCACCACTACCCGTAGCGCTGCTGGACTTGGCGCCTCCTCGCAGGTATATTATGGCGAGGCCCGTGATGAAGAGAGACCAGAGGAGGAGGGCGGGGTCCAGGGAGGAGGTGTACTGGCGGATAGCGTCCAACGCCACTGGAAATTTATAAAAGAAACATTTATAAAGATATTGGATACCGGATCGCGTCCAACGCCACTGGAAATTTATAAAACAAAGATTTATAAAGATATTGGATACCGGATCGCATCCAACGCCACTGGAAATATATAAAAGAAAGATTTATAAAGATATTGGATACCGGATCGCGTCCAACGCCACTGGAAATATATAAAAGAAAGATTTATAAAGATATTGGATACCGGATAGCATCCAACGCCACTGGAAATATATAAAAGAAAGATTTATAAAGATATTGGATACCGGATCGCATCCAACGCCACTGGAAATATATAAAAGAAAGATTTATAAAGATATTGGATACCGGATCGCATCCAACGCCACTGGAAATATATAAAAGAAAGATTTATAAAGATATTGGATACTTACTTTTTTTTTTGGGTGGCGCAATATTCTAAATGTATCTAGCATACCTATCTACTTTTTTTTTTAAATTGATTTTTACTCTCTCTTTTTTTTTTACGTATATCAGAAAATTTGCCTCTGACAATACAAAGAGGCGTAAACCACATTTTCAAAATTTTACAGGAGAGCCAAAATGAGTTTTCTTGTGCATAAATTTTCTGTTCACGGTAGAAACATTATCACTTCCCTGTACCCGTGAATGACCATACGAACTTTTTCTGTTGCCAAATTTGATTATTTAACTGTGACTACCGATTTAGGCCTATTTGATTTGTCTGAAAAAGAGAAAATGAGGGATACGCCTGATTTTAATTTTTGTTGTATCTTTTCTTTGGATTATAATTGGGTTACGTCTATTTGTGAGAACAAAATATAGCACAAGTAGACTCAATCTAAGCAATAAAAATGATTTCAAAAATTTGTGGTTTACGCCTCTTTGTGTTGTCAGAGGCGAATTGCCTTATTTTTTTTCTATGGATCTTATGATTGAGAATTGGTTGTTCACCCATACGAAGTTTTTCACCATACTGAAGGACTTATTCCATTTTGCACTCAATACTGCTGAAATTCTTGTGAGGACTTTCTCAAATTCTTTGTGGAGTATACCTTCGGTAGAACAAACCATGAGAGTGAAAGTACTCCTACTATTTGTTATAATCATAAGATTGTACCTATATTGATAAGATCAAACAATTTTTTTTTGTCTTTTTTTTTATATGTATATCTTAACTATATATTTATGAATCTTCACTATATTTCTATGTATCTTAGCTGTATTTTAATATAAAAAAAAACATGGGGTTACCCCGCTAATTTATGAAAATTAAAAATATAAATTAATTTGATTATTAAACTTATACGGAAATGTTTCCATTTTACAATTATTTTCTCTCTCTCTCTCTCTAATTAGGGGCTTTAATTCTGTGTTACAACAGGTCGGTCGCGCTGAACAAAATTGCTTACTGACCCACAATAAATTAAGGACTTGAAAGCCAGCGTCACGCGTCAATGGTACGTTGAATACACACCAGTTCTTGTTCTGTCCCTGAAGTTAAACAACGTCAAGCGACTTTAAAGATTGGATGGGTGACAATTCAAATTCGATCCCTCGTGATGCTGTGGCTATTCCCGGCCCCACTCAGGCTGGGTAAGGTTAATTTGAGTAGCTGGTTTGTGATTTTAGAGCGAACAGAGGCTAAACCCCTATCGTCACATGAACATGCATTTGAAAGCGATGTTACACCCAAATTAATAATAATAAGACTCTGAGGGTTGGGTGGTAGAAAATGCTTTGAGCATTAACCTCGTCTGGTGTTCACCTTCCACTAATAATCATGTTACTATTATTATTACTTTTTATATTATTTTTACTACACATTATAACAATTTTTTTTTTTTTTTTACTATTATAATAAAAAGGACTTGAGACAATAAACAGAAAAATACCTTTCACTCGCGGCTCTGTGTACTCCGGTTTCCGTTTCTTCAGAATTCCGAACTGCGTCAGGTAGGCAATCAGTGGCTGATGGTTGGCTTCGAACTCGGGGAAGTACTCTTCTTGACGATTACGGATCCACCACTGGTTGGTTTTCCTGCGAACAACACGATAGAATTTTGTGGTGACACATGTAAATTTATGGGACTTGGTCTTGTTTTTTATGATTAAAAAAGAAGTAGTTTTTCCTTCTTCTTCACAGCACTAAAATATAAATAAAAGATCAAAAACAGTAATTTCAAAACCGTTTCTTCTTCTTCTTTTTTCCATTTATTTTTATTTTATGTCATGCTATTATTGTATTCATTTGTCATTGTATAATGTAGTTATATGACATGTATTTTGTGAAATTTATAATGTAAAAGAAGAAGAAGAAGAAGAAGAAGAAAAAAAAAGAAACACAAAAAAAAAAAAATTCAATTCAAAGTAGAAGTTTTCAGTAAATAAATGTCATGGACATGAGCAGACGAGCACCTTTGATAAAACTTCATATTCTTTTTTTGTATTACATTTAATTCATTTAATAAAGTTTAGTTAAAAATGTTTAATAATAATAATTGTAATCTTTAAATTATGCGAAAATAAACAATTTTACTATCTTTTGCCAAAGTTTGTCTCGTTAATTTGTGAAAAAGAAACCGGAACAGTGTGACAAGTGGAAAAAAAATTCATGCACTGGGTGGGATTCGAACCCACGGAGTCCTACGCTGCATGGATTACCAGACGAGCGCGGCGTTAACCACTCGACCAAACGTTCTACTCACGTGGAGGCGGGCGAGTAGAAGTACTTGAACGAGACGGCGCGTACGAAGGCGGGGGGCTTCTGAGCGAAGGGGTAGGAGGGGTCCAGGAGGGCTAACACCTCGGGCTGGCCCGTCAACAGGCGGTAGGCGAGACTCGAGATCCAGGGGTTCTGGTGGTAGGTGCTCAGAGCCGCGAACCACATCTGCCAGTCCAGACGAGGCTGGTGGGGGGCTGCGAAAAGTGGTTTGAGTGGTTAAAATGAACAATTAAAAAAAATCCCGGCTCAATTGTTTATATCATTTTTTACTTTCCTTATCCTATCTATAATAAGGAAAGTATTGTATTCGTCGAAAATTTGACCTACCCAGTTTTTCACATTTCTGGACGAATCATAGCCTCAGGATAGGTACCAAAAAAGTTGTTTTCAGCCATTGGTCCGTGCGTCTGTCTGTCTGTCTGTGAACAGGATATCTCAAGAACGGTAAGAGCTAGAGACTTGAAATTTGGTATGCAAATCAATTTTATACATCAGACGAACCACAAAACTTTTGGTTAAAATCGGCCGCAAAATGCGGCCGCAGGGCCGCAAATATTGGCCGCAAGCGCCGCTTCTATGAATTGGTTAAAGATACAAAAAAAATTACAGAACAACATTTTCTTAGATTAAAAAAATAATGGGGGTCTCTTCTTATCATTTTTTTGATATCTTGAACTTTTTGGACCTCGGCCCCAATTTACCGGTATTTTGGGGGGGACCCGCTCAGACTAACTTTTTTATTATTCATCCTAGATGGGGATTGTGACATATCAAATCCAATGATTTTGAGGTGCTGATTACGAATTTGGCTTTGATTTTTAGCTCACTGTTACCTTTGAGTCACCAGTGGATTTTGGTCCTGTTTCCATTCCTAATATGATAAGGAAAGTCGTGTGATGTTTACACCAGATTTTTTTTTAAGTTATTTAATTTGACATTTGTATTTAATTATTTTTGACACCATATTGCTGTGATTATTGTGATTTGTTTTAATTTTTTTATTTTATTGTTATATTTTATTGACATTTTGTACATAGGACTTGCTCTGTTCATAAACACCCGTTTACCGGGCAAATTATTATTTAAAAAATTATTATTTAATCCGTAGTCTTTAATCACGATACATACCTACGAAAAAATGGAACATTAACATAAAAAAAATTACACAAGATAAAAAGTTGTTGTTGTTGTTGTTGTAGCCAGCTTGGCTACAGCTGGAGGGGTGAGTGATGGTCTCCAGCCAACTTTATTTCAAAGTTCGCTTGTCCTGAACGACATATTTCCATGTGCGATCAAACATCATGTGGACTTGGACTTTTCTTTATAAGCCATTAAACCTTTAGGAAACTGCAAGCTAGCCTGGCTTGTAAGGGTTGGCTAGTCTGTTCTCTGTTTATAGTCCTCTAGCGAGACACTGGTCTTCTCCCTGTTTAACGTCCCCCAGCTAGACTATAAAGATAAAAAGTTGTAGTTTTAAGTCGTGAAAATCTGTACAAGAGTAGTTCTCTCTGTAATGCAGGGGGAAATGAAAAGAGAAGCAAGTCATTTTCGTTGATAGCGCCGATGGCACGTTGAATCTCGTTCTATCACTGAAGTTAAGCAACGTCCAGCGAGATTAGGACCATTCAAATTCGAATCCTCGTGATACTGGCTATTCCCGGGCCCACTCAGGTGGGATCAGGTTAATTTGTGTTGACTAGTTGGTTTGTGAGTTTCCAGCGAATGGAGGATGAAAAACCTCCGTCGTGATATGACCTTGTTTTTGAAAGCGAAGTTATACCAAAATGAAAAAAAAAATCGGAGCAAAAAAATATTATTATTTTTTTTACAAAAAGGAACACAAAAATTATCGGAAGTATTAGTGAAAATATATTATTTTTTTTTACTGTGGTCAACTGGTCACTGTGGCAGAGCGAGTTAGCGCGCTAGGCATTACACACATCGAACCCAGGTGACCTGGGTTCGATTCCCAGCGGGGGAGGATTTCTTCTGCTCTGTACTTGGATGTTCGGGGTCCACTCATACCTCGTGAGGAAAAATGAGTAGCTGCTTTAATGTGAAGCAGTGACCAGTGGCAGAATCTTAGGCAAAAAATAATACAAGATATTGTAAATTAAAGTGGTAAAGTCCTATGATTCTCCGCTACCCACTAAAATTGTGACATAATAACACAAAGAAAAAGGAATTTTTTTTTTTTACAAAAACGAACACAAAAATTATCGCAACTAACAGTAAGTTATTTTCAAGGGTGGCTCACTACTCACCAACCAGGGGCAGCGTCCGGTTGACATTGCCGGGCTTGTAGCGGAACGGTATCTCGGTCCAGGGGCCCTGCCGGGTGTGGGCGCCCTCAATGGCTACCTCGGGTCGCCCGTCCACCCCCGTCATCACTCGGAACAGACCGTAGGGGTTGAAAATGTGGAGGGGCGCCAGCTGGCTGTGCCATTGTTTCACGAGCGGGTGAACGGTTTTGTTAACGGCAGGGTGGAGATTGGCCAGAGGAACCTGTGGGTAGTGGTGGGTAGAGGAGACAGATTGAATTTCAAACTCAATGGCAAAATATTTGAATATTTTTTTTAGTATTAAGTTAGTATAGTATAGTATAGTAGTGCTTTATAGAACCTGGTGGGTAGGAGACGGATTGAATTTCAAACTCAATGGCAAAATATTTGAATATTTTTTTTAGTATTAAGTTAGTATAGTATAGTATAGTAGTGCTTTATAGAACCTGGTGGGTAGGAGACAGATTGTGAATTTCAAACTCAATGGCAAAATATTTAGAATATATTTTTTTTAGTATTAAGTTAGTATAGTATAGTATAGTAGTGCTTTATAGAACCTGGTGGGTAGGAGACGGATTGAATTTCAAACTCAATGGCAAAATATTTGAATATTTTTTTTAGTATTAAGTTAGTATAGTATAGTATAGTAGTGCTTTATAGAACCTGGTGGGTAGGAGACGGATTGAATTTCAAACTCAATGGCAAAATATTTGAATATTTTTTTTAGTATTAAGTTAGTATAGTATAGTATAGTAGTGCTTTATAGAACCTGGTGGGTAGGAGACGGATTGAATTTCAAACTCAATGGCAAAATATTTGAATATTTTTTTTAGTATTAAGTTAGTATAGTATAGTATAGTAGTGCTTTATAGAACCTGGTGGGTAGGAGACGGATTGAATTTCAAACTCAATGGCAAAATATTTGAATATTTTTTTTAGTATTAAGTTAGTATAGTATAGTATAGTAGTGCTTTATAGAACCTGGGTAGTGGGTAGAGGAGACAGATTGAATTTCAAACTCAATGGCAAAATATTTGAATATTTTTTTTTAGTATTAAGTTAGTATAGTATAGTATAGTAGTGCTTTATAGAACCTGGTGGGTAGGAGACAGATTGTGAATTTCAAACTCAATGGCAAAATATTTGAATATTTTTTTTTAGTATTAAGTTAGTATAGTATAGTATAGTAGTGCTTTATAGAACCTGGTGGGTAGGAGACGGATTGAATTTCAAACTCAATGGCAAAATATTTGAATATTTTTTTTTAGTATTAAGTTAGTATAGTATAGTATAGTAGTGCTTTATAGAACCTGGTGGGTAGGAGACGGATTGAATTTCAAACTCAATGACAAAATATTTAGAATATTTTTTTTAACACTTAGACGACCGGGTGTACCACCGGTGGTACCCGCGTGTCTGTACAGAATGGACCGGGTGCACCACCGGTGGTACACGCATGTACTACGCCCGTGAATAGCCTAAACATCGCCGGTCCCACGGGAAAATTCACTAAAAACATGCCGGTCGTCTATGTGTTAAGTATTTTAAATTGTGATTTTAAATACTTTTCTAAAATTTCAACGTACATAATATGTAGGTGTATTGAACAACAATGAATAAAACGGAAGGCACAGATTGGCTCTCTCTATTTAAGTGTAGTATAGTAGTGCTTTATATAGACTGTCGGCTCGAGATAAGAAGTCCCATTACGCTAACAGTTTAATATAGCACCTTATTATTTAAGTAAGGAGTGGGTGGAAGAGATTTCCCTAAGAAATAACCCCATTAGTTAGGGCATGTGTTTATATTTATATCTATTTTTTTATATCTTTGTCTTATTTATATTTAATACATATGTACATTAAAGTTGATATTTTAAAATAATAAAATAGGTTTTAAAACAGCTTCCACTGTCGGAATTTATTCTTGAAATTTGGCAAATTCAAGATGCAAAAAATACAACCTTGGCAAAAGATGAAAGAGAAATAAATAAAATTCTAAATAATTTGGAAAACTTAGCATTTATTTTAGTTAATTTAAAATAAAAAAGCCATGAGTGTTCCATCTTCAAATTATTTTAAAATTTTATTGTTTTACCAAAACTTGTGAATAAATATAGGTTCTTCTACAGACGTTCGTTACATAATTTCATGGAAATAAAAATCCTGGTCCAGACGGACAGAAATTAAATAACTGAGATCATATAACATAGGGAGAACCCGATGTATCAGGATTTGCGTACAAGAGGGACCCTCAGCTGTTTTCAAAATCAGTGCCGGAGTTGTAGTAATATTTCTCTCGCGAAAGAGTGCGCATCTAAACTACCTAATTCTTCTAAAATAATACTTTTACTTTTTTCATACTGATATATTAGTTATTTTTGTCTTTGCTTCCTCTTTTACTTTCCTTATTTTCTACTTATTATGTAGTAATATAAGACTTGGTATCTGACGTGAAAATTAAGGATGTTTAGATATCCGCCACTGCATGAGGTAAACAAAAAATTCAAAAAAAAAAAAAAAAAAAAAAAAAAAAAAAAAAAAATGAACCAATCAGAAGTCGGGATTTGTTGAAAGAGGGACCATCAGCTGTTCACAGTTGGACGCATAAATTTGTTCAACTCGAGATAGGCAAGGATCTCTCAATGTTATATGATCTCAGTGAATTAAACCCAGAACTCTTACGTACCGTGTTGACGGAGAAGATAAGCAGTGAGGTGACGATGTAGAAGGCAGTCACAACAAGAGAGGAGAGCTTGCCCAGTTTGCTAGGGGTTCTCAAAGTGGCGTACAGAGCGGACACCGCGGTCACAACGAATGAACCCAGGCCGAGGTAAATAGCGCCGATGAGGGCTTGCCCCAGGTAGTCGTCATATTGAGCCTTGGAAAACGCTGAAATTAATATTAAAAAAATCCTGGTACATTATACTAGAGCAACACAATATTTTTCAGTACTGAGGATGAACTTTTTTCTTCTGGTTAACGTCTAAGTTTAAAAAAAAAGGTGTCTGCCAAAAAAAAGTGAACGTAAATCTTTATTATTATGTATTATATTACACTTTATTAGGTAAAGATCAGCTAATCATCTCTTCACTTATCATATAAATAATACACCTCTGCAATACGTTTCAAATTATAAGGATTTAGGTATCACTTTCCAATCTAACCTATTATTTGATAAACATAGAAATGATCTAGTACAAAAAGGATTTAGACGATTGAGTATGGTTATCCGTCACTCTAAACTCATACCTGATCCCGATGTTAGTAAAATGCTCTACCTAATGTTAGTTCGCCCGCTTCTAGAATATGGATGTCCTATATGGCTTCCCCTGACAGAGTGTAGCAAAAAATCTTTAGAGCGTAGTCAAGCCCATTTTATTAGGCACTTATTTCATAAGGAAAATAACTTTTATCCTCTTTACCCAAATTATATAGAATATGAGCTGCTTGTTGAAAATCTTCCACTTGACACTCTAACACAGAGGAGAGTCTCTGAGCAGATGAAACTTTTACAAAAAATCTGCAATGGCACATCAAGCAGCTCATATCTTATTGAAAAAACCGACATTAGGGTCCCTAACCATAGGCTAAGACATTCTCACAAGCCTCTATTCCATATTCCTAATTGTACAAATATAAACCATCTACTGAAATCCCCACTTGTTTGTGCAATGCACACTTACAATAACATGAACAAGAAACCAGATCTTTTATAGCTTACGCCAATATTTCTGTCAGGCATTGCTTTGGTCGGAATTTTGGTTCTGATTAAAGTGTTGACAGTAGCAATAAAAAAATAAATAAATAAAGACAAAGTTCAATATTTACAGTACAATACTGTTGCGTACAGCGTACACTGCGTACCGTATCAATGCCTCCCCATAAATGCAGCCCTGACTTGCAACAAGAGAGCCCCTTGGCTTCAGACAAGTCAGTGGTAATTTTCCATAGAATTTGTAAGTTCAACTCTCTATTCTCTGCCCTCAGCAGTTACCTTTTGACAATCAGATAGATCACACCTCAGTTCAAATTTAGTGTATACCATTTTCGTGCAACGCTCAATATTTCTTTAAAGTATCAAATTAAAGATAGTTATTACCCATAAAGCTCACTCATCTTTCTACTCTGCCCCATCACCAAGAAGAGCCGGCCGGCACCCCGTAAGTCAACCCCGCTAGAGTCTTCAAAGGTGAGTGAGCCCTCATTTTTCTCTTCTTCCCTTCGAACCTTGTGGGCTGTCCCCCACATCGTTTTTGGTCCGATTATCGAGCCGGATTACGAACCTTTGAAAAGGTCACCTCTTTTCAATTTATAAAACTTAATTTCTTTTGGGCGAGTACCCATTGCCACATGCACGTATTATATAAAATTTCAACCTAACATACTTGCATTACTTGCTAAGATTATTGTTTCCTAAGATTTTATTGCCAAGTCAACTAGTGCACTCATTGTAATTTGTCAATTTTGTTTGTCTTTTTGTCAATTTCTTGATTTTTTGTCCGAAATAAGCATATAATCTCTTTCAGCATAAAGTTGAGGCACACCTCTTCTTTAAAGCGTTACCATAGTGTTTTAAACCTTCATAATTCATTGCATTATTTTAGAAATTTTAAAGTGCTATAAATCATTACAATTATTAGAATTACGTACTTGCCCTCTTGATATTTAATTTTACCTACAGTCCACTGCCTCTCCCATTTTAGTTTCCTAAACTCGGCCCCTCGCTATAGTTCTCAGTTCTCAGCTTACCGAGCAACTTGCTACCTTTTCCTATACCGCTGTGACCAATCACTTGATTTCAAGTTACACTTGATCTTAACTCGAAAGTTTTGTCTTTCAACTTGAATTTATATTCCATCTCACTTGTCACCTTTTCAACTATCTGATTTATCTAATTACATATCTCCATATCTCAATTTATCTTATGTACGCTTCTCCCCGGCTCCTCTCTGTTCTATGTAGGTACCTACTGGTACCTTTACTTGTCTATTGCTTGTTTGTGATCTCTCTGCTCCGCTATATAATATTTATGTAATTTAGTTCTCCCGCACCGCTCTTTGTATTTCTATATGAATGTCATTAGGTAACTCCATGTATTAATCACTGTTATTCGTGTTTTCTGTTTATATTCTGAACTTAGAATTTTTCGTGAACTTAGTAAAATAAAAGTACTTCTTAGTTCATCGCCTCTTACTGTTCGTGAAACCGCTCCAGTATTGCCGGGAATAAAATAAAATAATCATTATAATTAAATTTAATTCGCTTAATTAATTTAATTTAGTTTACCCGCTCTTTTCATTAATTTATTTCATTTACCTCTCATTCTCAATCATTTAAGTCTAAACCGCAACCATTCAAGTCTAACCCGCAACCATTCAAGTCTAACCCGCATTCATTTAAGTTCAACCCGCATTCATTTAAGTTCAACCCGCTTTCATTTAAGTTCAACTCGCATTTATAAAAGTATAACCCGCTTTCATTTCCCCGCATTTTCAAATATTACCGCATTAATTATTATCGTTTTCCCCGCAATATCTTGGTTTTCCGCAATTAATAAATTCAGTTCACGAATCCGCATAACTTGATTTCCGTTTTTTTTTTTGATTAACTAGTAATTAAAAGTTTTTTTTTTAACGCTTATCAATTTTTCCGCAATAATTTAACTAGCTAGCCCGCTGTTTAATTTACTTTCGCAATTTAAAGTTTTTTTTTCTACTTAGTGTATCTGTGTTGTGTTCACGATTTACTTAATCTCAAGGATCATACGATCAATTCACCAGGTAATCTAGTCCTTATTCTTCATATTTCACTGTCTTTTAAATAAAAATCATGTCGACTAACTCTCAAAGAGAAAAACTCCGCTCATTGATTTCGCGTAAGGATAAATATCTTGACCGTATGCAAAAGCTGGCAGATTACACCACTCAGCTTACCGAGTCTAACACAGGGCCATTTTTATCTCGTTTCGAACGCATCGATGATTATTACAATTCTTTTGATACTCTCCAGGATCAAATTGATACTTTGTGCGCATCTATGGATAGCGCTGATAAAGTTGACACCTCCGGAGACACTCAGACCTTTGAGGAGTTATATTTTGAAACTAAGGCTTTCGTTAAGGCTAAAAATCTTATTCCAGCATCAACTGCTATTGTGCCGGCTTCCAGTCCCGCTCCTGCCGCCACAGTTCATCCCAAACTTCCAAAACTTTCGGTCCCTATCTTTTCAGGAGATTTACAACAGTGGTCCAGTTTTCACTCGCTTTTCAGGTCTACGATTCACCGTAGGACTGATATCTCAGAAGTAGAAAAGCTTCAGTACCTACGCTCATTTCTGGGCGGGCCTCCTCTGCATTTGATTGAAAATTTCCAACTTCTCGATCAAAATTATTCTACAGCATACAAAACCTTGTGTGATCGCTATGAAAACAAAAGGGTTCTAGCTTCGCATCACCTCAACATGATCCTGAACTTCAAGCCGCTTCACAACAGCAACGTATCGGGTCTACGGAATTTTCTTGAGGTTTTTCAGACTAATGTCGCCGCCGTAAAGAACTTGAACCTTCCTAATATTGGTGATTTTCTTTTAGTTCAGATTGCCCTTCGCGTATTAAATATTGAACACAAAAAATTATTCGAGGATAAATTGGATTCGAACGAGGTACCTACTTATGATCAACTAATAACTTATGTTAATAAAATTTGCATGGACAGTGAAATGATCCAGTTCTCTACATCTCCTTCTTCTTCAAAAAATAACTTCGCTGCGCCTACCGCTAACCCGCACAAGGGAAATTATAAACAAGAACGCACTTCCTACCTGTCTACCGCTGAGTCAACAAAACCGCACGCACTTCAGTCCTCCCCGCACTCTTCTTGTCCTATTTGTAAACAGGCTCACCCGCTCTTCAAGTGTTCTTCTTTTCTCAAGTTTGACATTCCTAAACGTGTTGAAGTTCTCAAAAGTCAGAACCGCTGCTTCAACTGTTTAGGTGTTCACCGCATTTCGGACTGTCGCTCCGATTCCACTTGCCGCACATGCCACAAACGGCATCACACGCTAATACATCGCGAATCTAATTTTGTAAATTATTCTTCCCCTAGCTCTTCCAAAGAGACCACCCCTCAGACCAAGACCTGTAATTTCTCCACTGGTGACAACGTTCAAAAGTCTTCAGTTTTACTAGGCACCGCCCGAGTTTCAATTTTGGACCGCTTTGGCAACCCGCACCCAATCCGCTTGATTGTCGATCCTGGTTCACAGATTTCTTGTATAACTGAATCGTGTGTTCAACGTATAGGTTTACAGAAATACAAATGCGGTATTTCTATTTCGGGTATTGGAGACAATACGGTGCCTGAAAACAACGGAGCCGTCTCTTGTGTACTATCTCCACGCCTACCATCTAGCCGCAATCTTCACGCCGAAGCAGTTGTTCTTAAACGTATTTCTTCTAATATACCTTCCGCTCATATTGCACCTGAAGTGTTTTCAAAATTTTCTCACCTTGATCTCGCTGATCCCGACTTCTGTATACCGGATGCTGTCGATTTTCTTCTTGGCGCTGAATTGTACGCGCAGATATTATGCACTACTATGGACAACGTGATACCTGGGACACCTACCGCTATGAGAACAACGCTGGGATGGATTATTTTCGGCCGCACTCCTACTTACAACGAGGATAGTTCTCGCCGCTCTCTGTTTCTCACTTCCCCCAACCTGGATACAACGCTCCAGAAGTTTTGGGAGACGGAGGAAGTCGCTGTCCAGCTCATTGAAGATCCTGAGGATGTTCGCTGCGAGGAACATTTTCTCTCCACTCACCAGCGTGATGAAACAGGCAGATATATGGTCTCACTACCCTTCCGTGAGGATGTCTCTAATTTAGGCGAAAATCGCAATCGCGCTCTTACCCAGTACCGCAACTTAGAAAAACGCTTAAATAAAAACGAATATTTACATTCTCAAGGCAATGAAGTTCATAATCTACCTAAACTCAAGGATAACACCAAAACGTTACTAACTGTAACTCCCCCTGCGAAGTCTTACTTGTTAGGATGTTGTGAAAAATATTCAAAACTTACCAAGCTACAACGTATTTTCGCGTTCGTACTTCGTTTCATCAGAAACATACGAACCTCCAAAGAACAACGTGATCTAGGACCTCTACAAGTAAGAGAACTTAATACTAGTTTATTGATAATCACCAAACTAGAACAAGAATATCACTTTGCCGCTATTATTTCAGCCCTTCAGACCAACGTAAAAATAAATAACTCCGCCATCTTGAAACTAACTCCATTCCTGGATGAACATGGAAGACTCATGGTGGGCGGAAGGCTTCGAAACGCTCAGAATCTATCGCAGGATTCAATTCATCCTTTACTTCTTCCCAAAAAGTGTCACTTGTCTAATATTATCTGTGATCATTATCATGTCTCTTCTCTGCACGCTGGTCCTCGCACCGTTCAGGCATTAATTGAGCAGAAGTTTTGGATTATGTCGCTACGCGATCTTCTCCGTCAACGCATACATAAGTGCCTGAGATGTTACCGGTACTCCGCAAAACCTATTCAACTAATAATGAGTGACTTACCAGAACGAAGAGTCACTCAGGAGCGACCTTTTCTCAACGTCGGCGTGGACTTTGGTGGTCCATTCTTCATCAAGGAGAGTTCCAGCCGCAACGCGCGTTCACGCCAGGTATATCTCTGCCTATTCGTCTGCTTCACCACTAAAGCAATTCACTTAGAGCTGGTGTCAGATCTGTCGTCTGCTGCATTTCTTGCCAGTCTTGACCGTTTTATCGGACGCCGCGGTCTATCTCGCTTTATCCACAGTGACAACGGCACAAATTTCACCGCCGCCGCACGAGAATCGTCCGAAGTATACCAGATGCTACAGGAAAATTCCGCTGATATAAATAATACACTCGCGCAACGTCAAATTACTTGGATATTTAATCCACCCGCTGCCTCTAACTTCGGAAGCCTCTGGGAAGCCGGTATTAAATCCGCAAAATTTCATCTCCGTCGGGTAATAGGCGAACAAAATTTCACATTCGAAGAACTTACAACTCTTCTATGTAGAATAGAGGCTGTACTTAACTCTAGACCACTCATCGATGTTTCTCCTGATCCTCTTGATGGTATAGATTATTTAACTCCTGGTCATTTTCTCATAGGCACCTCCCTATTAACCCCTCCGGAGCATGATATAACCTCTACTCCCATGAATAGATTAACTCGTTGGAGACTTATCCAGCAAGCCGCGCAATCCTTTTGGGGAGCTTGGTCCACAAGCTATCTTCAATCCCTGACTCCCAGATCAAAATGGTTTCTCCCTAATCCTGAACTCAAATCTGGTGATTTGATCCTTCTTCCCAAGGCTAATAAATTACCTCTTCATTGGCCTTTAGGTAAAATTATTGATGTTTACCCTGGTAGTGACAATGTCACAAGGGTCGCAAAGATTAAATTTCAAGACACGGTCTTAACTCGACCTGTCAACAAAATCATTCCTTTGAGATTTAACAATTAAATGTTACAATGCTTTCTTTACTTAAGTATTCAATAATCCGTTATTATTTATCAGGCACTTATTGAATACCTCTGTTTCATGTTATTTAATAATTTATGTGTACTTTTGTCTTGGCAATATTCAATTTGTGTGATCTCGCTTTCTCGCTTACATTTCTCAAATTATACCAAATTTGGGTGGGCGGAATGTTGCGTACAGCGTACACTGCGTACCGTATCAATGCCTCCCCATAAATGCAGCCCTGACTTGCAACAAGAGAGCCCCTTGGCTTCAGACAAGTCAGTGGTAATTTTCCATAGAATTTGTAAGTTCAACTCTCTATTCTCTGCCCTCAGCAGTTACCTTTTGACAATCAGAGAGATCACACCTCAGTTCAAATTAGTGTATACCATTTTCGTGCAACGCTCAATATTTCTTTAAAGTATCAAATTAAAGATAGTTATTACCCATAAAGCTCACTCATCTTTCTACTCTGCCCCATCACCAAGAAGAGCCGGCCGGCACCCCGTAAGTCAACCCCGCTAGAGTCTTCAAAGGTGAGTGAGCCCTCATTTTTCTCTTCTTCCCTTCGAACCTTGTGGGCTGTCCCCCACAATACAATGAAATTATAAAGAAAAAAGAAATAGATTGAATAAAGAAACAAGAAAAAGAATAAAGCTAATGTCCTACCTAAAGGGCGGGCTTATTCATTGCTAAATATTTAGAATCATTCTGCTAAAATGAAAACCTATTGGAAGAAGAATTTTTTTTTCCAGCAGAATTGAAAATTTCGTGGTGCTCAGTTGGCTAAAGCGACAGCAAAAAAATAAGAGAAGAATACTTACTGATTTGAGACTGAATGGTGAAGGTTTTCTGGTCCAGCTTGATTCCGAATAGCTTCACAAAGAGGAAGGAGGAGAATCCAAACACAACGAGGGAGACCACAGCAGACAGAATGGCGAGGAGCTTGTTCCTGTGTCGGTTCAGATCTGGGGAGAAGAGACAGAAATTAAATACATTTCAGGGGCAAGGACTCTGAATGTTATAGACCTCTGTTTAAATAAATATCAATTAAAAAATCAGGTTTCTTTCTTTTTCATTTTTATAAGGAGACACAAAAAAAGTCAACTAGTAGTTAAATTTAAGGCCCCTACTCTTGGGGAGAAGAGACAGAAATTAAATACATTTCAGGGGCAAGGACTCTGAATGTTATAGACCTCTGTTTAAATAAACATCAATTAAAAAATCAGGTTACTTTCTTTTTCATTTTTATAAGGAGACACAAAAAAAGTCAACTAGTAGTTAAATTTAAGGCCCCTACTCTTGGGGAGAAGAGACAGAAATTAAATAAATTTCAGAGGTAAGGACTCTGAATGTTATGGACCTCTCTTTAACTAAATATCACTTAAAAAAATCAGGTTACATGTCCCGGTAGCTCAGTGGTAAAGACGGCACTCTGTGAATCCAGAGGTTCCAGAGGTCGCGGGTTCGAAACGCAGCCGTAAAATGACAAGTTATCTTCCCATTTGGGATTTTGTAACATAATAATACGTCTTGGGCTTACTGCTGGAATAATGGGACTTAATAGTTTTAATCGGGCAGTATAAAAAAGGTGATATTATTATTATTATTACTTTTTTTTCATTTTTATAAGGAGACACAAAAAAGTCAACTAGTAGTTACATTTAACTAGTAGTTAAAGTTCAAAATCATTTGAAAATAAAATTCAGAATTTTTTTGTCCTCTATTGAAAAAAGAATTTTTGCTCTATATACTTTCGTTTTTATTAGTGTTTTAAAAAAATACTTTCGAGACCACACTCTTCATTGTTTCATGAAAATTTGACACATAGACTGGGCTAAATATAAAAGTACATATATAAGACTTTTGTTTTATGGAAATTGACTACTTTTCAAATATTTTTTTTACAATTATTTGTGTTGTCTTTGAAATTATTGAAAACAACATTCCTGAGGTAAGTCACTAAAAGTGTATATTCTACATTGAACTTGAACATACCTGGATAGAAGTAGGAATCATCCAGCAGAGATAGACACAGAGCAATGGTAAGCACATTGTACCAGTTGAAGTTACCCGTGATAATGATACAAATCTGAAGGAAGATCTGTGTGAAGAAACAATATGAGGATGTTAGAATTAAATTCTATTATCAAATTCCCAACACCAGCAATGTGCTGAATGGACTGTAAAAAATCATTTATAGTCATACTTTTTGCATATTAATTGAACTATTGGCATAATGGGACTACCTGTCTTGCGCTGACAGTCTAAATAAAGCACTACTTATACTTTTATTATGTTATTAAAAAATAAAGAAGTACCAATTAAAAAAAAGACCAGAAGATATTTTAATCATCTTGCTGGGGGACGTTAAACAGAGTCTCAGTCATATCTGACCAAAAGATTTAAAACGGCTGGAGTTTTCAGTATTACCTGAGCAGTATTAACAAGGTATATTGTATTCGAACACAAATCATTGGTGACTTTATAATATAAGAAGAGCATCCAACTGTAAAATGTGGAATGAGGAGTGCTGGAACCAAACTAACTCACCCATGAGGTAGAAATAGACAATGCTGACTTCAGGTAGGTTTGGGAAAAAGTATAGTGAAAGCAGGATAAGATTCATTTATTTAACACTAGCGGGCTGCACCCGCTTCGCCAAGCCATCACACACACACCACCCATACATCACACACCACACCCACACACCACATACACACAACTCACACACACATCTACACACATCAACACACACACCCATCCACACACACACACACCCATCCAAACACACCCACCCACACACACACACAACACACCCACACACATACACACACCCATCCACACACACACCCACTCACCGACACACACACACCCACCCACCCACACACACACATCCATCAACCCACACACACATCACACACACCACACACATACACACACACCCATCCACACACACACCACATACATACACACACACACACACCCATCCACACACACACACACACACACACACACACACACACACACACACACACACACACACACAACCATCATCGCTGTAAATTTCAAAATCCCGAGCCAAATCTATCATAGCGGATATTGATAATGTAGCAAACTGGCCCATATTTCGAGAACGGTTTGTCAGAATATGGCAACAAAGGGCTCAAATAAAATCATGTGATGTTCTCAGACAGTTTTTAACAATAAAAATACAGGTCCTCGCGATAACTTTTAAGTTCCGTGCTGGAATCTGTAAAAAAACGTGAAAAGTCTAAAAAAAATGGTCGAAATTTCAAACATTCTGGCTTCTATCTCGAGAACAATACGTCAGAATATGGCCTAATATGAATTAAATGAAAGCTAGTTTTGTCTAATATGCTATTAAATAATAAAAAATATAGGTCCTCGCGACAAATTTTCAGTTCCGCGCTGGAATCTGCTAAAAAACGTGAAAAGTCTGAAAAAAAGGTCGAAATTTCGAACATTCTGGCGTATATCTCCAGAACGGTACGTCAGAATGTGACCTAAAATGAATTAAATGAAAGATAATTTTGTCTAATGTGTTATTAGATAATAAAAAATATAGGTCCTCGCGATAGATTTCAAGTTCCAGGGCAAAGACTGTCTTAAAATCGGACCCTTCCTCAAGGAAATACTTGAGGAAGTTCATAACTCAAGGACGGTTTGGAATTTCGGACTTTTGAAAGTTTTCCTGATATTTTCCGGCAATTTTACTTGGGGTCGGTTCTCATCAATTTTTCGCTATCTCTTACCGTTTCGCCTAAACAATTCCTGCACACAAAGCCACAAACCCACAAAGCCCGTCCATATTTCTCATTTATATATAGAGATAACTTGATTTTTATGGTAAGATATAGTATTCAGGACTAGCCGGGATTTGTAAGACCATGCAGGTTTTCTAGATATGTGGTTAGCTGGTTAGCTATCAATACATTTTTTTTGTTTTTGTTTGTACCTGGGAAAATTGTAACCTTATGAGAGGATAAGTGTTTCAATTTACATATTTGAGATATGTTAATGTTTCATAAACAAGTTCTAGACCTTGATGTTTTTTTCTTCTTTTTTTCTTTATTTTTTTTTTTTGAACCATAAGAATTGTGGTATTGCCACAATCAAAATACTTATATTACCAAGTAGTCACCGTGGCAGAGTGAGTTAGCGCGCTGGGCATTGCACGCACGGTGACCTGGGTTCGATCCCCAGCGGGGCAGGAATTTTTCTGCTCTGTACTTGGATGTGCGGGGTCCACTCATACCTCGTGAGGAAAAATGAGTAGTTACTTGTATGAGTAACGACCAGTGGCGGCATTACCAGAGTAAAAAGAAATTAATGTAATAGAATAATTCGAAATGTAAAGGAGGCTCTTAGTAATGCTGCGCTACCCACAACAATTGTGAAGAGGCCTTGTGCTTCACCACAAAGAAATTCGTACATACATACTTATATTACCATAAAATAGAAGGCGATTTTCTTGGCACCTCGCAGAGGTAGCAGGAACAAGGGGGGGAGCAGAAGTTCAGCGGCTAGGGAGAAAGCTGTGGTGAGACGCAGGTACCAGACAGGGATGTGATGACAGAACCATGCCAGAGGGGTGGGAAGTGCCATAGACTGGAAGTGGATCCCTAGGGCTGAGAATGTGAGAAAAAATGAATACATAGTGTATTACAAAATATTTTTTAAAAAAATCGTTTTAATTTTTTTTTTCTTTTTAGTTTTTTTTTCTTCTGTTTCCTATCCCCAGTTTGAATTTTTACACATGACTGCAAGAAGGATGGAATTGATGGAAGTTTATTGTCTCTCCTTAATTTTGTAACTGTTAAAGAAAAGTAATTTTAGTTGATCTTGTCTCAGATTTTGTTCATAACACTTTGTTAAAATTAATTTTCAAGGTAGCATGTCAAATATTGCTTAGAATTAACTCTATTCATTCTATTTATCAAATTATGAGAATATTTATTAAAATTTAAATAATTGATTTATTTTTTATGAGATATCTTAAAAATCTCACAATTTATCTTAGTGTATTTTTAAATTCCGCTCATCAATCGCACCCATCCCCATTATTTCCTATATTTTACCTTTCAATTGCCACCAAGAGGGGTCACCGGATGATAGTTTGTTGATGGGTGATGTCAGAATGAGACGGAAGAGCAACCATTGCACTAGCCAGAATTTGACCTGATCACTTGGAGAGGAGCCCTTGCGGGAAGAATCCTTGTTGATACCAAAAGGTGCCACAATTATGCACAGGAAACCCGTTTCTAGGAGCAGTGTATCCCTGGAAGAGTCAGTTAGGAACTTATTATTTAGGGAATTTCAAGTAATTTAATTTTTCTTCTTATTTATTATGATCAAGAGAAGCTATATTTTAAGCTCAAACATACAAAGTTTCACAATGATGCCATTGTTTTTTTCTATGAGGATAGGAATTTCTGGAAGCAAATCTTGATATTATATTCAACTCAGTTACCTGATTTATCAAGAAATAATTTTCCTATTTTACATAAATTCTTCTGTAAAGAATTCTGTGTAGTCTCAAATATTGATTTTGACATCTTTGCAATGGTATACTTATCTAATTTCAGAGGTAATGAATGGTCTTGTGCTAGGTTCACTAATGAACCTAGCACAAGTGTTCTGCCTCATGGCCTGGTTATTGATTTCAGTTGGCGGCCTTGAGAGTTCCCACACTCATTACAGGCATAGCTGTCATGTGAAAGAGGCATGACCATTGTGTGAGAAAGCCCTTCATTTGCTGGAAACTCACAACCCAGCTACCCACAATAACCTCTCCAAGCCTAGGTTGGGCAAGGAAAAGCCAGCATCACAAACATTTCAATTTGGGTGGTCACCCACACACCCATCAAGTCCTGACCTCATTGGACATTGCTTAACTTCAGTGATATGGCAAGAAATGGTGTATTCAACATGTTATTGTTTCTGGCTTTTGATACCTTTCATTGACTGCCTAACCACCAAATAGATTGTCTGGTGAGTGAAGTGTTAGTCAAGTATTTTCTTCTCCTAGCCATCTAGGTCTAGAATATTAGAGAAAACTTACCATTGAAATGTCATGAAAGTTTGTCCTACTTGAAACAATGAATAGTAGAGTGACCAGAGGGTAAAGAAGTTTGGCTTGCAACAGAACTTCTGTGACACAAATCTGAAATACAAACAAATATTATATTATTAATGTCCTTGCTTTTCAGTCAATTATTTGAGTCATTTTACTGCACTCTTTCAGTCTGAATTAATTGAAACATGATTATTATCAAATCTTGAAACTTCTCAAGAAGAAAATATTTACGTGAAAAAGATCAAAAAATTAAAGTTCAGGATAAATTTAATTTTTGGGTGGTAAGCATAATATTGTCATCTCATTTATGGCTCAATCAATACTGTCACTATGAACTTATAGTGGACTTAAAAATTGACATTAAAGACCATGATTAGTTGGTTACCCCAAAAAATATTAAAAATTGTGGGCTCACACATTTATTTATTAAGTGTATGTTAGTAATACTGAAAAAATAATAAAACTTTTGTAAAAAATAGTAGTATTTATCAAGCCATCTGAATAACATGGTCCAGAAGTGGCTTTTGTATAATAACATGGTGGACCACACACAAGTTTATTCATTGTGATAACATCCTAACAGCAGAGTTGCAGAACAGCTGCACCTCCAGACAAAAGAGTGTTTTTTCAACTCCCAGGTAGAACAAAGTGAAGATCATTGCACACTTAGAGAATAATTATTTATTCTAGAAAGAATCAAGAAAAAAAACTGCAATTGAACTTGTCAGGTGCTAGAAAGAGTGACTCTATATATTCCATTTTAGTCCAGTTAATGTGAAAGCACCCCCAAAACATATTCCCAACAGCTTTGTCTGGTGGTAAGAACCATGATTAAATTTACCCAGTGAAAGCAAAGAAGATTCCAATGAGAGCCAGCACTTCCATCATGTATGATGTGCTCAGTCCAATGAATGGGGCGAGCCATAGTAGTGTGGGCTTCCGTTGCATTTTCTTGTTTAATGGAAGAGACTCATCCCCTTCCAGTTGACTGCGGGCAGGTAGAATGCCATTGTCTCCATACAAGCCTGAAGAAAATCATAGGTAAGAATAAATTACTGTCAAAGGGGAATAGTTTGAGAGTTACTGCTAGGTTTATGGAAAGAAACATACCTAACTCTAGTTTTCAAATGATAGTAATCATTTGCAAACAATGTAGACATACGTACCAGGAATCTGAACATAGAGAGAAGCAAATGCGAACACATACACCAGACAAATGCTTCGGAGAAACAGATTTCGCGTGTATCTAATTTGGGCCATGATTAGAATGTTAAAACCTGCAAGTAGCACTTCCTAACCTACACTGAAAATATTTAAATTAAATTAAACATCAAGTACAGAGAGTGTACACACAAGACAATCAATAAAACGGAAAAGTGCAGAGATAAGAGTTTCAGCACTCAGCTCATTAGTGTAATCGCTAGAATCTTGACTATCTCAAATAGAAAGCGGCTGAAACTGAAACCTGAAAGCAATCTCTGTGCTGATGGTAGAAGTAGAACTGTAGAAGGAAGCCGAGCGGCGAGTACGGCAAGACGGCAACAATGACGTCACAAGTCAGGTCATGGCGATGACGTAATACCATTATCACAATGTTGCCAATGTGCACCCCTGTTCGTGCATGATGAAATAGATATTATGCACAAGTAAAATCAGAGGCTCTTATAATATTTTCTTAAAATTTCTTGTAGAAAAACGTTTATTCTAAAAAAATATATAGCAGTAAAAATAATGTGTTGTCTGATAAGCCTTTGGAGGACTTGCAAACTCTAACACCAGGTTTACCAGGTAGAGTGCATTTTTGTTTATTTATTAATTGTATTTTGCCAATATTGAGAGGTCCTCCGTCACGCCAAAGTGTGATAAATTGAGAGAAATGCTGTGAAAGTGGCCTTCCAGTCCTCTAGCAGGTTGCCAAGATGACAAGGGGTACCATATGTTTGTGTTGAAATACCAATGAGGATGAAAATGAGAACCGTGATGAAAGAGAAATAACTTATATAATTTCAACAATTTGGATTTTATAGACAGAATATGGAGAAGTATATGTAAATATTTATTAATAACATATTCACAACTTAAGTTGTAGTTTATTTTACAAACACAGGAGATATAACACAAGACAGATTAATGAAACAATATTATATAACAGAAGAAAATTATACACCACCCCCCCTGGGCCCTTTGCATTAGGTATTTGTATTTACAGGGGAAAAAAGTACCTACATGTTAAGAGATATAATACAAGACAGATTGATGAAATATGTAATACAACAGAGGAAAATTACAGTATAATATACAACCCCCCCCCCCCTCCTATAGTTTGTATTTCTGCCATTTTGTTAGGTATTTTATTTTACAGGAAAATATACAGGTTAACACTTTGACTGCCATGGGTCGCATATATGCGAGACACCGTTGGATACTTTTATTGCGTGGGTCGCACGTACGCGAGACATCTAGCTCTAACTTAAAATGTGTGTCTCGTGAATTTGCAACCCTCTACTGTGTATTTTAAATGGTATTCTGAAAGCGTGGCGCCTGAGGAGAATTTTGGTTTTTATTTGAGAAAATTATCTTGAAAAATAAATTTTTATTTATTTTTCCAGACCCCAAGCTGTCTCGCACATATGCGAGACAGCTTGGGGTCTGGGTAAACACAAGCAAAAAGGTCTTGGCAGTCAAAGTGTTAAGGATATTATACAGCGACAGATTGATGAAAAATTACATACCCACAATAGAAGAAAAATTAAGTAAAATATGCACCCCCCCCCCCCCCTCATGACAGTAATGTGTAACTATAAAATTACTATGTATATAACTATGTAGATATGATATTAGATGCCGTAAATATGATTTCGGAGGATCTAATATTATTTGTGTTAAATTATTGTATACATATAATAAGTTTTGACTGATTTACCTACCTACAAACTATATTACGCACAAAGCATCTCGGTTATTTCATTTCTGTAGCACTTGGCAACGCAACATTCTATCGGTTCTGCAATCAAGATTCGTTTACAAGTTACAAAAAAAATAAACCCATTCAAAACAAATATTTTTCAGAGATTTTTCGTTAAACGGGACTCATACAACAACACCGGTAGAAACACGTGGGTAAAAATAAACAAAATGAAAATTTGAAATTGCTATAAATTTTACTTACAAATTATCATCAATTTTATTAATTCATTTAAAATTAAAATCCCATCTATGGTTTAAGTTTTAAGTAATTTCTAGTCTTAAAAGTCATGAGTCTCCTTAATGAGGTAGCTTTCAGTTGTGATGGCAGTGGTGCTATTTCTGTGTGGGAACCAAAGGGTGGAACATTGCTGATGAGCTACAAGGGAGCAGGAGTTTTGAATCCACAAGCTCTCTGTCTCCTGGGGAATGATTATGTGCTTGGAGTGGAGAAAGGTAAGTGTGAAATTGTTGAGTATAACTGTTAGAAAAACACATAGAAAAAGTACCAATGGTGTCCCTAGGTACTTGTACGTTATTGAAATTGCAAATGTTGATATCATGTTGAATAGACCAGTTCTTGTCCAATCACTGGAGTTCAGCATTGTGAGTGTGGATATTACCTACTTAGATGGGTGACTGCTTGGCCATACCTTTAGTAGTAATATTTCGTTTACTATTAAAAGTTCTTTTCCATAGGCTGGTCTTGTGAACATGAAGATCATTATTAATGAAACACAGTAATGGTATTTTTACCAACCTCAGTAGCTTAATTGATAAGGTGGTGGACTTGTTGCCTGTGGTTCAAGACTTCAGTGTGGCAAAATTTAGTGAGGTGAGTTCGAGTTATAGTGACATCACAATTTTACATTCAGTTAAAGTGAGCAGGGTTGTAGACATAACATTAATGTAAATGTCTCACTCATCTAAGCTATTACTAAGCGTACAGTGCTGTACCTAGGAAAGTAAACCTTAAAGGCTGAATTATAAAACAGAATTGAAGTTATGAAAAGCCAGTCTGTCACTCAACTTGCACTTTAGTGCACTGTGATTAGTTGATTCTCTGACTTGAAGGTGTGTCTTCTTTATCATCACTTTATCCTGTTGAAATTTATTTATAGCATAGCATTAGCTTTTATTAACATTTACAAGAACAAATCAAAGTAGGTACCTAATAAAAAAGAGAAACAATGAACAATGACAGAAAAGATTCATATTGGTATATCAAGTTGTTTAATGTACTGGATAGCATTTTCTGAAGCGTAAACAAAATTTAAGATACCGTGGCTCTTATAAAATAAGTTAGAAGTAAGTTTGAATCACTTATACCATTACCATATTTTCCTATCACTCTTACAAAAAATTCAAAAATAAATATTGAATGGTGTCTTTTATGTGTCATAGATTTCAGTTTTAATAAGGGTAGATTTAAGTTTTTTCAAATAAAATCTTATATTATCCTAAAATATTTTCTGTTATAATTAATAGGTAAACCAATGATCCATGCCTGGCCTGTGAATAGTCAAGAGAAAGCTCAACTCCGTTTGATATGTCCAGGAAGAATTAGTTCCATGCAAGCAAGTCCTGATGCAGCTTATATTGCAGTATCCATTGAAACTAAACTTCATGTGTGGCAGGTAACAATGGAAAATCATTATAACCAGTGGATTACTAAACATTTTGTTTTTATCCATCAACTTTTGCTCCTGAGAATGTTATTTAAATTAATAACTAACATTGGACCAGTCTTCTTCTTTCACTTTGCCCTTTCCTTTATCTACTTGGGGTTGGACAAGGTTGAACACATTGTCTTTGTGGTTGAGGTTGTTCAGCACTCTTACTTTCACATTTAATGGTTGGTGGCCCTTCCTAACACCAACCTTGTTAAGTGCCAACAATTTGTGCTATTGTTTTTTGGCCTGTCGTGCATGGTACCATATCTATTTATGTCCCCCACCAACTTTAAATCAGTTCCTTGTACCAAATTACTTGAAATTTTTATCAGAATTTTTTATTGGTTTCCATTTTTTCTGAAATTTGTTTATTAAAGTTGCTATAATTATTCATCATCATCATCATCATATCATCATAGGGTGGCGTCATTGTGAGCGATGGTAGCCAGACAGTGGAGGAATGACTTAACACTTCTACCACTGCCTTTACAAGGAGGCTAATAATTGACAAGGACCCCCAGAACCAAGCCAATGCTGGTCTACTCCCTGTTTATAGTACCCCAGCCAGACTTAAATTATTACTTGAATATTATATTCTCTGTAAGTACAAAACATGTGCAACCTCATTTGTCCCTCTTCGTGTAATATATTTTTAGGTGACTGAGTGTCTGTTATTTCTTATTTTGAAATTTTACACATTCATATCTACTTTTTCAGATCTCATCAGGCAGACTGTTAGCCACAGCAAGCAGCCACTATCAACCCATCACTGTTGTGAAGTGGTCAGCAGACAGCAATTTCATCATTACAGGTTGGTAGTTACTCCTCTAGTATTTACACAGAATATCAAAAGTTTTTACGAGTTCCTAAAGAGAATTGACAAACTTTGACCATAAAAATGAGAAAAACAGTCAGGCTAGAGTTTAACATTTAGTTCACTATTAAAACTCTAAAAAGCTTTGTAATCTAGTATTGTGGTTATTGAAAGTGCAGAATACTATCATTTAATAGCTTTTTGTTAACATAATAGTTTATTCAATGGAAATTTTAATGAATGGGAATTCAGTGAGCTAAGATTAGCTGTCAGTAAACAATAATCTCTACAGCTCTACACAACAATAATAATAATAACACTCTTTAGTGGAAGGTAACCACCAGGCAAGGCTAATGCTTAAAGCATTTTCTATCACCTAACCCTCAGAGTCTTATTATTATGTGGTCACAAACTCAAATCAATGAGGAAAAATTCATGCACTGGGTTGGATTCAAACCAACGGATCCCTACGCTACCTGAATTACCAGACTAGCACATGAACCAATTGACTACCAATGCACAACAATACACATCACAAGTATCCCATCATAGTTTTGAAGTGGCTCTTTCTTTCAAAAAGGACAGTTCTTGACTTTTCTCAAACTCAACTATCAAAATATATTTATCTATGCCAACATTCATATAATAAATTCTAATTCATAAAAAAATTTCATAAAACATTCATAAAAAAAAGAAATTGCCACAGGCAATAACCCTGCCCTTTAGGTAGGACATTTCTCTCTTTTTTTCCTTCTTGTATATTTGTTTAATATTTCATTGTGTTCTACTGTATATATTTTCTGTTCTACCTAATAAAGCTTTAAAAAAAATCTATTTTCTTCAGGTGGAGATGATGGTAATGTGTGCGTGTGGCAACTGTCCCGACTCATATGCAAGCAGACTGTAGCATTTGGTATTCCAAACAGTTCCAACAAGGGAGTGACGGGGCTTAGTGAGCCATTGCATGTGAAGTCCCAGCATTCACTACCCGTCACCCATGTTGCTCTGTCTAGACTGGGTGCCAAGTCACGAGTAGCTTCTGTGTCCCATGATAGAACTTGTAAGGTAAATCTTTTTCATTATTTGGAATTTAACCGGATTTTTTTTTAAATTTATAATTCCTGAAGTAAAATAGTTGTATTTAATTTTTAACATAAAATTCTAGTAAAACTTGTAAGATTACACAGTTGTAAGCCTTGCAAGGTGAAGTATGTATTTATTATTTAGAAAGTGCAAAATGTGAAGTTCTTATAACCAAGTTGGAACACCTATAGAAATTTTCATGAAATAGTTCCTAAACTTGTCAAAATATTCAAAAAACAAATAATAATAATAACTCACTCAGGTGTTGGCTGGTTGTTAAAATTACTGTTTCTTAAATTTCTGAATAGGTACTTAAAAAGAAAATTTGAAAGAAAAAAAAAATACAAAAACTAACCCAATACTTCCGATTTCTAAAATTAGAAATTTCTCAGAAGTAATATCTGGTCTTTAAACTCTAGAACTTTGCCATAGTAGGTTTGTGCCATGCTTAATTATGTATCTGTATTAATAATTTATTCATCTTTTGCATTTTAGATATTTGACTTAGTTTCTGGAGAAGATCTCCTCAGCTTGGTTCTCGATACTCGGCTGACCTGTGTTACTTTTGATCTAACGGAAGACAACATCTATATGGGTACCAGTGAAGGGGTGATTAAGTCTTTCTGTCTCAGACAAGTGCCTCGAACCAGGGATCATCACGTACAAGACTCCAGCACCAGTCCTGATTTTATAGGTACCTAATTATTGTTTCATTAAGGGTGGAACTAATCTGACATATAATGTAATTATAAAAGCCCGGATTTTATGCAGCAAAAAAAGGCTAAAATATGCAATTGCATATGCAAGCGAAAAGCCCAATATATGCAAAAATGTAAACAAAAAGCCCAATATATGTAAAAATGTAAACCCGTAAACTCACTGAGCCAGGACTTAATTTTACTTTTTTCAACTGGCATTGTAAAGTTAGTATCTACCTATTTTAAACTCAAAATAATCTACTCCTTTAACTAGAGTTTCCGTTATGCATACACATTTCTCGAGTAAAAATCAGTAGAAAAGTTAATCGTTTACAAACACAATAAATTCACTGCAAGTAGAAAACAGCCGAAAACTAATAGAGAGGAAAGAGAACAGAGAAAGAAATACGATACATGTTCATAGGTACCTACCCCTCTCCCTGCCTATCCTACCCTGCTGATACATGGAGTGCAGATGAGAGTGTTGCAGACGTGTTACGACACGTTTGATCTTGTTTCAGCAGGCTAGCTGCTTGTCAGTACTCAGTAGGTACCCACATGACTTCACAATGGAGGTAGGTAGGTACACTCACAAAATGTGATTTTACAATTTACGTCCTAAGATTTGAATGGACTTTGGTAGCTCTGAGTAGGTAGATAGTGTAGATACCTTCTTACCGAATTTTTCCCCCTAATAAACCCCGAAATATGCAAATTTTGGCCAATATTGTTGAAATATGCATTATTTTGCTCAAATATGCAAACTCCAAAAAAACAGCCAAATTATGCAATTGCATATGCAAATATGCAATATGCAAAAATCCGGGCTTTAGGAATTATTTTTAACATTCTGTGAATGAGGTACATCCTATTCCTTTTTTCAACGTATCATTGTATAGAATCAATGAAGATTTTTATTTTCTATTACCTGAAATAAAAATGTTACAGTAATACATTCAGTCCAACTGAAAGCTATTTTTGTTTTTTTTTTTTTTTAATTTGATGAAATCTTATTTAGATATATTATACATAAATAAGAAACAACTCGTAATACTAATGCTCTAACAAAACCAACTGTCATCCTCTGATCTTTGTCATTAGCTTAACAGTAGCAATTTTGAACACCATAAAAAATCAATTACATGTATTCTAGCAATGATTTCATTTCGTTTTCAGGCCACGAAAAGCAGATCACTTCCCTCTCCGTCTCCATCACGGGAATTGTCCTGATCTCGTCCTCCCTTGACGAAACACTCAAGATCTGGCACACGGTGTCACGTCAATGTTTGCGCACCATTGTACACAAGGGTCCTGTATTAGGCACTTTCCTTACTCTTGTTCCACCCGCTATTCATGACTACGATTTCAATCCCAAGGTAAATATAGTAAAACTAGTCTCACATTTCTGTGCCAACCCAGGCTGGGTGAGTTTTATGAGGGTAGCTCGTGCAATGCTCAGCCAGTCAAGGGTTGTCCAGGAAATTGATATCAAAGTGGATCTGAGTGTCCATAGAAGCCTATCACTTGCATGAGGTGCTTGGATATCTGACTATCTGACCCTTACTGATGAACATGAAATTATGTATGTATGATTTTATCTGTGGTGAAGCACAAGGCCTCTTCACAATTTTTGTGGGTTGCGCAGCATTACTAAGAGCCTCCTTTACTTTTCAAATTCTGTTACACTAATTTCTTTTTACTCTGGTAATGCCGCCACTGGTCGTTACTCATACAAGTAACTACTCATTTTTCTTCACGAAGTATGAGTGGACCCCGAACATCCAAGTACAGAGCAGAAGAATTCCTGCCCCGCTGGGGATCGAACCCAGGTCACCATGCGTGCAATGCCTAGTGCGCTAACTCACTCGGCAACGGTGACTACTACATGATTTAATATTTTGATAGGTCCAATACTAATCCGTTTTCTCTTTTCTTCCCCTAGGTTCTGCTCAAGAGTTTTGACAAAACAGTCGAAGGCAATGCTGAACTTGTGATTGAAATCAATTCCCTGTCCACACTTCCCTCTGGTATCCTGGGCTCTCAAACCCTTCCCTGTGGCATACCCAGCAATCAAACACTTGCCTTGGTTCCAGAAGTCCAAACAAATGGGTCCAAAACAACAACTGAGAACGGACCGTCCAAGGCAGGAGGTTCTGAATCTAGTCAGATCGAAATTGACAAGCTGAAAAAGATTAACAAGGCCCTGTACGAGTATTGTGTGAAGAGCATCTTGCATACGACCCCGGCTAACCTGGCGAATAATGCCAATCCTGGCGCAAAAGCGAAAAATAATTCCAAGAAGAATCGCAAGACTCGACCTGAAGAGATTGACTACAAGAGGCAGAAGACGAAACCGCTGGGTTTCAAAGGAAAGAAAAACAAGAAGAATGGGCAGGGTGAGAAAAAGCTGAGCTTTGCGAATACCAAGGCGAGAGTAAGCAGTCTGACTGAGATTTTCAAATTGTAACAGTGATCACTTAATGACTGCTGGAGTGACTATTCATTGACAAACGGGGGACGAGATGTTGAATCCTGTCGTGAATGCTATGTCTACAACTTATGGCCAATAGTTCTAAATAATGGAAATAGCACATAGGAATTTATTTAAGAAAGATGCCCAGAAATAATGTAATGAAGGGTCAAATTATAAAATAGGACTACAACCGCCCTTCAAATCAGACTAGATGGCTGTGATTGGTTGAAGTACTTGAAGGACAGCCTGGCTAATTGGGCCCTTATATTATTATAAACTGGTTGAAGTCCCACAAGAGAAGCCCCAAATATCACAACAACCTCTATTAGATCTATTGTGACAGAATTTGGCCCTTAGAGTTATTTATTGTGCAAGGTATCTTGAAGGAGATAAGAATTAGTCATTGGTGAGTAGGAATAACCTACACTATCCTCAGAATATACCAGACTCTTAAATTTATGATTAGTTTGGATATTCTGGAAGAAAAGACTAAAGAAAATGAATTAAAAATAAAATTTGAAAAAAATTTACTGTTACAAATGTGTTATTTCTTACTTTTTCCCATTTTGATATGTGGTTTTGGGAGCTCAGTAGAAACACAGTTACAGACTCAAGGCGAAAGTCTCTGAAAGTGTGTGTATCAACTTTCAGATTGGAATCCTGACGTTTACTTTAGGTTTAGGTGCTGATGACCAACGACCATCCAAAGCTAAGGGGCGGGTCGAGATGTGCCTGCCAGGTTACTGTTCAGGGCTCCCGTATATTAACCCGCAATCAGTACGGTTGTGAGAGAAATCTCTGACATTTTCATTTTATTGATCGGATTCATGTTACTTCATTGCCTCTATGAAGAGATAAGAAATGCTGTGCCTTTTGTTTTGATTTTTTATCTCTTACTTACTTTACTTTCCGTGTCCAGTTCTGGTTCATATTTTGTCCATCCAGAAAAGAGCTGTCTGGATGGCTGTGTCATTTGCATAAAATAGGTCTTGTTCTGTGCAGGGTCTCTCTAGAAGGGGACAAACAAGTAAATGTGCTGTGTCTTGCAGTGTGCCACATTCACACTGTGTATCCGTGTTGGCAGGTAAAATACCCCATTTTTCCAGGTTTGTTTTGCACCTCGCCACTCCAACTCGCAAGCGGTTCAAAGTCCTCCACACTGGATAGGGAAGGTTGCTTCCAGGGGAGAGTTCTTCTTGAGGCTCTGGATGATGCGGGAGAGTCTCTTTCCACTTGGATAGGCGAATACTTTCTGGTGGATCTTGGAGGTGGTTTGATCTTGCGAGGAAACTTTTCCTTGATTTGAGTCTTTGTGGGGCAGGATCTTCTACTTGTTTCTTGCGTTCCACATCTCTAGCTACTTCTCTCCTGATATCAGGTGGAGCGATACCGATGAGAGTGTATAGTTTTGAGATGGGTGTGGGTCTCAAACATCCACTAATGATTCTTGCTGACTCATTGATAGCTACATTTACTTGTTTGACATGTGCTGATGCCTCCCAAACAGGCGCAGCATATTCCGCCGCCGAGACACAGAGGGCCAACGCTGATGTTCTGAGAACTGAGGGTTTTGCACCCCATTTTTGGTTAACCAGTTTTCGGAGGTTGTTATTTCTGGTTGTTAGTTTACCTTTCAGCTTTTTACAATGTTCTCTGAAGGTCAAAGTGCGGTCTAAGGTGACTCCAAGGTATTTAGGAGTTGGACAGTTTTCAAGTGTTTCACCGTTCCACATGATGTTGAGTTTTCTTTTGGCTTCTCTGTTGCGAAGATGAAATGCGCATACTTGTGTTTTCCCTGGATTTGGTTTTAGATGATTCGCTTCATAGAATTTGGTCATTGTTTGCAGGGCATTTGTCAGCGTTGACTCCACTTCGGTGAAAGATTCTGCTTGAGCTACTATTGCAGTGTCATCGGCGTATATAAAAGTTCTTGTTTTTTCTGGTATGGGCTGATCGTTGGTGTATATATTATACAGTATGGGGGAAATAACACTGCCTTGGGGCAGGCCATTCTTCTGTGTCCTCCATCTGCTGTTCTTTCCATTGAGTGTGACGAAAAATCTTCTGTTCTGCAGAAAGACGGCGACCATACGGGTGAGTTTGCTGTCTCCTGTCGTGTTATACAGTTTTTTCAGAAGAATACGGTGGTTCACAGTATCGTAAGCGGCTGTGAGATCTACAAATACTGCTCCTGAGACTAGTTTTTCTTCATACCCGTCTTCAATATGTTGGGTGAGGTTCAGTATTTGGGATGTACAAGATCTTCCTGGCCTGAAACCACTTTGTTCTTTGATGATCTTTTCGTCAACTTTCAGTGCAATACGGTTAAGAATCATTCTTTCCAATAGTTTGTAGAGGTGACAGAGCAATGATATGGGTCGGTAGCTTTTGGGGTCATTAGCGTCTTTGCCAGGTTTAAGCAAAGCTACAACTTTAGCCTTTCTCCAGGCTTTAGGTATCTGCATGGTTTGGACGCAGCTGTTCATCATCTGCAGTAGCCATTCTAAGGTTTTAGGTCCAAATTGTTTGATTTGCTCTGTCCGCAGGTCATCGATACCAGGAGCTTTGTTTGGTTTCATCATATGGATGGCGGATCTTAGCTCAACCATGTTGAAACGTTCACTTAGCTGGCTAGTTTCGTCCTCTCTTAAGATTAACTTTTCCTTTCTTTTTGTTCCAGGTGCTTTTCCGTTTTTGAGTAGTTGGGATGCCACTTGGTTTGCTGTGACATTTGGGAATTTGTTTGTCCTTTCAGTTGGGTCTTGGCTGAGATTTTTCAAGAGTTGCCACGCAGGTCTACTGTTCTGTGCCATGTTCAAGTTCTCCAAGAGATTGCACCATCTTGATGTTCGTTCTTCGGCAATGGCTGTTAGAAGTCTTTCTCCTGCTTCGTGTGTATCATCACTGAAAGGATCTTCCTCATAGAGTTTTTGATAACGGTTGAGAAGTGGGACAGAATCTGCTGTCAGTCCATGTACGTAGTGGGTTCGACATCCTCGAGGAATAGTTCTCCTGGATACTATCTTTACCATATTGATGAAAACATCATAGTTTTGTGGTACTGGGGGAACACTTTCAACCTTATTATCAAGTTTTCTAGCAAACTTTTCCCATCAAACACCTCGGCCGAGGTGTGAAGAACGCCTATACAAAGAAAGAGACAGCCCGGCAGAGTGTAAGGTTACGGAAAACATAGTTCCCATGCATTTCATGTACTTTCAGCCAGCGAAAAGTGCAACATGAATTTCAAAAATTGCGATTTTTATTGCAGAAATGAACTCTACGTTGAAAAATAAATTGATTTGACTTTTTGTTTGACTTCCTAGGCCAACGGGAACCCTATTTTCGAGATTTAGCTTTCTTAAAATTAAATCTCCTTTTGAAAATTGATTCTTCCGGTTTGATAACAGCACCGAAACTGCACAATATTGGTTTATGTTGAGAACGGGGTATAGCATCACCAACTTCTTTTTGACATTTTCATGTCTTTGCTCTGGCACATAACCAAAATTTGTGTGACGAAATTATGTAACGAAATATTAAATTATAAAAAGAGAGAAGAGAAAAATTATGTGTCATGCGCACAATACGAAATTTGGTCAGTTGAGTTTTAGACCTTGAATAGTAAAGATGAAAATGTCCCAATGGTTGCAGACTCGTATGCAAGCGTTTCTCCTCTGCCATCGGAGTTTACCGCAAACCCCTTCGTCCGCTTCTCTATAGATTAGAGTTTCACTTTGTTATGAGATCGACGATAGAAACGGAATTCTCGAATAACTCTCCTCCTTCCATTCGATGAGCTTAACTACTCTAGACTCTAGGCCCGAATTTTTTACATTGAGGTGCAACTTTACTTGATACAAAGATGTTGTCAGGGTTGTATCCTCTTCTCCATCTAGCACTAATGAATGAAGGCGGTAGTTTTGCGTCGTGTATCAGTTGTAAGTGTCCTCGGTCTGCCCACAACTCTAACTGTCTGCCGTTGTCATCCGTCTCTCTGTAGCCCCATGCAGTCCCATGACAATTAAAATCACCAATAATAAAGTTGATGTCATTATAGTTGAAGTTGTCAGGTTCCTTAAAAGCAAAGTCTTCACCTGGAGATTTGTAAACTGATGTGACTGAGAAGTTGGATGTGCGGATTGTAAGGATTTCCACATTATTGAATTCCGTGAAGGCAGCTGAGTGTATGTTTAGTCCGGGACGAGCAAAGACAGCACTCCCATATTTTTCATGTGGTCTTTCAATAATCAGTTCCATACCAGAAATATTTGGTTTTGGGAATGTAGGTCCTCTATGAGTTTCCTGCATCAGAAGCACGTCGCATTTGTGTTTAGCACACAATGTCAGATAATAAAACTTCCTTATCTTTAGATATTCCCTCAATGTTGATTGAGATCATCAAAATGGTTGGTCCTGAAAAGGACCGTTTCGACAGAACCATTTACAGAGTGTAGAGGAAGACAGAAAATAAAATCACAGATTGTTTATATGACTAGAAGATGAATAGAATATGAGTTTGAACTGGTGTTCGAAGGATTTGCCGATTTAGAATCGTTGCCCAGGGTACGCCCGATTGCGGTGGTAACTCTTTTTATATCGTTTGTATAGCAATCTTCGTGGAGGCTCCTTCATTTGTACCCCTTTTTTATCTCTAGTACCGATCAAGCAATTGACAGTAGAAGTCGCATACCTCGCGAATGTGTCGCATACCGTTCAAGAGTAGCTACTAAATACTAGATATATTATTACCAGAAAATAATGTTCTTTTTGTGTTCTTTTTTTTTAAATATTTTTATTAATCATACATATAATATGTATAATAAAAATTTAATTTTTTACTGTTTGAATCATAATTATGTTTACTGTATTTATACACAGGCAGATTTTCTTTAAAAAATACACACACGATGCAATTCAGTTCCAAACAAGCAAAAACGTGAGTCTCACACCGTACTGGATATATGTTACAAAACCGAACCGTACTGATCCCGGGTTAATATACATGAGCAGATCTGGCAAGCGCATCTCGATCATCAGAGGGGATGTTGTGGGGTGCCGGTCAAAAAGAAACATCTATTAAACATGACCAACAGGGAGAAGACCAGTGTCTCGTTAAAGGACTATAAACAGAGAACAGACTAGCCAACTCTTACAAGCCAGGCTAGCTTACAGTTTCCTGAGGGTTTAATGGCCTATAAAGAAAAGTCCAAGTCCTCATGATGGTTGATCGCACATTGAAATATATGGTTCAGGACGAGCCAACTTTGAAATAAAGTTGGCTGGAGACCATCACTCACCCTTCCAGCCGAAGCCAAGCTGGCTACAAAAGCTATGATATATTTCCAAATTTGATAAGGATATTATTTATCTTTAACTACGCCGCCCTAAACTTAAGGAAAAATCAATCATTGTTTTCTGCTTAACAAGTCAGTGTCCATGGCACGTTAAGAACATCAGTTCTCATTCTCTTACTGAAGTCAAGCGAGTCTAGGATAATTCAAATTCGCACCCACCCTCGTGATGCTGGCTCGAATATAACTCCCCAATTCAAGGTGGGTAAGGTTTATTTATTTGAGTAGCTGGTTTGTGAGTTTCCAGCGAATGGAGGGTGAATCCCCAGTCGTGATGTGACTATGTAGTTGATAGCGGAGTTAAACCAAAATTAAAAAAAAAAATCGCTGACAAGAGGAGGGCTCTCCGTTCACAGTTTGTGTACGTCTCTTTAAGTCCCCTCCCACCCGGAAGCCTGCATGAGGTTAAATCTCGTGTTCCACTGCTAACCCCACCCCCGCCAATTTGCGTTGACCATTTTACGTTTCAGCGGGATAAATAAATAATATCTCATTATTTACAATGCCCGACTAGAGTCCTATTTTTCTATTTATTATTATGTGGCCAAATCCCAAATCGGAGGATAACTTGTTATGTTCGGGCTGTGTGTCGAACCTGCGACCTGTGGATTATCAGATCGACACCTTGACCACTGAGCTACCTGGACCAAGAATGTAGTGAATAGACCCCGGGATCTATGCTAGACCCACCTATCAGAATAATGAAGCAGTTTTATGGCCGCGGTTCATCTGCATTACCGTAGACCCTTCCCTCATAACTTAGACGGAATATGCCCAAAGTCGACTTATAATTATTTGAGTACGGTGAACTAGAATGTAAAGTGACTACTTGCTCAAAAATTCCTATATCGGGCTAATCGAGCGACTATTGAAAAAACCCTACAAAATCTAGGGTTATTTACAAAAAATGGCAACACTGTGATTGTTTTTAAAATTTCATTCAAATTTCAACAGCAATTTTCAAGTTTTATCTGATTATCTTTCAGAACTCAAAATTCAGTTCTTTTTCAAGCTTTATCAGTGAAAACTAGTGATTTAATCATAAGGTAGACTAAAGACAGTCACTCTCTTCCCGTGGTCGTCCTCAGTAGCTATAGAAATAACAGTACAAAACTTAAAATTGACTCAGAATAGACATTTTCTATTCAAATCTATCTTCTGAAGAGACCAACAAAATAATCAAGCATTTTCTCTTTTATAACTCCCAGGTCTGACACTCTGACCAGTTTGGTTGAGAATGAGTTGCAAGGATGTTCATGAGAAAGACCCAGTGCTAGAAGAGAGGCTTGGAAGAATCCGAGAGGTCGGAAGCCAAGCTATATGGAGCCTGTCTTCTTGTAAACCAGGTGAGAATGAGATACTATTGTCTTTATTAGTGAGTTGATTCACTCAGTGTTCTGACTGAGGTATGTTTAAGCATGGAGGTCTCTAAATACAGAACAGACTGGCCAACCCGAACAGCAAGGCTAGCTTGCAGTTTCCAAAGGGTAGCAGCCCAAGTTCTCACAATGTTTAATTGCACATAGAAATATGTGGTTCAGGACGAGCCAACTTTCAACTTATGTTGGCTGGAGACCAACTTAAGAGAGTCCTTTATGTAGGGTTTTTGGTTACTCATTTGGCTCCTTGTAACTTTTATCACAAATTATCTCTTTGATGGTATCATAAAAAACAGTTGACTCACCTGCACTTTTGATTGCCTATTTATGGTACTTCAACAAGACAGTAAGGCCATTGTTTGCACCATACTGCACCTCTTAGGTAGGTACTTACTTAACAATGCAAAGACTCTTATTACCTAAATCTAACCTTTTTTTCAATCAATTTCCTCAGGATTTGGTGTTGATCAGTTAAGAGATGATTGCATGGACACCTATTGGCAGTCAGATGGACAGTTGCCGCACCTAGTCAATGTACAGTTTCGAAGAAAAACCACAGTTCAGGATATTTGTATATACACTGACTATAAACTTGACGAGAGCTATACACCAAGCAGGTGAGCTGAACTGGTGTTTTGTTTTCCCTATTCACCACATCTTTTACTTCCGTAAACAGGAGCATTTTTTTATCACTCTTCCCTTAGACTGAAGTCTTCCCTTCCCTTTGTATTCATGAGCATCAAATGAGTAAAATCATAATTACAGAGATGTGTACTTTGCTTTATCTTATTTGGTCAATTCACTTCTTTGAGCATTAATAGGACAGACATCTCCAATGTGGCATTACAACAACAACTATGAAATAAATTATTATTTTTATTATACTATGCTTTATTAGGTAAGACAAAGTAAAATATATACAGTAAAATACAATGAAATTATAAAGAAAAAATAAAAAGATTGAACAAAGAAACAAGAACAAAAAAGATAATAAAGCTAATGTTCTACCTAAAGGGGGGGGGGTTATTGCCTGTGGCAATCTCTTCCACCCAACCCTCAAATTAAATCAGTTCCATGACAGTTTAAGATTAAGAGATTTATGATATTTTATATTTGTCAGAGCAATGTTGAGCTTAGTAAAGACTTATGTAATAGGTGATCCATTATGATCAAGAGAAAATATACTGTTTTCTTATGGATTTTTGTTGTTTATTCAGAGTTATAAGAACATACATACATATATTATGAGATTAATAAGGTACCTACCTCTTATTTATTTATTTATTTTATTTATTTAGAAACACTTTATTAGTAGAACATACAGACAAATTCAGACAAATAATGGGAAAAAGTAAATATAAAAAGGACAATAATAATAATATAACACAAGAAAAAAATAAATAAAATATATACATATGTCCTAACTAAAGGGCGGGGTTATTGCCTATGGCAATGCCTATGCATTGGTAAGGCAGTTAAGAAGTACCTCATTGTCAAAAGGTGGTAGTAAAATCAGATACACTCGTAATATCATTTTTATGTTTCTGTGTCCTTTTTCAGGGTATCTGTAAGAGCCGGAACTAATTTTAATGACCTTCAGGAAATAGAAGTGGTGGATATGAATGAACCTTCCGGGTGGGTGAAAATACCCATCAAGGATATCCATGACAAGCCAATACGCACCTACATGATTCAAATAGCTGTGATGAGCAACCATCAGAATGGCAGGGACACCCACATGCGTCAGATCAAGGTATACTCACCTGTGCAGCAACACCAGAGCAGTATGTTTACCACAATGGAGTGTCAGCAGTATGCCGTAATCAGATGAATTCTGCTTAGCTTGAAAATTGTGGTTGAATAATATTGCTATTTTTCTTAAACCAAGTTGTAAATATACTGATGATTCTTGAGGCATGGACAAAACCAAATTTCCCATTTGGCTGGTCCAAATTTCCTGCTATCAGATGTGATTCCTGATTAAATCTCGAAGAAATATGTGCACATATGCTCAAGGTCATTAGTCCAATGTGAAATTCAGCAATTTCTCCTGAGTGGTTTATAGCTTGATTCATTTTTAAATCATCTCTAAATCTGACCCACTTACTGATTTACAGTAATATCTTCTCTTCTCTAGATCTTTTCTTTTGGAATTTTTATTTTGACACTGGTTTTCAGTATACTAGAAACCTTGACATTACTAGAAGTCTATTCTTACTTGTGAAAACCATTAGCTACCTAGGCTACCAATAAGATTAAAATAAAATCATAAAAAATAAGTTTCTTTTATACTTTTTGTAAATTTCGTATTGTTAATATTTTCAAATTCTATGTATTTATTGTTAAATAATTATTATCTGTGTGAATAAATTCCACTTGTGTGACGTTTTTTAAACAATGTAGTAAAACTGAATGTACAATATGCTTTTAATTTCTTATATCATACAGTTTTGTCAAAGGTAGTATTGGGTAGTAATAACAAAGGTATGAATGGGTTCCATGAACATGAAGTAGAACACACAAATGGCTCTCTTGTCCTGTGGGTGGAAAGAGAAATACATCCTAACTTGTAAAAATATAAATCAATAGCTGAACAAACCAAAGCCAAAGACCATTAATCCTAGTGTACAACTCATCACAGAGGCTGGCCAGATTTGTTCTATATTACTTTTTCAAAAGGAAGATTTATCATTTTGTGTTTATCACAATTGTAATATCACATCATAATTTACTCAAACTCACTTTTTTTTTTGTTTAACTTGGGATATGAACCACCGACCACGGGATTGCAAGTCCACTGCTTAATCAATGGAGCTACTGAAGTCGGATTTGAAGGAAGAGATATGCTGATTTCAAATTAAGTTTCATTCTTGCTATCCCTTTCACCTCGCCCCTAGATAAATGGCCCCAGATTTGAGTATTCACCTCGCCTGGTGGTTACCTTCTACTAAAAAGTGTTATTATTATGAAGAGATGTCTTTTTCTTTGGATGCTCATTTTCTCCATTAATCATCTAGGAAGCGACCCATCCTAGACTTTCCTGGCTGAAATACAAGAGAGACAAGTAAAAACAAGTGCATGTACATTGAAAATACTTTACAACAGATTCATACAAAAATTAGTTTTATTTTTTTTTCTTACACAATTAAGAACAACATTAAAATTAATAATAGCCTTCTTCACAGGACAAAACACAGGGAAAAAAGGATTCTTGGATTGAAGAAAGCTGCATTTCATATTCTAAAAGATCACTTAACCCAAGGATACTGAGATACAATAAGTTACATTACGTGCGTTTTCCCATTTATCAAGTTTTAAATTTTTAGTAAAATGATTTTTTAGTGGTTATTTCATCCATGAAAAATATCTAGGGAATTGAACATTCAGCACTCCTCTAGGATCTAAATTCTAAGCTGAGAATTTATAATAAAACATTAAGTAGCATTCTGTCTAGCAACAATAAACATTTATAAACCATTCCTTTTATTTACAATTCAACAAAGATTGTCATTTTCATCTCGTTTTAAGTACCTACAACATAAAAACCAGTTTTGTTAAAACTGTAAATAAATTTTCGAAATAAAAATATTAATAAAAAATAGAGAGAAAAGAATAAATGAATAAAAATTGATCTGTCAAATACTGTAAAAAATAATACCTAACACGTTTTTTTTTAAATATAAGTATAAAATAAAACATTAAAATGTAAAAATGTAAACAAAATGAGATAAGATGAAAGTATAATAAAATGAAATGTACTGAATAAATTATTAAAATGAAAATAATTAGTGGGAGAATATATCAGAAGTGTATGACAGGGTAACATTTTTTCTTTTCGGTTTTTGTACAATTTTTAAAAGGAAACTGAAAACCCTGTAGAATATAGAATTTTCTTTACATCAACGAAAAAAGTGTCAATAAATTTCTTTCTAAATAAAATATTCGTTTCAAGTTAACTGTACAGATTATATCTTACGTAAAAAAAAAAACAAATAAAAAATATTGATTTATAAAAATAGACAATTTCAATTTGAGACAGATAAACATCAACAAAAATAAAGTGAATTAGGGAGAGATTTATTGGGGTGTGAGGTGAACCTCACAAAGGATTCACTGCACCTATGTAGGGCCGAAGACCCTTGTGTTATTCTCGAACTAATTGGGCCGCGTTTTTACCCTTCTCAAGGGGCTGTAGGAAAGTGGGTAGTGTTGTTTAGTTAATAAAAATACATAATGATTAAAAAAAAATCTAATGTTCAAGTTTCTTTCAGCCAACGAATACAATTGCCATTATCATTCTAGAATAGACTTTTTCAGAAACCAATGTAACTTTTCCTTTTTCCATAGTAATAAAATTATATCTATTTATAAAGATTCACGAGTATTTACTGTGAAATTATTATAAAAATCTTGTCAATGGTATCCACCTGTATTTATGAACTCTAGAATTTTTCTGTAACCATAATTTAAACACCACCTTTTTTTTTCACCAGGACAAAAAGTTGAATCAGGATTATTCATCTCAGGTAGTCACAAAACATAATACGGCTGTCATATTTAACTATCAACTTTTTCTTGGCCAAAACGGTTTTCTTCTAGTTCTATTTTATTTGATTTTTGCCCAACTTTAAAACTTGGGGCAAAAGGACTTCGATTGTTATAGTCCTCTTTAAATAAATGTTCAAAAAAAAAAAAAAACTATAAACTTTTTCTTGACCCAAACGATTTTTCTTCCAATTCAGCCCATCCATACTGTTCCGAGTTTCTTTTCCAATTCACTGTCCAAGCAAGGCAACGGAGGAGCGGTGATCACTAGGAGAGGGAGGAGGGTTTGGGTGCGGTGTCCTGGGTTCGAGTCTTGTGGTGGGAGTTGACATCGCTGGGGTCGGGCGAGATTTTCGACTTGGAGTTGCCGCCTCCCTCCTTGGCGTCCTTGTGATGGTGAACTGTGGGGGAGTGGCCGTCCTTGTGATGATGAATCGCGGGGGAGTCTTGTGCGGTTCCGGCGGACGCCCCTGCCGGTTTCCCCGAGCTCTGGGGAAGTGAGGAAACACAAGGCGGTCATCAGAGCAAGCACACAATAATCGCTCACCTTTTTTTGCCACCATGCTTCCGCCGCCGGTTCACAAGGTATGAATGTGCTGAATATAACATTTAAATGCACAATCGCATAGTTACTTACGGAGAGATTTAATTCTATCATGGACTTGATAAACAATTTTGCCATGTAAAATAGAATTTTTAACCTTACAAATAGCTCAACCAAATAGGGCACCACACGGGATTGACACGCAACACACACACACACACACACACACACACACACATACCCACACACACACACACACACATACCCACACACACACGCACACACACCCACCTGTTGTTTGAGCCGGGCCAGGCGGGCCGTCACGATGTTGAGATGCCGCAGGATGTAGTCCTCCCCGGGGGAGAGGAGACACACCCACACACACCCACACACACACCCACACACACACACACACACCCACCTGTTGTTTGAGCCGGGCCAGGCGGGCCGTCACGATGTTGAGATGCCGCAGGATGTAGTCCTCCCCGGGGGAGAGGAGACACACCAACACACACACCCACACCCACCCACACACACACACACACACAGACACACACACCCACACACACACACACCCACACACACCCACCTGTTGTTTGAGCCGGGCCAGGCGGGCCGTCACGATGTTGAGATGCCGCAGGATGTAGTCCTCCCCGGGGGAGAGGAGACACACCTACACACACACACCCACACACACACACACACACACACCCACACACACACACACACACACCCACACACACCCACCTGTTGTTTGAGCCGGGCCAGGCGGGCCGTCACGATGTTGAGATGCCGCAGGATGTAGTCCTCCCCGGGGGAGAGAAGACACACCCACCCACCCACACACACACACACACACACACACACACACACACTTACACACACACACACCCACACACACACCCACCCACACACACACACACCCACACACCCACCTGTTGTTTGAGCCGGGCCAGGCGGGCCGTCACGATGTTGAGATGCCGCAGGATGTAGTCCTCCCCGGGGGAGAGGAGACACACCCACACACACACACACCCACACACACACACACACACACCCACACCCACACACACACACCCACACACATCCTCACGCAGCAATACTTAGCCGAACCATTTTCGCGTTGCGACTTAGCCGAACTTAAGAAAAGTTTGTCCGATTTGAATAAGGTTTATATCAATTGCTAGCAATTTTAATTTAAGAGATACACACTTCTCGGTTTTTTTTACAATTCTCAACCATTTCGAAAATAATTGAAAAATTCTAACGTTCTGCTAATTCCCGAGCGCGAAGCGACCAGTGCCGGTCTCTAAAATTTCCTCATTCAGCAATACTTAGCCGAACCATTTTCGCGTTTGATACTTAGCAGAACACGCAGATGAAAAAATAGTACTTAACCGAACATTAACGATTTTTGAAACAGCGTTGAAGGCACCGGTTCTTGTAGGATCACCGAAGTTGAGCAACGTACATCTTCGTGATGCTGGTATTCCGGCTTAACAAAGGCTGGGTGAGGTTTATGTGGATAGCCGGTTTTTTAAGTTTCCTGTGAAAAGAGGGTAACACCCCCGTCGTCATATGACCATGCAGTTAAAATTGGGGTTTAACGTCGCTTTTAAAAAAATAAATAATTGAAAAGTATATTATTGTCTTAACATAGCTTTGCTCGGGCAGGAAAATGAAATGATTAAATCAAGGCATTATCTACTTAATGGAACGAAACTTTACGTGTGATAAGTTTGGTCAGATGAGTCAGGTCCTACTATTACTTCCTAAATTTTCTAATATAATTATAATAGGAATGAAACATATAAGTTCTCAGGAAATTATTATACACAACTTTTGGTAAAACAAAATAATAATCATCGAAATAATTTGAAGATAAAAAACACTGCCAATTATGGACACAATACTTCCTCGTGATTATTTCACATTATATACAGTTACACGTAGGAAATTTTAATCAAAATCCATTGAGTAAATTCCGAGATTTGCGCGTTACAAGGAATATTTTTAATAGACCGACAGACGGACACAAAACCAAAATTGCTCAGAGCAAAAAAATGTTTTTTTTTTTTTTTTTTACAGAAACGAGCACAATACTAATATTTCTAATATTAGAAATATTAGTTTCTAATATTAGAAATTTCTCGGAAGTAATACACTGTCAATAAATTATTAACACAATACTTCCTCGTGATTGGTTTACATTGTATACACGTGGCAATTTTGAGATTTTATACTTAAGCTCAGTGGTTAAGCACTCGCTTCCTATGCGGAAGGTCCCGGGTCCGAACCCCCGCGCCGACAAAAATTTGTATTCAAAATTTGGTTACAGTTGTTTGTAGGGAATACCTTTCGGTGCGCTCGTGTTGACTCAGCACCTAAATGGTAAGTATTGTGTCACTTCTCGCCCATCAGAGTGGAGGCATACTACGGGATGGGCAGGCTACAACACAGACCACAAGCTTCTACAGTAGCCCCTGTTTATAGCTACGAAATAAAAAAGGCTGTTAAACACTCATCTTTAAAAAATAAAATAAAACTCCATTGTATCTCTTGTACAGTGCACTGGTAGTCAAGTGGTTAAAGCGCTAGTCTGGTGATCTAGGTAGTGTAGAGATCCGTTGGTTCGAATCCCACCCAGTGCATGAATTTTTCCTCATTTATTTGAGTTTGTAACCACAAAATAATAAGACTCTGAGGGTTAAGGTGGTAGAAAATGCTTTGAGTATTAACCTCGCCTGGTGGTTATTATATCTATTACTAGCGGGCTGTCGCCCGCTTTGCGGACCGAAGCATGGCCCGCTAGAAGCAAAAAATCCTTTTTCGCCAATGGCAGGTGTTGTAGTGGGAATTTCGAAAAATTCCGTCTTATTGCACATCTAGACTATAAGACAAAGCTACCTACCAAATTTCAGCTTCCTAGGACTTACCAGTTCGGAGAAACAGTGATGAATCAGTGAGTGAGTGAGTCAGTCAGTGAGTGAAACTCTCTTATATAAGTATAGATATCTTACCTTCCAATATAGAGTGTTATTATAACTAAAACCGCTTAACCGATTTTCTTCAAATTTTATATGTTATATATTATGGTAGAATACCGTTTTTCCTACAAACCCAACTCTACAAAAAATTGTGTATCGGCAAGTCATAGACGTTATTTTTGCACTTTTTTGTAAAAAAAATTGGATTTCCTAAATATCAAAGCTTATGATTTGGCTATAAATGCACAATGAGAACGCTAACTCCCAGCATATACAATATACATACATAATTTCGTGACAATTGGGTGTATTATTCAAGAGATATAAGCGTTTAAGTAAAAATATAGTGGTCAGACACATGGTCTGTATCACCAACAAGTGATAGTGCGAAGTTAATGAATTTAAAATGGGACCACCTACAATACGTCTCCTATACCTATATGTGTAAAAAATTTCGTCAAAATCTCGAAAGGAATAAGAAGTTGTAAAGTCGGCAAACTGTATAATATAAATAATTACCTCCATTCTCCCTTTGTTTTTATTTCTAACGGTCTGAATTTAGTGAAACACAACCTTTTTTTATTTATATGAGTTGCATTTGTACTTTGCCTTTGGAGCGTGGTAGGTATCCCCTTTTATAAGAAGGCCATTAAATACAAGAGATCTGCACTTTTAAACCTAAACAAAATTTGATCCTTTATTATGTGTTAACAACTATGACCTCCCCACAGACCCTCCACAGAAGAAGGGAAAATACTGCTATACACCTATACATGAATATTAGTCATTTGGTTCTGAGTTCGAGATTGTTGAATGCTATAATAATTCATAAAGCAATAGGCAATGTTGGTATGATCAGATCCGTTTAATAGAAAGAGAATAAAATGCACTGCCAATTATGGACACAATACTTCCTCGTGAATGGCATTAAAAAATTTCTACTTTTATTATCGCTAGAATCACAGATTTTTTTACTGAATCACTTGTATTTACAAGTGTCCCAAGGGTTGGGTGGAAGAGATTGCCACAGGCAATATATGACCCCGCCCCTTAAGTAGGACATTAACTTCATTCTTTTTTTTTGTTCTTGTATCTTTGCTCAATCTTTTTGTTTTTCTTTATAATTTCATTGTATTTTACTGTATATATTTTTTTTCTATCTAATTAAACTTATTATAAGATAAGTTTAATTAGTCTCAACCGATTCTCTTCAAATTTATTTATATGGCAAGCGGCCACAACGGAGTCTCGATAGTAGTATACGCACAAATGGGTCAAGAATGGCCTGGGTTATCAAAAAGTATGCATGCGATTTCAAAAAAATCAACGATATTAGGCAGATCTTGCGAAACGTTCTCCCAAATTGGCATAAAAACATCAACAGATTATTTCATTCCGTCCATTCCTTATCAAAAATGTCTATTTTGGGCTACCTCGAACTTTCAAAGGTCTGAAATCCTGGCAAAAATGCAAGCATCAAAAATCTGTGTTAGTCTATGCTTCTATGCTTAATAGTTAGTTGAGAGCTATTGAAATCAACTTTTGTTTTTCAAAAACCTCTTCATATATCCAAGTTATGAAATCATTTTGAAGGAGCCTTTGTGGCTTTCCTGTTGGCGGTACGGAAATTTTTTGGGAACCAAAAACGTATATTTTTGACTACTTTTCTCTAAAATTTAGTTTAAAATACCAAAAATTACATACTTGATGAAAATTGAAGGCAAAATGTCAAATATGATAAAATACCCCTTCAACTTTCGCTGAGTATGCAAACAAGTGGTTCCAAATGCTTGGTAAGGCTTCATTCACCATTGCCTATCTTCAGTTCAAATTTGAAAGAAATCTTTAAAGAGAGGTTATATGTTGACATGTTTTGCTTAAGATTTGACTCGATCTGAGATTTTGGATGTTTTCAGAAATCGAATAAACTTATCTTTCGAACCGTACGTCCGATTTGAATGAACTAAAGTGTTATCGATAGATCTAGTGGATTTTAAGATAGGCTGTTCTCGTTCATTTTCTGTCATTTTACATAAAGGGTTACTTTTTAACGGAAAACACTTTTGACGCACAACTGGGTTAAGAATGGCCTGGTTTATCAAAAAGTATGCATGCGATTTAAAAAAAAATCAACGATATTAGGCAGATCTTGCGAAACTTTATCCAAAATTGGCATAGAAACATCAACATGTTATTTCATTCTGTCCATTTCTTATCAAAAATATCTATTTGGGCCTACCTCGAACTTTCAAAGGTCTGAAAACCTGGCAAAAATGCAAGCATCAAAAATCTGTGTTAGTCCATGCTTAATCGTTAGTTGAGAGCTATTGAAATCAACGTTTGTTTTTCAAAAACGCCTTCATATTATCATGTTATGCAATCATTTTGAAGGAGCCTTTGTGGCTTTCCTGTTGGCGGTACGGAAATTTTTTGGGAACCAAAAACGTATATTTTTGACTACTTCTTTCTAAAATTTAGTTTAAAATACCTAAAATTGCATACTTGATGAGCATTGAAGGCAAAATGTCAAATATGATAAAATACCCCTTCAACTTTGGCTGAGTATGCAAACAAGTGGTTCCAAATGCTTGGTAAGGCTTTATTCACCACTGCCTATCTTCAGTTCAAATTTGAAAGAAATCCTTAAAAAAGAGGTTATATGTCGACATGTTTTGCTTAGGATTTGACTCGATCTGAGATTTTGGATGTTTTCAGAAATCGAATGAACTTATCTTTCGAATCGTACGTCCGATTTGAATGAACTAAAGTGCTATCGATAGATCTAGTGGATTGTAAGATAGGCTGTTTTAGTTCATTTTCTGTCATTTTACATAAAGGGTTACTTTTTAACGGAAAACACTTTTGACGCACAACTGGGTTAAGAATGGCCTGGTTTATCAAAAAGTATGCATGCGATTTAAAAAAAATCAACGATATTAGGCAGATCTTGCGAAACTTTATCCAAAATTGGCATAGAAACATCAACATGTTATTTCATTCTGTCCATTTCTTATCAAAAATATCTATTTGGGCCTACCTCGAACTTTCAAAGGTCTGAAAACCTGGCAAAAATGCAAGCATCAAAAATCTGTGTTAGTCCATGCTTAATCGTTAGTTGAGAGCTATTGAAATCAACGTTTGTTTTTCAAAAACGCCTTCATATTATCATGTTATGCAATCATTTTGAAGGAGCCTTTGTGGGTTACTTTTTAACGGAAAACACTTTTGACGCACAACTGGGTTAAGAATGGCCAGGGTTATCAAAAAGTATGCATGCGATTTTAAAAAAATAAACGAAACTAGGCAGATCTTGCGAAACGTTATACCAAATTGGCATAAAAACATCAACATTTATTTTTTTGAAATCGCATGCATAGTTTTTGATAACCCAGGTCATTCTTAACCCAGTTGGGTGTCAAAAGTGTTTTCCGTTAAAAAGTAACCCTTTATGTAAAATGACAGAAAATGAACTAAAACAGCTTATCTTACAATCCACAAGATCTATCGATAGCACTTTAGTTCATTCGAATCGGACGTACGGTTCGAAAGATAAGTTCATTCGATTTCTGAAAACATCCAAAATCTCAGATCGAGTCAAATCCTAAGCAAAACATGTCGACATATAACCTCTTTTTTAAGGATTTCTTTCAAATTTGAACTGAAGATAGGCAGTGGTGAATAAAGCCTTACCAAGCATTTGGAACCACTTGTTTGCATACTCAGCGAAAGTTGAAGGGGTATTTTATCATATTTGACATTTTGCCTTCAATGCTCATCAAGTATGCAATTTTAGGTATTTTAAACTAAATTTTAGAAATAAGTAGTCAAAAATATACGTTTTTGGTTCCCACAAAATTTCCGTACCGCCAACAGGAAAGCCACAAAGGCTCCTTCAAAATGATTGCATAACATGATAATATGAAGGCGTTTTTGAAAAACAAACGTTGATTTCAATAGCTCTCAACTAACGATTAAGCATGGACTAACACAGATTTTTGATGCTTGCATTTTTGCCAGGTTTTCAGACCTTTGAAAGTTCGAGGTAGGCCCAAATAGATATTTTTGATAAGAAATGGACAGAATGAAATAACATGTTGATGTTTCTATGCCAATTTTGGATAAAGTTTCGCAAGATCTGCCTAATATCGTTGATTTTTTTTAAATCGCATGCATACTTTTTGATAAACCAGGCCATTCTTAACCCAGTTGTGCGTCAAAAGTGTTTTCCGTTAAAAAGTAACCCTTTATGTAAAATGACAGAAAATGAACGAGAACAGCTTATCTTAAAATCCACTAGATCTATCGATAGCACTTTAGTTCATTCAAATCGGACGTACGGTTCGAAAGATAAGTTCATTCGATTTCTGAAAACATCCAAAATCTCAGATCGAGTCAAATCCTAAGCAAAACATGTCGACATATAACCTCTTTTTTAAGGATTTCTTTCAAATTTGAACTGAAGATAGGCAGTGGTGAATAAAGCCTTACCAAGCATTTGGAACCACTTGTTTGCATACTCAGCGAAAGTTGAAGGGGTATTTTATTATATTTGACATTTTGCCTTCAATGCTCATCAAGTATGCAATTTTAGGTATTTTAAACTTAAATTTTTTCTACGTACATTTTTAAATTTCATTTTTCTCAGTGTAAAAATAGTATTTAGCTGTACAATACACCCGTCAAAAGTAAAAATAGTAATTGGTAGTACAATACACCCGTCAAAAGTAAAAATAGTATTTAGCTGTACAATACACCCGTTAAAAGTAAAATTAGTATTTAGTAGTACAATACACCCGTCAAAAGTAAAAATAGTATTTAGCTGTACAATACACCCGTCAAAAGTAAAAATAGTATTTAGTAGTACAATACACCCGTCAAAAGTAAAAATAGTATTTAGTAGTACAATACACCCGTCAAAAGTAAAAATAGTATTTAGTAGTACAATACACCCGTCAAAAGTAAAAATAGTATTTAGTAGTACAATACACCCGTCAAAAGCAAAAATAGTATTTAACTGTACAATACACCCGTCAAAAATAAAAATAGTATTCAGTAGTATAATACAAAATAGTAACTATGTACGAGTACTTGGTACCGCTCTTGGGCATAATATTATAATATGGTAGTCACTTTTAACTTGCAGCAAAAGAATCATACACGTGAAAAAAGATTTATCATTCGTCTGGCAGGTTTCAAATTATTCAAACTAAATAAATGTGGATATGTGGAATCGCTCCTGTATTCTACATATCCAGTCTACATATCCAGGTATTCCGCTTGGGCTGTGTTTCATCTAAACAAATTTCTCTTCCATTCATTTCACTTTTCAGGTAAAAGAGGTAGCTAAATTATATTAAGAACAATCAATGCAAAAATTCAAGCTCACGATTAGCTCGGTGGCTAAGCACTCGTACAAAAGGTCCGCGGGTTCGATCGCTGGAGCCGACAAAAAATTGTATTCTAAATTTGGTTATAGTTGATTTTAAGGGATACCATCCGGTGCTCTCGTGATGACCCAGCACCTAAATGGGTAGTAATGAGTCACTTCTCGCCCATTAATACAAACCACAAAGGTC
>CM044960.1:36211193-36273693 GCA_024516035.1 Bactericera cockerelli | reverse complement strand
TAGAATAGAATAGAATAGGGCTCTCTCCACCAGCACCACACACAGGTTGTGCATGGCCTGGATGTTGCCTGGCTCCAGCTCCAGGATGCGGTTGTAGCACTGGAAACAGAATAATAATAAGAATAGAATAGAATATGCGGTTGTAGCACTGGAAACAGAAGAGAAGAGAATAGAATAGAAGAGAAGAGAATAGAATAGAAAATAGAATAGAAGAGAAGAGAAGACAAGAGAATAGAAGAGAACAGAAGAGAAGAGGAGAGAATAGAATAGAAGAGAATAGAATAGAAGAGAATAGAATAGAATAGAATAGAATAGAATAGAATAGAAGAGAAGAGAATAGAATAGAATAGAATAGAAGAGAAGAGAATAGAATGGAATAGAATAGAATAGAAGAGAACAGAAGAGAATAGAATAGAATATGCGGTTGTAGCACTGGAAACAGAATAATAATGAGAATAGAATAGAATATGCGGTTGTAGCACTGGAAACAGAATAATAATAATAAAATTAGCAAAATTATACTGGGACACTACAATTATAACCGACCGAAGAATCGAAGCAAACCGGCCAGACATTGTTTTCCTTGACAAAATAAACAAGAAAGTCAAGTTGATCGACATCGCTCATCCCGCGGATCACAACATCACCACGACCACAGCTGTCAAGATCCACAAGTATCAAGATCTGGCCATAGAGATCTCCAACATGTGGAATCCGTCGAAACGATCCCAGTCGTCATGTCTACCAATGGCCTGATTCACCCAAGCTTTTACATCCACTCGGAGAAAATTGCACTACCACCTTCCCTTGTCCACCAGATCCAGAAATCAGTTCTTCTTGAAAACTGCCGTCTTGTTCGCAAGTTTCAATCACATTCTCCTGACTCCTGACTCAAATCAAATAATTTTATCTATGTTTGCTATGAAAATAGCCCATAGATTCAAAATGTAAAATACCATTGTAATATGAGAAATAAAATGAAATAATAATGTCAAGTGAAGGAGTTACATCACGCAATTTTAAAGAAAATGTGAAGCTATTGGATATGCGACACTCTGTAGAAACAACTATCCAGAAGAGTGTGATCCTGCAAACTTGTCATCTTGTGCGGAAATTTTTAAACAATTAATTTTAACATACTAGTTATAGTTTTAGTGAGATAGACTGAAATGTCTCCGCAGTATTAACTTAGAAGCAAAAAAAAAAAAAAAAATGTATCTACCTCGAAATAATAATATCGCCTTATTTATACTGCCCGATTAGGACTATTAAGTCCCATTATTCCAGCCGTAAGCCCAACACGTATTATGATGTGGTAAAAATCCCAACTGGGAGGATAACTTGTCTTGTCCCGGCTGGGTTTCGAACCCGCGACCTCTGGAATCTCTGGATTCACACAGTGCCGCCTTTACCGTTGAACTACCGGGAATCGATAGCAGTCTCAAGGAAGCACTGTTAGGCCCAAATTATAAAGAGCCAGCGTTGATGGCGTGTTGAATGCACCGATTCTCGTAGGATCACCGAAGTTAAGCAATCGGTTCTCGTAGGAAAAAAAAAAAAAAATGAACATAATATTTTTCCAATGTTTCAAAACTGCCGCTGAGTGAAGAGCTCAATTAGGGATTCGAACCAACGGATCCCTCCGCTACCTGGATTACCAGACTGGCGCGTCAACCACTTGACAACCAGGTATAAAGATTGTTTCTAATAAAGTACAGAGTAGCAAATTTTCTGTCCAGTCGGGATTCGAACCTCGGTCTCCTGCGTACAAGCCTAGTACAGGACACAGTAGGCCTATTTTTCTTTTGGATTAAAAAAAAATTCCAGGTTCGATATTTCCAAATATTTCAATTTTATTCCAAACTCAACTTCACCTTATTCGTAAAAGAAAAATGCGTTTCGGTAGGTACTTTTAAAGATAAACAATGGACTTAACCTATAAAAGAACTGGAAGCAAGAATTTTCTACTTCCATTTTGGTTAACTTTAAAAGAGAAATTTTTCCTCTTCCAAAAGAAAAATGACTTGCTTCCAGTTTGGTTCATTTTATTCCCGTTTGGTTAACTTTGGTTGGAAAGAAAAATGCGGCTAGTGACTGAGGCGACAAAGCTTATATTATTACTACAGTGTGCTTTATTAGGAGGACAGAGTACAATGGTAACAGTATAAAATTAATAAAAAACAAACAAACGACAAAATAAATAAGTAAAAAAGAAAATAACAATAATGTCCTACCTAAAGGGCGGGGTTATTGCCTGTGGCAATCTCTGTTTAATCTCTATACATATATATAAAACAGAAAAAAGGACTACCTACCTACCTATGGTTGTTTGTTTGTCCGGAGTTGTTTAGCCAAAACGGTAAGAGATAGCGAAAAATGTCTCAGAATTGACCCCCCCAAAACCATTATCGCTTTGTCCAGAAAAATTATAAAACGTTCAAAAAGGCATTGCTGTGCAGCAGTACGGCCATGCCTTAGTAAATTTGAAATTTAGTCTCTTTGCAAAGCACGGGCAAACGGCTAGTTATTATTATAGTATGCTTTTTTTTTTTTTTTTTTTTTTTTTAAGTGGGGTTTAACGTCGCTTTCAACTGCCATGGTCATATCACGACGGGGGTTTTACCCTCCATTCGCAGGAAACTCACAAACCTGCTACTCACATTGACCTCACCCAGCCTGAGTGGGGCCGGGAAAAGCCAGCGTCACGAGATTAGAATTTGAATGGTCACCCATCCAAGTCTTAACCTCGCTGGACGTCGCTTTATTAGGAGGATAGAATACAATGGTAACAGTATAAAATTAAGAAAAAACAAACAAATGACAAAATAAACAAGTAAAAAAGAAAATAACAATAATGTCCTATCTAAAGGGCGGGGTTATTCAATTTATTATAAGCTTACATTATCAGCCGCGTCCAGATCGTTCATCACATTGATGTAGATGTCGCCGAGCAGAATGAGCGCCTTCACGTGGTCTGGATGCAGCCGGATGAGCTGGTTGAGGAAGGGCACCGCCTCGAGGGGGCGGTTGTCGTCGGCCAACAGGAGGGCGAGGTTGAAGAGGGCCGACCGAAAGGCGGGGTTGGTTTCGACCGCCGCTTGAACCAGAGCTCGCTCGGAGGTGTTGGCCTCGTCTGTGGCGAGCATGCCCAGGTTGAACAGGACGCGGTCATTGGTGCTCTCCTGGGGACGAGGGGGTTTGAAGGGTTAAAAATTTTCAAACTATGGAATTTTTCAATTCTAAATGACCATATAGTAGCAATGACGAATCATATCAAATCTATATATTTTACGGGTCTCAGTTCAAACCCTGGGCACGGCAAGAAATTAATAATCAGCTATGCCTAACTGATGAGTTCAAATAAGAACGAAACGATCGTCTTAGGCTGCTTGGGGTTGAGTATCACATATATAAATTGTAGTGATGAAAATTGGGCTAAATGTTACTAAAATATATAGATTTGATTAAAATTTTATTTTAGGATCGGAAACAATAGATCGCATTTTTTTTCTGTTTCCCAGTGAATGGAGAGTGACACCCACGTTAAATCGGGACTTTCAAAAAATTAAAATCAATGAACACAAAAGGAGCCTAGACTTTTTCAGTACATATCATTTTTAATGTAAAATATATTTTGAGTATTTCAAAGAGAAAAAAAAAGACATTGGATCTGGGCGTCCATATGACCATCTCACCACCTATCTCAAGGGCACGGATATAAATATTGTTGTTATTATCTACTGGAAAACTATTCTGTACCATTGTACATTATATCATCATCATCATAGGGTGGCGTCATGGTGAACGATGGTAGCCAGAGAGTGGAGGAATGACTCAGCACTTCTACCACTGTCGTTACAAGGAGGCTAATATAATTGACAAGGGCGCTCAGAACCAAGCCAATGCTGGTCTACTCCCTGTTTATAGTCCCCCAGCCAGACTGCTGGTCTACTCCCTGTTTATAGTCCCCCAGCCAGACTGCTGGTCTACTCCCTGTTTATAGTCCCCCAGCCAGACTGCTGGTATACTCCCTGTTTATAGTCCCCCAGCCAGACTGCTGGTCTAATCCCTGTTTATAGTCCCCCAGCCAGACTGCTGGTCTACTCCCTGTTTATAGTCCCCCAGCCAGACTGCTGGTCTGCTCCCTGTTTATAGTATACGTTTGAAATAAACTCGTTGGTTAGAACATATCCGGCGTGGGAAAGATAGAGAACATACAATGCAACATATTCCTCGCATGTTGGTATGAATTACAACATCACAACTCTGTCAGCTTTCTCCGTGCTGCCTCGTCTATTTATTTGTTCAAACATTTCAGAGGAGGGGAGGAGGGATAACACAGAAGGAAGAGAAGAGAGGGAAGGAGGGAGAGAAAAGAGAAAAAGAGGGGAGATGAGAAAGGGAGAGAGATATATAGGAAATTATAGGGGGGAGATTGAGATAAAGTTCTGGGAAATTAAATGGAGCAAGGGAAGGTAGGGCCAGGGGGGAGGAGAGAGAGAGGGAGTAAGAGTAAGAGAGACAGAGAGAGAAAGGGAGGGACAGAAAAATTTCCGATGAGGGGAGGAGGGATACCAAAAAAGGAGGGAGAGAAGAGAAAGAAGAAGAGATATGGGAAATTAAAAGAGAGGGAGAGAGACATAAAGTTGTGGGGAAATTAATGGAGCGAGGGGAGAGAGGAGGGAGGGAGAGAGAGAGAGAGAGAGAGAGAGAGAGAGAGAGAGAGAGAGAGGGAGAGAGAGAGGGAGAGAGAGATGAGGAGGGAAATCCGAGGAGAAAATGTGATATATTAGTTTACCTTTTGTGATGTTGTACACAGTGGCAACAGTAGGTACGAGGCATGTTTGTGAATATTGTGTAGTTATAATCGTAGTTCACAACAAACTCAAAATACCTAGATGAAACACAATACATCACACACAAAGCATCATACCTGACATACCTCTACAACATGCGAGCTGTCTCACTCCCTCCTCAACCCTTTCTATATCTCTCTCTCTCTCTCTCTGCCAACCCTCCTCAACCCTTTCTATCTCTCTATCTCTCTCTCTCTCTCTCTCTCTCTCTCCTTAACTCATTGTCTGTCCCTTTATTTTCCTCTCTCTCTCTCTCTCTCTGTCTCCCCTTAACTCATTGTCTGTCCCTTTATTTTCCTCTCTCTCTCTCCCCACTGATTGTTTCTTTCTCTCTCTTTCTTCATCCCATTGCTTGTCAATTTATCTCTTTTTTTTTCTCTCTCTCCCCCACCATCCTAAACTGGGGGACTATAAACAGGGAGTAGACCAGCATTGGCTTGATTCTGGGGGCCCTTGTCAATTACTTGCCTCCTTTTAAAGACTGTGGTAGAAGTGTTGAGTCATTCCTCCACTGTCTGGCTACCATCGTTCACGATAACGCCACCCTATGACGATGACTCAAAATTTGGTCTTTCTTTGTTATGTACCTCTTTCTTTGTTCTTTCTTTGTTATGTACCTATATAATTATTCAAATAAATAAATATTCAATTCAATACAAAATCGTCGCTGCATACCAGCCTCAGCCTTCACTCTCACCTTGTGCAAAAGCTTGAGCAGTCTCTCCCTCGCTATCTTGCGCAGCTCAGGTCTCCCCAGCTCGGTGAGTATGATGGCAGAGTTGAACAGAGCCTGGGCGTGCTCAGGGTCAAACTCCAGGGCCTTGTCTAGGTAAGCCAGGGCCTGGGAGGACTTGTTCTGCTCCAGGAACACCACACCCAGCTGAGGGGAGGAAGGAAGTAAGTAATACATATTTAATAATAATAAACTCCAGGGCCTTGTCTAGGTAAGCCAGCTGAGGGGAGGAAGGAAGTGTTACATATTTAATAATAATAAACTCCAGGGCCTTGTCTAGGTAAGCCAGGGCCTGGGAGGACTTGTTCTGCTCCAGGAACACCACACCCAGCTGAGGGGAGGAAGGAAGTAAGTAATACATATTTAATAATAATAAACTCCAGGGCCTTGTCTAGGTAAGCCAGCTGAGGGGAGGAAGGAAGTGTTACATATTTAATAATAATAAACTCCAGGGCCTTGTCTAGGTAAGCCAGGGCCTGGGAGGACTTGTTCTGCTCCAGGAACACCACACCCAGCTGAGGGGAGGAAATATCATTATTATTGACATTTGTCCTTGTGCTTTCAACCAAGATAGTATTTGGGAATAGGGTTTGTTTCACTTTCTATATGATCTTAGGAGATACTTCTCAAGTTGCACTGGTGGTTAACGCGATAGTCTGATAATCCAGGTAGCGTAGGGATCCGTTAGTACGATTTCCACCCGGTGCATTAATTTTTCCTCCTTGAGTTTGTGACCACATAATAATAAGACTCTGACGGTTAGGTGGTACAAAATGCTGAGCATTTACCTCGCCTGGTTTTCTTTCCACTAAAGAGTATTATTATTATTATTATTATTAGTTGTTGAAAATGGAAATATTTATTGAAACAAAAAGTGCTACTAAGAGATTAAAACTTTGACATTAAGCAGCTCGCCGCTGTAATATGAATAGTAAATGTAGTCTGTGGATTAAAATAAATCCGTGACGGGAGCTAAATTTTTAAAATAAACAGCAGTCATAATTTAAAATTCTAGACATCGCCGTTCAGAATCAAAAAAAGCTAGCAGAGAAAAAGGTTAGGTAGACACGTAGAATTCAACCCCCCCCCCCCCAACACTCCAGGCCCTGCAGTAAAATTATAATGAGCGACATTGAGTGAAAAAAGGGGGGGGGGATAGATTGAGGTGTTAATGAACTCACCTCTACCCTCTCTCTCTCCAAACCCATAGCTTTCCATTATTTTGTAAACTTTAATCTTTTAAGTGCCTTTTATTTCGGTCACTTTTTTGTATGGCAAAAAAAAATTATATATAAAACTAAACATTTTTCACGTTTGCGCTATACCCCCATCTATGTTATTCCTCCATCAAAAAAAAAGTTATACTTTCGCTCTTGTTTTAACTATGGAATTAGTATTCTTTTCATTTTTACTTTCCTCGGGGCTGGAAAGAATTTCTGAATGTTTTCCTTTCATAGCAGAGTTTTTTTTATGATTCAAGGTCTTCGCCTAGTTCTTCTTTAGCATGAGAAGAAAAACCTACAGGGTTAGTTAATCCAAAATTTTGTATTTATGAAATATATTCAATACCTACGAGTATGCTGCCTGCTAAGTTAGTTTTTTGACGTTAAAACATTAGTGTAACCTTACATGTGTGTATTGTGTGTATGATTTTATTTGTGGTGAAGCAAAAGGCCTCTTCACAATTTTTTTGTAGGTAGCGCAGCATTACTAAGAGCCTCCTTCACAATTCGAATTATTCTATTATATTCATTTCTTTTTACTCTGGTAATGCCGCCACTGGTCGTTACTCATACAAGTAACTACTCATTTTCCCTCACGAGGTATTTTCGTGTAATCTTACATTTTTAGACTGTTGAAAAATAGATATAATAGATGTCCGGCTACTTACATTGTAATAGATGTCCGGCTACTTACATTGTAATAGATGTCCGGCTACTTACATTGTCCTAGATGTCCGGCTACTTACATTGTAGTAGATGTCCGGCTACTTACATTGTCCTAGATGTCCGGCTACTTACATTGTAGTAGATGTCCGGCTACTTACATTGTAGTAGATGTCCGGCTACTTACATTGTAGTAGATGTCCGGCTACTTACATTGTAATAGATGTCCGGCTACTTACATTGTACTAGATGTCCGGCTACTTACATTGTAATAGATGTCCGGCTACTTACATTGTAGTAGATGTCCGGCTACTTACATTGTAATAGATGTCCGGCTACTTACATTGTAGTAGATGTCCGGCTACTTACATTGTAATAGATGTCCGGCTACTTACATTGTAATAGATGTCCGGCTACTTACATTGTAGTAGATGTCCGGCTACTTACATTGTAGTAGATGTCCGGCTACTTACATTGTAATAGATGTCCGGCTACTTACATTGTAGTAGATGTCCGGCTACTTACATTGTAGTAGATGTCCGGCTACTTACATTGTAATAGATGTCCGGCTACTTACATTGTAATAGATGTCCGGCTACTTACATTGTAACAGATGTCCGGCTACTTACATTGTAATAGATGTCCGGCTACTTACATTGTAATAGATGTTCGGCTACTTACATTGTAATAGATGTCCGGCTACTTACATTGTAATAGATGTTCGGCTACTTACATTGTAATAGATGTCCGTCTACTTACATTGTAATAGATGTCCGGCTACTTACATTGTAGTAGATGTCCGGCTACTTACATTGTAATAGATGTCCGGCTACTTACATTGTAATAGATGTCCGGCTACTTACATTGTAATAGATGTCCGGCTACTTACATTGTAACAGATGTCCGGCTACTTACATTGTAATAGATGTCCGGCTACTTACATTGTAATAGATGTCCGGCTACTTACATTGTAGTAGATGTCCGGCTACTTACATTGTAGTAGATGTCCGGCTACTTACATTGTAATAGATGTCCGGCTACTTACATTGTCCTAGATGTCCGGCTACTTACATTGTAACAGATGTCCGGCTACTTACATTGTAATAGATGTCCGGCTACTTACATTGTAATAGATGTCCGGCTACTTACATTGTAATAGATGTCCGGCTACTTACATTGTAACAGATGTCCGGCTACTTACATTGTAATAGATGTCCGGCTACTTACATTGTAATAGATGTCCGGCTACTTACATTGTAGTAGATGTCCGGCTACTTACATTGTAGTAGATGTCCGGCTACTTACATTGTAATAGATGTCCGGCTACTTACATTGTAGTAGATGTCCGGCTACTTACATTGTAATAGATGTCCGGCTACTTACATTGTAGTAGATGTCCGGCTACTTACATTGTAATAGATGTCCGGCTACTTACATTGTAGTAGATGTCCGGCTACTTACATTGTAACAGATGTCCGGCTACTTACATTGTAATAGATGTCCGGCTACTTACATTGTAATAGATGTCCGGCTACTTACATTGTAGTAGATGTCCGGCTACTTACATTGTAATAGATGTCCGGCTACTTACATTATAGTAGATTTTTTTTTATAATTATTATCTGGTATTTGGTAGTATTTTATTTTATACATATATTTTTTTATTTTACTATTATTAATTTTAAATTGCATTTTATGTTTTCTATTTTATATTATGTATGACTTTGTACCACATCGGAAGATATTTTGTACAAATAAATAAATTACAATTACAATTACAACTTACATTGTAATAGATGTCCGGGTTGCTGCTGTCATAGAAGAGAGCCCTCTCGTACACTTCCTGCGCTTCCTTGGTTCTGTTCAGTTTAAGCAGGACATCTCCTCTGTTGATGTAAGCCTGGGTGTAATCCGCCCGCATACTGATAGCCTGACCATAATAGAAACAAATCATAATTAATTGAACATCTCCTCTGTTGATGTAAGCCTGGGTGTAATCCGCCCGCATACTGATAGCCTGACGAAAATAGAAACAAATCATAATTAATGTAAAGTGGTAAAGGCGGCGCACTCTGTGAATCCACAGGTTTCAGAGGTCGTGGGTTCGAAACCCAGCCGGGACATGACAAGTTATCCTCCCATTTGGTATTTTTACCACTTAATCATATGTCTTGCGCTTACTGCTGGAATAATGGGACTTTAATAGTCCTTATCAGGCAGTATAAATAAGGCAAAAAAAAACAAATTAATGGAACATCTCCTCTGTTGATGTAAGCCTGGGTGTAGTCTGCCCGCATACTGATAGCCTGACCATAATAGAAACAAATCATAATTAATTGACACTCTCCTCTGTTGATGTAAGCCTGGGTGTAATCCGCCCGCATACTGATAGCCTGACGACAATAGAAACAAATCATAATTAATTGGAAATCTCCTCTGTTGATGTAAGCCTGGGTGTAATCCACCCGCATACCGATAGCCTGGCGACAATAGAAACAAATCATAATTAATTGAACATCTCCTCTGTTGATGTAAGCCTGGGTGTAATCCGCCCGCATACTGATAGCCTGGCGACAATAGAAACAAATCATAATTAATTGAACATCTCCTCTGTTGATGTAAGCCTGGGTGTAATCCGCCCGCATACTGATAGCCTGACCAAAATAGAAACAAATCATAATTAATTGAACATTTCCTCTGTTGATGTAAGCCTGGGTGTAATCCGCCCGCATACTGATAGCCTGACCATAATAGAAACAAATCATAATTAATTGAACATCTCCTCTGTTGATGTAAGCCTGGGTGTAATCCGCCCGCACACTGATAGCCTGACCAAAATAGAAACAAATCATAATTAATTGAACATCTCCTCTGTTGATGTAAGCCTGGGTGTAATCCGCCCGCATACTGATAGCCTGACCATAATAGAAACAAAATCATAATTAATTGAACATCTCCTCTGTTGATGTAAGCCTGGGTGTAATCCGCCCGCATACTGATAGCCTGACCATAATAGAAACAAATCATAATTAATTGAACATCTCCTCTGTTGATGTAAGCCTGGGTGTAATCCGCCCGCATACTGATAGCCTGACCATAATAGAAACAAATCATAATTAATTGAACATCTCCTCTGTTGATGTAAGCCTGGGTGTAATCCGCCCGCATACTGATAGCCTGACCATAATAGAAACAAATCATAATTAATTGAACATCTCCTCTGTTGATGTAAGCCTGGGTGTAATCCGCCCGCATACTGATAGCCTGACCATAATAGAAACAAATCATAATTAATTGAACATCTCCTCTGTTGATGTAAGCCTGGGTGTAATCCGCCCGCATACTGATAGCCTGACCATAATAGAAACAAATCATAATTAATTGAACATCTCCTCTGTTGATGTAAGCCTGGGTGTAATCCGCCCGCATACTGATAGCCTGACCATAATAGAAACAAATCATAATTAATTGAACATCTCCTCTGTTGATGTAAGCCTGGGTGTAATCCGCCCGCATACTGATAGCCTGACCAAAATAGAAACAAATCATAATTAATTGAACATCTCCTCTGTTGATGTAAGCCTGGGTGTAATCCGCCCGCATACTGATAGCCTGACGACAATAGAAACAAATCATAATTAACCATGTCCGGGTAACTAGGTCGCAGTGTTAATTGTAAGGGTTTCACTGAAAAACATCTGCAACCAGGTTAGATAATAAAAAATAAAATGACCGGGTATGTAACTACCCGACTCTCAATATCTAGTTTAATTTAAATACACATCGATTATTGCTGAAATACTCATACGCCAAAAGGATTTATATCATCAGTGTATATGTAAAAAAATAAAAATAATATGTATGTGTTTTCTTTGTTTTTATTTATTTATTTTTATTACTTTTTACCCAACCATCTTTGAATAAGGGCAATTACAAACTAAAAATCCTATTTTTGATAATTGAATGCGTGGTTCGAAAAACGATCTAAGTTACAAATTTTGTAAGTCGGTTTTACTTGAAAACAATTATCTAAAAGGGGTTTATAATCCATAGCTTTAATTTTTTTTGAAAAATAATTACTAATTCTTATCATAAATAGAAACAAAGTCTTTAAAAGACTTTCTTTTTAAACTATCTAGCGCGTAGATCTGGTAATCCAGGTAGCGTAGGGATCCGTTGGTTCGAATCCCACCCAGAGAAATAAAATTGGCTGGAGACCATAATAATAATAATAATACTCTTTAGTGGAAGGTTACCACCAGGCGAGGTAGATTGGTATTCTACCACCTAACCCTCAGTCTTATTATTATGTGGTCACATACTCAAATTATTTATTTATTTATATAGAGATTTATTTATTTATTTATAATGGGTGAATAACCCTATTAGAGGGTTAATTTACAATATTATATTTTAAAGAGAAAAACATCGAAATATTTTAAACAAATTATTAGAAGGGGGAAAAAGGACCTAGGGTTACATGATATTATAATAGTAATTTAAAAATGAAAGATAAACACTTGGTACCTACTTTAAGGAAATATATATATATTATCTTATGAACAATAACTTGATAATGTAGTGTGCTAAATGTAACCTATATAATATTCCCTACCTATTGCTTTTAATAGTTGGGAATAATCCATGGCTAAGTCTAGTTTTTCATATTTATTGTTAAATGTTGTTAGTATGTAGTTCAGTGATGACGTGTATTTAGTATTACATGTAATATGAAATATTTTGTAATTATTGTTTCTTAGTGTTGGTTTAGGAATATTTATTTTTATGTTTGATAAAATTTCAGGACAGTCAATTTTATTATTGAATAATTTATGTAGGTAAATTACCATCTGTCCTTCTCGTCTTTCTTCTAAAGTCTGTATGTTAAGTTGTTCAATCAGTTGTTTGTAGGCTATTCCATTTGGGTAAGTAGGATAAAATTTAAATTCTAAGAAAAATAAGTATTGTATAAGTCTTTTTTGTACTTTTTCAATTTCCTTTATCCAAATTTTGGTACGGGGGCACCATACTATCGCACAATATTCTAATTTTGAGCGAACTAATGAGTTATATAACATAATAAGAGTGTCTAGGTCCTGGATTTGTGGTGCATTTCTCTTTATTAATCCTATTCGTTTGAAGCAGTTACTGATTGTAGTTTGTATATGTGTTTGAAATTCTCCGTTCGATTGAAATATAACGCCCAAGTCTTTTTTCTCTGTTATTTGTTTTAATGGTTTCTCCGCGAGATAGTATTGATGTGGATAGTTGGTTTTACCTCTACAATATTGTAATTGTTCGCATTTCGCAATGTTAAATTGTAATCCGTTTTCTGTAACCCAATTATATGCACTATTTATATCTTCTTGTAATTTATTGCAGTCTTCTTTGTTTTTAATGGCCATAAAGATTTTCAGGTCATCTGCAAATATTAGCGCTTCAGAATGTTTTAGTTTTGACACTATTCCATTCATTATGAGAATAGCAAAATTAATGAGGAAAAATTCATGCACTGAGTGGGATCCGAACCAATGGATCTCTACGCTACCTGGATTAACAGACTAGCGCGTTAACCATTTAACTACCAGTGCACAGATCATCATTTTCCCCCTCCAGCTGAAGCCAAGCTGGCAACTACAACAACAACAACCCAAAGGGTTGGGAGGAAGAGATTGCGATAGGCAATAACCCCGCCCTTTAGTTAGGACATAATGTATATATTTTGTTTATTTTTTTTTCTTGTTTATATTAGTAATATTGTCAATTTTTATATTTAATTTTTACTATTATTTGTCTGTATATAATTATATATGTTCTACTAAAAGCAGCCTCCGTGGCGTAATGGTTGTGACTACTGCCCGTAGTCCAGAGTTCCCGAGTTCAACTCCCGGCTGGGGCAGACTTTTCGAAGAAAATTCTGTTCCATCCAAACACGTGAGGCTGCCATTTCCGGCACTACCCAGACTTGGTGAGCTTAATGTGGGTAGCTCGTACGATTCCCAGCGAATGGAGGGTAAAACCCCCGTCCTAATCCAGGACGTTAAAGCAAGTAGAATTGTTGGCGTTAGGAAGGGCATTCAGCCATAAAAAAACGTGCTCCACCCTACCAACCTCAATCATGAGGTTGAACAATGCCGACCCCAAAAGCAACATAAGCTAATATGGGATAAAGGCAAGGGAGATTATTATATGTATATGTTCTACTAATAAAGAGTTTCTAAATAGATAAATGATCGCCCCTACCTGTCGGTACAGCAAGTCTGCCTCCTCAAGTCTTGTGGAGTTCTTGGCTATGAGATTGGCTAGATTGAGGAACACGTTGAGATGGTTGGGTGCTATACGCGTCTGGTAGCTCTCCCCGGGCTTGGCTTTCGGCAGCAGGGATTTGGCCTGGAGTCAGAATCATACAGATATAAATATATATATATATATCCCTAGTCATTTTCCATTATTATTATTATCATAGGTATATATTTTATTTTGATACATCATCATCTTCTCGTTTTGAATCCAAGTTTGGAGACCTCAGGATTAAAAATGCATCTTCTGATTCAGTTCAATACTTTTCTTAGGATATGGGCAGTACTCATCAAAACGACATCTTGGATGGCAGACTCTTAATATATTCCAGTATTATTTAATTATTTATTTATTTCATAGGGAAAAGAGTTGAAAGAAGGGAAAGGAGGGAGAGAAAAGGGAGAGGGAGACCAAAGAAAAGGTGGAAAAAAAGCTCCCCCCCTGTAAAATTCCAGGGAGTATGCAACACTAGGTACGAGTATGATTGATTGTTCACTAGGTATTATTATCCTCTGCCCCCGCTAGCCAAAATCCTGGCTACACCCATAATGTCAATGCGTTGCCCAGGGTGAACCACGAGGAGGCGTACTAATACTGATAAATAATCAGTTAATTTTTATCCATTAGACTTAAAATATCTCTAGTTAGCACTCCGATTAACTATGCAGCTATGCATTACCCCCTTGAACTGCTAGAGCAGGGGTCGGCAATTGAATCCTCAACGGGTCCGGATTAACATGAGAAAAATCTCCGCGGTCCGGATCAATAAAAACCATCGGTCCCCCCCCCTTGGTTTTTTGGAACTTTCTGACACCAAAACTCTTCGGTCAATACCGTCTCTCTACACATTTCGCCTCTGATAACACAAAGAGGCGTAAAAAACATTTTCGAAATTTTACAGGAGAGCCAAAATTAGTTTTCTTGTGCATAAATTTTCTGTTCACGGTAGGAAAATCATCACTCCCTGTACCCGTGAATGACCGTAGGAACTTTTTCTGTTGCCAAATTTGATTATTTGACTGTGACTATCGAATTACGCCTATTTGATTTGTCTGAAAAAGAGAAAATGAGGGATACGCCTGATTTCAATTTTTGTTGTATCTTTCCTTTGGATTATAATTGGATTACGTCTATTTGCTAGAACAAAATATAGCTCAAGGAGACTCAATCCAAGCAATAAAACCGATTTCAAAAATTTGTGGTTTACGCCTCTTTGTGTTATCAGAGGCGATTTTTAGTAAATCAAAATCTTCTTCTTGCAAATCAATTATTTTCATCTACAATGAGGTCTTTGGACTATGAACAAATTCATCATCAGTGGGAGATTTTTTTTTTTTTTTTTTTTGAAGAAAGAGAAAAAAGTTCCCAATTCTAAGATTAATCCCTTAAAAAAAAAAAACGCTTGCATACGAGTCTGCAACCATTGGGACAATTTCATCTTTACTATTCAAGGTCTAAAACTTAACTGACCAAATTTCGTATTGTGCGCATGACACATACTTTTTCTCTTCTCTCTTTTTATAATTTAATATTTCGTTATTGTGCGCATGACACATACTTTTTCTCTTCTCTCTTTTTATAATTTAATATTTCGTTAAATAATTTCGTCACATAATTTTGGTTATGTGCCAGAGCAAAGACATGAAAATGTCAAAACTGATTTTTTTCGGGACTCTAATTTTGTTCGCGGGCCGGACAAAAGAGCTTCACGGTCCGGAATTGGGACCGCGGTCCGCTAATTGCCGACCGAGGTGCTAGAGACACAGCGGGCTCACCCTCAGATAGGCCTCTTCCGCCTTGTCGTACAGCACTAGGGCTTTAGTTAAATTCTCTATTAGGCTTAAAGGCTCTATTAGGCTCTATTAGGCTATTGTCATATTTCATTGATTATATTTACTCCCTACCCACGAGACAAAGGAAGTATCCTTTAGTGTGGGTAGGTGAGCATCACTAGTAGAATTAGAATATAAGTAATGTTCTTACATTTTAATCATTATATTATATTATTAATTATGTTCATGTATGTAACATTTAATACAATAAACGATGCTGATATTTACAATTACAATTACAAAAAAAAAAAAAAAAAAAAAAAAAAGGATCTCTAGTTGACACTCCGATTAACGTTTAACTATGCATTATGCAGTTATGCACTACCCCCTTGACCTGCTAGAGACACAGCGGGCTCACCCTCAGATAGGTTTCCTCAGCCTTGTCGTACAGCACTAGGGCTTTAGTTAAATTCTCTATTAGGCTTAAAGGATCTCTAGTTAACACTCCGATTAACGTTTAACTATGCATTATGCAGTTATGCACTACCCCCTTGAACTGCTAGAGACACAGCGGGCTCACCCTCAGATAGGTTTCCTCAGCCTTGTCGTACAGCACTAGGGCTTTAGTTAAATTCTCTATTAGGCTTAAAGGATCTCTAGTTAACACTCCGATTAATGTTTAACTATGCACTAGGGCTTTAATTAATTTCTCTATTAGGCTTAAAGGATATCTAGTTAACACTCCGATTAACGTTTAACTATGCACTAGGGCTTTAGTTAAATTCTCTATTAGGCTTAAAGGATCTCTAGTTAACACTCCGATTAATGTTTAACTATGCACAAGGGCTTTAATTAATTTCTCTATTAGGCTTAAAGGATATCTAGTTAACACTCCGATTAACGTTTAACTATGCACTAGGGCTTTAGTTAAATTCTCTATTAGGCTTAAAGGATCTCTAGTTAACACTCCGATTAATGTTTAACTATGCACTAGGGCTTTAATTAATTTCTCTATTAGTTTTAAAGGATATCTAGTTAACACTCCGATTAACGTTTAACTATGCACTAGGGCTTTAGTTAAATTCTCTATTAGGCTTAAAGGATCTCTAGTTAACACTCCGATTAATGTTTAACTATGCACTAGGGCTTTAATTAATTTCTCTATTAGGCTTAAAGGATATCTAGTTAACACTCCGATTAACGTTTAACTATGCACTAGGGCTTTAGTTAAATTCTCTATTAGGCTTAAAGGATCTCTAGTTAACACTCCGATTAACCATGCAACTATGCACTACCCCCTTGAACTGCTAGAGAGTTTATAACTTCTTCACAGTTTATAACTTTGAAGACGGGTATACCTTTCTCTTATTTTTTATTGTTATAATTTATGTTGGGACTTTAGCAGGATGCGTTGACGCTCAAAGGTTACCTTTCGCGGTTTTCACTAAAAGATGTTCAAATAGATGATTTGATTTCACGAGATAGATATTACACAAGAGAGATAAGGGGATCACTTACACGATGACGAATTATGACAGACTGATCGCCTCCTTGCGTTAGGTACCTCATGCAGTAGGTACCACAAACTTGCTAACGAGCTCCGAATGCAAGTTGCACTTCGGTAGAAGGCGAAGGTCGACGACACACGGGGTGATTAATAAGTTAAGTCGCCGACACACGGTGTTGAACGCGATAGGTACGATAGGATAAAGGGGAACTGGTTTTTAGTACTAAACATTCCCCCCCACAAAATAGGATGCTATTTTCCCACTGCACTGTTCTTCCTTCAGACTAATTGGAATCAGGAGGAAGGTAGGCAATATGAGAAAACTGGGGTCTCATAAAAGATGAGTTCATTTGATACTCAGAAATCTACTTGATTTCCAAAACACAAGATAAGTAAAAAAGAAAAAAGAAACTGGTTATCAGAAATCCACTTGATTTCTAATAAAATACACAAAAAATATTCGCATGACCTCTCAGCAAAAGATTCCACCACCATAATTTAAGGTTAATTTTATTGATCAAAATTAAGAAAAAGAAAAAAAAAACAAGATAAAATCACCAAGTATTTACAAAAAAGAATGAAGCCCACAGGCTTGATCACTGTTGCGGAGCACTCACAGGTAGCACCGCCAGTTTGGACACAGGACGGATCAGCTCACCATTGGCTGTCCTCACAGTCACCACACGGACCACATTGTCCTCGCCAGGCATCACCTTGGTAACTACACCCAACGGCCATTGTTGAGGTGGAGAAGATTGACTCTGGATGATCACAACATCATTGACCTTCAGATTATTGGAGGATGATGTCCACTTGTTTCTCTGAATAAGAGTGTTGAGATAATCTGATCTCCATCTTTTCCAGAAACATTGAGATGCTTGAACGATGAGAAGCCAACGCTTCAAAGGTGGAATGTAGGTTTGAGATACATCACTCTCAGGCCGCGCCAGAAGTGGGGCTCCAGTCAAGAAATGACCTGGAGTGAGGATGTCCACACCATCATTGGGATTTGCTCCAAGAGCACACAGAGGACGACTATTCAAGATCGCCTCAATCTGGACAAGCAGAGTATTAAACTCTTCATAATTGAAGGAGTGATCACTTATCACATGCTTCAAATGTCCTTTCACAGATTTTACTCCTGCCTCCCACAATCCACCGAAATTGGGAGCCGATGGAGGGTTGAAGATCCAGGATATCTCTTTCAGAAGAAGATGAGATGCAATTTGATCATGAGAGTTCAAAAGGAACTGATAAGTTTCAGATATATGGCGAGCAGCTCCCTGGAAATTGGTGCCATTGTCAGAGTAGATTGACGAAGGAAGACCACGTCTTCCGATGAAGCGATCCAATGACGCTAAGAAGCACGGAGTGGAGAGAGATGAAAGAAGCTCCAGATGAATTGCCTTTGTCGCCATACAAATGAAGATTGCGAAGTACGCCTTCACAATGGGAGAATTCCGACGAGGTCCGGACTTGAGAGAAAAAGGACCCGCAAGATCCACTCCCACATTGATGAATGCGCGTCCTTGCGCAAAACGGGACACAGGTAGGTCTGCCATCACAGGTTGATGAAACAGAGGTTTCATTTTCACACACTTAACACACTTGGATAAGATACTTCGAATCTGATTTCGTGCTCCGATAATCCAGTATTTCCGCTGGAGCAAGGATTGCACAACTTTTGGTCCACCATGAAGAGTTAGTTGATGATATGATTCAATGAGCAGCTTGGTCAAATACGCTTTAGCGGGAAGAAGTATTGGATGCTTCGATCCTTCAGGAATGGGAGCACGAGAGAGCCTCCCCCCCACAGCAAGAATCCCCGTTGAGTTGATGATCGGCGAGAGATTTCGCAGATGAGGAGCACATGGTTGACCAAGACTGACTGATTTCAACTCATCATTCATGTGACACTGTTGAGTGATACGGATGCACTGAGTTAGAGCACGATCCAGTTCTGATAAAGTTAGATCCGATGACACTATCGGTGATGCACGATTTCGACAGTTGTCGATGAAGCGTAACACAAACGCTATGACACGTTTCACTTTGGTAAGGGAAGAAAACTTTTCAATAGTTTTCATTAAATAGTTATCTTCCGTTTTGATCACAAGTGTAGTAGAAGGTCTCAACTCGGGAATAGGTTGTTGCACAGTAGCCAACGGTTTTGGCCACACTTCCGGTGATTGCTTGAGGAATGATGGGCCTTTAAACCACAATCCATTGCTCACCAGTTGAGATGGCATCAAGCCTCTACTAGCAGGATCCGCACTATTTTTGTCAGTGGTGACGTGTCGCCATTGACTTGGTTCAGATGACTCGAGAATTTGAGTCACGCGATTTCCCACATAGATTTTCAAGAGATATGGTGGAGTTTTCAACCACGAAAGCACCACAGCACTATCTGAAAATAAATACACGTTATCTATCGATAGTTTTTGAGATAAAAATTTCAATGATTTGACTGTCTTTACAAGCAAGTAAGCTGCATTGAGTTCAAGACGATTGATAGTTTGCACTTTCAAAGGTGCAACTTTACTTTTCGCACGGATTAGATAGGTTCTGACATCATCCTCAGGATCACAAACACGAAGATACACAACACATGAGTACGCAGAAATGGACGCATCAGCAAATCCAACCAGACTGATGGATTTGGAATTAGCCGACGGAATGTAACGAGAAATTTTGATGTCACTCACCAACGGCAATTCTGCAGTGAATGTCTTCCATTTCTCCTGAAGATGTTCGGAGAGAGGAGTATCCCACGAAAGATTGCTGTCAAGCCACATCTTTTGTAAGAATATCTTCATCCAAATGGTAATGGGGCTAAGATATCCATTCAGATCATAAATGGATGCCACACTGCTCAAGATTTTTCTCTTCGTCATTTCAGTTGATTCAGGAGGAATGATCGAGTAAAAGAAGACATCACTTGTTGGATTCCACTTCATACCCAAAAGTTTGATTGAGTCGTCAGATCCAAGATTATGAGAGAGCTCACATGCCTCTGGTGGCAGATCATCCAGCACATCTGGATGAGAGGAGGCAAACTTACGCACACTGAAGCCTCCAACACGAAGCAATGCGATAAGCTGATCTCTGAGGTCGATGACCTCTGATACACTCTGACTCCCGGTGACGACATCATCAACATAGATGTCATCTAACACGACGGGAGCAGCACAGGGATAGTTAGATCCTTCATCCAGCACGAGTTGTTTAAGCACTCTCTGTGCCTGAAAAGGGCTTGGAGGAAGCCCAAAAGTCACGGTCGTTAATTCAAATTCTTTGAATTCCGGATTATCTTTTTCCATCCATAAAATATGTTGATACTTTCGATCAGCCTCTGTCACCCAGATAGACCGATACATAGCTTGAATGTCACAAGTCAATGCCACTGCATTGAGTCTGAATGTAGTTAGAAGGTCGCCAATATCCTTCTGCAATTTGGGGCCTACCATGAGAGACTCAGCTAAGCTCAACTGATTAGAACCCTTCACATTAGGGTCAAAAACAACACGGAGTTTGGTAGTACTAGAACTCTCTTTATGTACACCATGATGAACGAGGAGATAATCAGACGACATATTAGTAGGAACCATATGACCTTTGATCAGGTAGTCATTCAGATTATCAGCATAGAGTTCTTTTAATTTGGGGTTCTTGTCTAATCTTTTCTTTAAGTTAGAAAGACGACTTACCGCTTGAGATTTATTAGTTCCCAGAGTAGGAGGTTGATTGTTGCGAAATGGCAAGCTTACAACATACGTACCAGATGGGTCACGGCAGTGAGTTCTTACGAAATGTTCTTCACATGCGAGATCTTCAGGATTTTCCACAGGAGGAATGTCACTTACATTCTCCATCTCCCAGAACCGTTGAAGTTGAGTGGAAATAGGATCTTCAATGCTGGATATAAAGAGAGATGTACATTTGGGTTGGTTGGTGGAAGAATCGACACCCTCTTCCCGAACACTACCCATAAGAAGCCACCCAAACTTGCTTGGAATTGCGGATGGAAATCCTGTAATGATCGGCATATTAGATAACACGATATGAGCGTAATGCTCAGCACCAATCAACATGTCAATACACGTTGAAACTTGTTTATTAAGATAAGATGAATCTGCAAGTTGCAAATGAGCGAAACGTTGCAGCACAGATGTTGGGATGGATGACGGCAAGTCAGCAGTGATTCTTGGCAAAACCACGGCATGAACACATAAGGGCTCACAGCTGGACGCCAAGTGAGGAGAAACTTCACACTTGACCTCTCCCCTGGATTGAATTGGATTCGCGGATCCAATTCCTGATATCTGGATGGTTGAACGGCCTCTTGGTAGTTTGAGGGTTTGCGCCAACTTCTCCGTCACAGCAGAAATTTGACTTCCGGGATCGATAACACAGCGCACCGGAATCCAGGCTCCCATGTAGTCTTGCACTTTCACGATAGCCGTACCCAGAAGAATACTGGAACACGATTGCAAACTAGATTGCATAACACCACTGATAGGTAGATTCGTAGAAGTCGAGGGCTTCTGATCACAGACACGGGATGTAATAAAGTGTTATGTGAGGAACTATTACACACACGACACTTATACTTTGATTGACAGTTCAATGAAGAATGGGTTGATCCAAAACAACCAAAACACAATTTGGCTTGTTTCACCACAGTGAACCTCTGAGATGGATCCATCTTCAAGAACTTGTAACACTTTGATAGCATGTGACCCACGTGATCACATGCAGAACACTTTCTAGCTGAGATGTATTCTCGGTTAGAATTGAAAGGTTTAGATAGTTGAGCCTTATGTTCGGGCTCCACATTGGTAGCTACCAGCATCTTAGATGTGGTCTGGGGTTTAGATTTCACAACACTCTGATGAGAAGTTGAAGTTGACTCGACTGAGTAAACTTCAAGCACAGATCGTTTTGCTTTCACGAAACTTACCACATCGTCATAATTTGGAAAAGCCACATTTGCTTTTTCGGTTTCAAACTCCATTCGAGTTTTTGGGTCCAATGCTCGTAAGCAATGATGAACCAAAACAAATTCACGGAAGTCAGGTAGATTAAGACCTCGCAGAGATTCAACAGTTGTACAGAATTCATCAAGATAAGATGAAAGACTGGTAACTGTATCTTTAGTCAGAGGTTGAAACTGTAAGATTTTATTTAAATGACAAGCAGCAATGATTCGTTTTTTAGAAAACCGATCACACAAGGTACGATAAGCCAATGGGTAATTGGCAGCAGAAAATGATACATTTTCAATGGTGGATAAAGCAGGACCCTGTAGGTATTGCTTCAAGTAAGAAAATTTTTGTATGTCACTAAGTTGATTACACGTGTGTACTATCTCGTCGTACAGAGATTTCCACGATGGAAATGCTGTTATGTCACCCGAGAAGATAGGGATAGAAATGGTGGGTAACTTAAGCTTGAATGAAGAATGATTGGTAGAGTCACGTGACGTTGATGCACGAAAACTGGATGCAGCAGCAGCCTCAGCCTCTGCAGCTTCTTGATTCAGTTGGGCAAGATGAGCCTTCACCTGAAAGAACAACTCCTCAAACTTCTTGGTCTCCTCCACAGTAGACGTAGGTTCCTCTGTTGATTTGAGCTGGGCGTTGAGGATGTGAATCTGATCTGTCACATACTCGAATTTATCCCAAGTGCTTGCAAGATTTTCACACCTGACACGAAAGATCTGTTGTTTATCATTCTTGCCTATGAGATCCACACAATCTTGCACACTGGTTTGATATCTCTCACGCGCCTTGATAAACTGCTCCATTTGTTGAGCTTTAGTAAGAGACATTTTAAGAGAAATTATAACACGACAAAAAATACCAACTTGTCAAAAAAAGTAATAACAAACTTACCTTACACAGATATAAATCATAAAAGATCCTAAGTGAAAATTTAAATAAAAAATCTTTTAATTCACTGAATAGTAGGTACTTACACACGTCACACGGTGTGCATGTAGATATCACAAAAAAGATAAAGATACTGCACGGTTAGGTAGATATTCAAAATAATTAATTCCAAAATATAAAAAATAGAGAAATTAATTTTAGAAATAAGATAAATTTTGAAATGATCAAATACACGTCACATTATCAATTTTCACAATATCTCCTAAGTAGGAGAAAGTTTAGCTTATTAATGGAAATTAATAAAGCCATAAAAAAGGAAAAGGGTCAAAAATCCCAATTGACAATAAAGTTTTCAAAAGGAAAGATAAAATCACGAGAAAAAAAAATAAATGATCAAATAACACAGGAAAATCCAAAATAAGTAAACAATTGAAATTATTTACAAAATCATAAATCACTAGTTTGAAATGTATTTAAAATAAATGACACCATATTCAAAAAAGTTATGAAAAGATCAGATTAAAAACACAGGTGAAAATAAAAGGTTTCCAAAAGGAAAAGTAAAAATGATTAATTATTTAAAAAGTTTAACACTTCAAAATCAGGTCAAAAGGGGTTTAAATAAAAAAATAAAAAACACAAGTAAAATTAAGTTTTCCCAAAAATGAAGAAAAAATGTCACTATTTCACAAGGTATGATAAAAGATAAGTCACTAAAAAGATTTAATTTTAAAGGTAAATAATTAAATAAATATAAATATAATCAATTCTATACCAATTTAACCAAGTAAGTATAGACTATAGAAAAATGGTATAAAATAGACTATAAAAACAACACTTCTTATCAGTAGGTACGCGGTGTAGGTATCTCCTAATGAGAATCCGAAATCAAAAGTAAATCGATGGTTTTCAATCTCATTGAATTAAAAAATAATCACAGTTTGAATTAAAATAATTAGGTCATTTAATTCACAACACAATGAAAAAGTATAACTCAATGGTCACTTAAGTGATAAATAAAAATGCTGAGAGATCGCGATAAAAATAAAATAAACAATAAAAATTAAATAATTGTTTTGATTAAAGCAAAATAAAATTATATTGTTTACCGATCAGCCCACAATGCTGTTCTATCGCAACTTCTGTTTTAGTTTGAAATTTGGTAAGGGAGATAAATAACACATGATAAAGATAGCAACCAAAGAGAGAAGCCGACTAGGCTTTCAGATCGCCATTTTGGATATGAAAAATAAGTAAAACTTAAAAGCTAAACTTATCTGATACAGATCCAGTTTTCACACACAGGATGATGAGATTTGATAAGGAGATTTCCTCTAGCTGAAGAAAGAACACTGCAAAGAGAATTGAGCTCCATACACAAGATAAAATGAGATCACAAAACTTTGAAAGTTACCACGAACGCGTAACGCGACACTTCAATGAACAGAAGGTTCACCGAAAAAAGATTTAACAATTAAAAAAAACCCAAACAAAAAGATTTTAAAGGCTTCCGGACCGAACGAACCAGTTATGTTGGGACTTTAGCAGGATGCGTTGACGCTCAAAGGTTACCTTTCGCGGTTTTCACTAAAAGATGTTCAAATAGATGATTTGATTTCACGAGATAGATATTACACAAGAGAGATAAGGGGATCACTTACACGATGACGAATTATGACAGACTGATCGCCTCCTTGCGTTAGGTACCTCATGCAGTAGGTACCACAAACTTGCTAACGAGCTCCGAATGCAAGTTGCACTTCGGTAGAAGGCGAAGGTCGACGACACACGGGGTGATTAATAAGTTAAGTCGCCGACACACGGTGTTGAACGCGATAGGTACGATAGGATAAAGGGGAACTGGTTTTTAGTACTAAACAATTTATATTTGTCAAATAAATGGAAATGTTGTTCATCATCATAGGGTGGCGTCATCGGTAGCCAGACAGTGGAGTAATGACTCAGCACTTCTACCACTGTCTTTACAAGGAGGCTAATAATTGACAAGGGCCCCCAGAACCAAGCCAATGCTGGTCTACTCCCTGTTTATAGTCCCTCAGTCTGACTTGTTGTTAAAAAAAAAAAAAAAAAAAAAAGACACAGCTGGCTCACCCTCAGATAGGCTTCCTCAGCCTTGTCGTACAGCTGCAGATGGTTGTACGTGCGGCCCACATTGATGTGCGCCCCTATGTCGTCGCCCTGCACGCCCACCGCCTTGCTAAAGTACTCGAGGGCCTCCCAGTACTTGCCCTGAGACTCCAAGGCATGGCCGACGTTGTTGAACAGCTTGGCGTTCCGGGAGTTCACCTGAGAGGAAGGTCATTGATATTATTATTATTATTATGCAGGTACATCAGTAGGTACATGTCTGTCAAGCATTTATTTTTTTATTATACGTACTTTTTACATTTTACTATTTACCTTTCTTAAATTTTATAACTCATGTTTATATCTATACTTGTCTTATAGTGAGTAGCATATAATAGGTTGATCCCCATTTATTGTGAGGGAATCAACTGTTTGTTTTTCACTTTAAATAAATAAATTCAAATTCAATTCAAATTCAAATTATTACTATAGTTCCGGGAGTTCACCTGAGAGGAAGGTAAATGATATTATTATTACTATAGTTCCGGGAGTTCACCTGAGAGGAAGGTCATTGATATTATTATTATTATTATTACTATAGTTCCGGGAGTTCACCTGAGAGGAAGGTCATTGATATTATTATTTTTATTATTACTATAGTTCCGGGAGTTCACCTGAGAGGAAGGTCATTGATATTATTATTATTATTATTATTACTATAGTTCCGGGAGTTCACCTGAGAGGAAGGTCATTGATATTATTATTTTTATTATTACTATAGTTCCGGGAGTTCACCTGAGAGGAAGGTCATTGATATTATTATTATTATTATTATTACTATAGTTCCGGGAGTTCACCTGAGAGGAAGGTAATTGATATTATTATTATTATTATTACTATAGTTCCGGGAGTTCACCTGAGAGGAAGGTCATTGATATTATTATTATTATTATTACTATAGTTCCGGGAGTTCACCTGAGAGGAAGGTCATTGATATTATTATTATTATTATTACTATAGTTCCGGGAGTTCACCTGAGAGGAAGGTCATTGATATTATTATTATTATTATTACTATAGTTCCGGGAGTTCACCTGAGAAGAAGGTCATTGATATTATTATTATTACTATAGTTCCGAGAGTTCACCTGAGAGGAAGGTAAATGATATTATTATTATTACTATTACTATAGTTCCGGGAGTTCACCTGAGAGGAAGGTAATTGATATTATTATTATTATTACTATAGTTCCGAGAGTTCACCTGAGGGGAAGGTAATTGATATTATTATTATTATTATTATTATATTTATAGTTCCGGGAGTTCACCTGAGAGGAAGGTACATGATATTATTATTATTATTACTATAGTTCCGGGAGTTCACCTGAGAGGAAGGTCATTGATATTATTATTATTACTATAGTTCCGGAGTTCACCTGAGAGGAAGGTAATTCATATTATTATTATTATTACTATAGTTCCGGGAGTTCACCTGAGAGGAAGGTAAATGATATTATTATCATTATTATTACTATAGTTCCGAGAGTTCACCTGAGGGGAAGGTAAATGATATTATTATTATTATTACTATAGTTCCGGGAGTTCACCTGAGAGGAAGGTAAATGATATTATTATTATTATTACTATAGTTCCGGGAGTTCACCTGAGAGGAAGGTAATTCATATTATTATTATTACTATAGTTCCGGGAGTTCACCTGAGAGGAAGGTAAATGATAGGTAGGTAACCAAGCATTAAGTTAAAATAGAATAGAATAAAATATCCTTGTTTATACTGCCGAGGTAAGACTGAAAAGTCCCTTTACTCCAGCAGTCAAACAGGTCTTATATATTTTATAGGATAAATATTTTACAATTTAATATATAAAAAAACCATATTTATTTCTTTAAAAAAGCTGAAAAGGTAAAAAAAATAATAGGTGAAGTAACAAAACAGCTTTTCTAATGATTAGGTGATTTCAAAAAAAGCCAGACTACGTGGCGTAACGCAAGTGACTACTGCCCATAGTACAGAGATCCTGAGTTCGATCCCCGGTTGGAGCACGTGAAGCTGGGCATTTCTGGCCCAACCCAGGCTGGGTGAGATTAATGTGGAAAGCTGGTACGATTCCCAGCGAATGGAGTATAAAACCCTCGTTCTGAATATCCATCACAAATCAGGAAGTTAAAACCAAACAGAATCAACTGGACTGGTCGCAATACATCTAATTAGGTGGCAATGTTAATTGTAAGGGTTTCACTGAACCTTATTGAAATGCCTTAACCTGAAATTATTGAAATGCCTTAACCAGGTCAGATAATAATAATAATACTCTTTAGTGGAAGGTGACAACCAGGCGAGGTTAATGCTCAAAGCATTTTCTACCACCTAACCCTCAGAGTCTTATTATTATGTGGTCCCATACTCAAATTAACGAGGAAAAATTCGAACCAACGGATCCCTTTTATTTTGTAATTTTGTAATAAACGAACGGAATAATAAATACCTGATCTTACTGGCAATAGGGCCGCCAAGGCTTTCCTCTTTCAGAGGATTTCTTTTGCGGTCCAACGAGGTAATGCTACCTGCATGTTAGGTACATTGCCTCATGCAAGTGGGATGGATCAAGTCTATCTCCTGTGATTTTAAAATTGATCAATTTAATAAATAAATAAACTATCTTCATAAATACCTTGAGTCCTGCCATGAATATGGAGTACTCATCCATCCAGTCCCAGTTCCTGTGCCAGGTCTTCAGGCCGTGGGAGAACAGCAGCGCGGCCATGCCTAGCGTGATCACCCGCCTTGACTCCCTGTAACCAGAAGGAAATAAAATTAGTTGGTTTATTGTTTACAAACAAGTCACCGTGGCCATCTGGTGTAGGCGAGGTTAACGCTCAAAGCATTTTCTACGACTTAAAGTGCACCTATATACTTTTTTTTCATTTTATTGTAGAGCTTTGGGTGGAAGAGATTGTCTTAGGCAATAACCCCGCCCTTCTGTTAGGACATATGTGTGAATAATGATAATACTCTTCAGTCGAAGGTAACCACCAGGCGAGGTTAACTAACCCTCAAAACATTTTCTACCACCTGTATACTGTGTATAATTGTATATATTTATCTATTTTTTTTCTTCAATTTATTGAAGAAAAAAATAATAATGTGTTTATGATAATGCACTAGCATTATTGTAATGATTATTTCAGTATATCACTTTCCTTTATATTAGAAATTTAGTCGGAAATTTTTTATCATAGGTAATAGGTAGGTACGGAAATATTTTCTATCGTTGGTAATTTGTTTTTTATTTTCAAGGTTTTATATATGTTTGAAAATTTAATTGTATCACAATAGTTTAGAGAGGGAGGAAGAGGGACAGATATATAAAAGAGGGAGGAAGAGGGACAGATATATAAGAGAGGGAGGAAGAGGCTAGAAATAGAGAGGTAGGGAGAGCAAGGAGAGAAAAGATAAGGGGAGATAAGAATTCTTTGCTCGGGAACTTTTTGCACCTGCTGGGAAATAAAGAAAGTTTTGTGTATTTCTGGGGTAAGTTCTGACCTCATGCATAGTAATTTCTATTTCCCGATGGAACATGAGAGAGGGAGAATGGGGAGAGAGAGAGAGAGAGAGAGAGAGAGAGAGAGAGAGGGAGGAGAGAGAGAGAGAGAGAGAGAGAGAGAGATGATTTTAAAATAAAAGTAAATGGATGATAGTCAATTAAATATTATAAAATCCATACAGACACATCATATGCTCCTATATCCTCATATATTTAAAATCTATACTTTCTATATACAGTATATACTAAAAAAATCTATATCCTCATACATATGTACAATAATAAACTAACTTTACACAAGTTTCATTCACTGAACCTATGAAATACATACAAAGGCAATAAAACTCATACACTCTCACAAATACACGGTCGGTAAAACACGATACATATAGCACAAAACCAAAAAGTGATCACGAGAAATGAGAACATCAAATTTGAAGAAGAAAAACATGTCATTTCATTCCTCTTACCTCTCACTAATGATGAAAAAAGGAAAGAGAGAGGGAAAGAAAGAGAGAAAGATATCAGGGAAGAATAAAGAAATAAAGAGGAATAATAATGGAAAAAAGAAAGAAAAATGAATTAAAAAAATCTGGTGTAAACATCACACGACTTTCCTTATCCCCCAAAAAGAAGTCGAATTGCACCACTGGTGACTCAACGGTAACAGATAGCTAAAAAATCAATGCAAAATTCGTAATCAGCACTTCAAAATCATTGAATTTGATATGTCACAACCCCCTTCTAGCTTCTAGGATGAATAATAAAAAAGTTAGTCAAACCGGGTCCCCCCCAAAATACCGGTAAATTGGGGCCGAGATCCAAAAAGTTCAAGATATCAAAAAAATGATCAGAATAGACTCCTATTATTTTTTTATTCTAAAAAAATGTTGTTCTCTAACTTTTTTTGTATTATTAACCAATTTAAAGAAGTGGCGCTTGCGGCTAATATTTGCGGCCCTGCGGCCGCAGAATGCGCCCGATTTCAACCAAAAGTTTCGTGGTTCGTCTGGTGTATAAAATTAGTTACCATACCAAATTTCAAGTCTCTAGCTCTTACCGTCCTTGAGTTATCCTGTTCACAGACAGACAGACAGACAGACAGACAGACAGACGGACAGACAGACAGACGCACGGACCAATGGCTGAAAACCACTTTTTTGGTATCCTGAGGCTATGATTCGTCCAGAAATGTGAAAAGCTGGGTAGGTCAAATTTTCGACGAATACAATACTTTCCTTATTAGGATAAGGAAAGTAAAAAACTGGAAATGATGTAGAAAAGAGGAAGTAGGGAGGGAATGAGAGAGAGAGAGAGAGAGAGAGAGAGAGAAAGAAAGAAAGATAGAGAAAAGATATAAAGGTAGAATAAAGAGGAATGATAACTGAAAAAAGTATAAAAAAACACTGGCAATGATGTAGAAAAGGAGAAAGAGGGATGGAATGATAGAGAGAGAAAAGAAGAGAAGGAAAGAAAGAGAGAGAGAAGAGTTATTAGGGTGGAATGAAGTTATAAAGAGGAATGGTAATGGAAAAAAAAGAGAAAAAAAAATATAAGAAAACACTGGAATTGATTTAAAAGGAGAAAGAAGGAGTGAATGAGAGAGAGAGAGAAAAAAAGAAAAAAAAAAAGAAAGAGACAGAGAGGAGAGATATTAGGGTATAATAAAGAGATAAAGAGGAATGATAATGGAAAAAAAGAGAAAAAAAGTATAAAAAAAACACTAGCCATAATACCCGGAGAAGAACTTTTTCCTCTGTCCCTCTTTTAATTAAAAAATATAAAAACTGTTGTATTATGACATATCGTGTGTGTTGGTCTATGGTATTATTATTGAGGAGGGAGACCAATGCGACAAAAGAGAAAGAGAGGGAGGGAGAGGGAGGGGGAAGCGAGAGAGAGAGAGAGAGGGTTGCAGGCATGGAATAGATAAAAGGTTTATCTCTCATACATAGACCATACTTACTTTGTGTATGGATAGTACACTAGAACGTAATTATGTATTTGTATGGCTACAACATAATAAAATAAATTCTAGCTGATATAACTGATGACCATGGCATAGTATATAAATGATTATATACTATGCCATGATTACATATTATAGTTGACATGAATGTATAAGAACCTATAAACAGGATTAAAAATCTAGGATTTGTTAATCCAAGCCAAGCCACATCACTTAACAGCTGATATAAACGCCGTGTGTTTGGTTGAAATATCCACCAGAAGGCGTTTTCAGGGATAGTGTAGGATTAGTTATCCTGTTTTATAATTCAGGCTTTGTTTGATAGCCAAAATTTCGTTGCCTCGATCAAAATGACAGTAATACCTGTGGAGTTGCTAAAAATATCACTAACGATGCATTTTCTGTGAAGATGTTTAGAACCTTCTCAGCTCTTTGTTTGTTCACTTTGTTTCATAATAATTTTCGTCTGGAATGACCTAGACGTTGAAGAGACGCTAAACTTTTTTTGATGTAAATTTTAAATATTTTTTCTTGAAAAAATAAAGAAAAAGAATGTAGATAACCAGCTGCTTGTACTTTATCCGCCCTAAAGAACAAACGCTAGGGGCAAAATGAATAGACGAAATCGAGATCTTAAGTCATGACTTAGCACTAGTTTTCCTCATCTAAAACAAAACGCAAAATCTAGACTTAGCTCCACAGAGGTATTACAAAAACGTCTATTATTTCTGCCATAGAAGTAATATGGGAAAACAAAGTTAAAAAATAACTAATGGCAAGTTTCACACAACCATTCTTTTTACTCAACGAGACTCATACATCAATGGAAAGTTTTTTTCTCTCTCGCAAGTTAGGACATTTAGCTCTGTGCTTTCTATGACTTGGGGCTTTCAGACGGACAGAGCAGGGGAAACTTTCTAATGGACATTCGATTCATCATGGTACAATTTATACCTATCAAGTACAGCAGCAGAGCAGCACCCTGTGTTATTCCAATGACCTCTCTCTCGAATCTCGCGTATGAAATGCCCATATGGTAGGGCATTGTCTATCTATGGGTAGATTGTGAAAGAGTCTGGGTTACACGTGTTCAGAAATCGTGTTACGAGATTCGAAGTCCTTTGAGATTTTTGAGAATGAGTTGAAAGCCCTTTGAAAATCATAAATAATGCATTTCTTTTTATGTAAATGAAAAAGTATATCATTTAAAATAATTTCTCAATATTTTTTATACCTCTCGTTGGTGCTGTCGTAATATTTTTGCGTTTTTATTCTAAGCATTCTTTAGGAGATAAAATTTCCTTTATTTCAGGTGAGGTCATTTGTGATTTTCTATAAATTTCATTATAAGATTTATAAGCCACTAGCCGTTTGCCCGTGCTTTGCAATGGGACTAAATTTCAAATTTACTAAGGCATGTTTTTGAACTTTTTATAATTTTTCTGGACAAAGCGATAATGGTTTTGGGGGGGTCAATTCTGAGACATTTTTCGCTATCTCTTAACGTTTTGGCTAAACAACTTTGGACAAACAAACATAGGTAGGTAGGTAGTCCTTTTTTCTGTTTTATATTTTTATATATAGAGATACCTGGGAAGTATAAATAAAATAAGGGCTACTACCCATTACTACTCGTACGGTTGGTGCGAGTACACATTTATTCTTTCCAGTGAGAGCACTCACCCCTCGGACTCTGCGTTGCAAGTCTCTCGCTCTATGAGCAGTAGCCGCCCGCGGGACTATAATTATTAATGAGCCAATACAAATCAAGAGAGTGAGTATTTATTTAGAAACAGAGCGGAAAATACACTATCGGTAATAACCCCCCTGCTCGATAAACAATACAGCGAGCGTGCTGAATAAATTTAATTACTAATTTATCCTATTTACTTATGGGGAGGGATCCGGATAATGTATTACAACATCAAACATAGCTTGTTCAAACATGTACAGCATCATATGTACAGCGAGTGGCTATTTACATAAAAATGATAATTATTGCGAACATAGCTTGCGGTGCATAGAGCTTGTTTTTTTTCGCTTTCTATTATTTTTTTTTTTTTTAATTAAAAATATTCGAAACGTGAAATGCTATTTGTACAGTTAGTTTCAAGTTCAGCTCTTTCAATAGAGAGGTTTAGAGCATGCTCCGAGATTTTAATTCCCCGAGTGCCCGGAAAAGAATATTTTTGATGCTCGAATGGCAGAAGAGATACTTGAGTCCAGTATAGCAACAGTATTAAGACATGTTAATGAAAGAGTGGAGATATTTTTTTTTTTTTTTTTTTTTAATTATTAAAAATCTTCAAATTAACTATGATAGCCTTTTGGACCTTGGTTTGTCTCAAATTTGAGTCCTGCATGATGAAAACCGAAAATGAATAAAAAGATATATTCTTAATGAAGGGCACTTGGAAATATACAGAACCCTAACTCTTACCTTCTCTCATAGATGATGCCAAAGCCATAGCCCACCAGCATACAGAACCCCATGGAGGGGATGTAGAGAACCCTAACTCTTACCTTCTCTCATAGATGATGCCAAAGCCATAGCCCACCAGCATACAGAACCCCATGGAGGGGATGTAGAGAACCCTAGCTCTTACCTTCTCTCATAGATGATGCCAAAGCCATAGCCCACCAGCATACAAAACCCCATGGAGGGGATGTAGAGAACCCTAACTCTTACCTTCTCTCGTAGATGATGCCAAAGCCATAGCCCACCAGCATACAAAACCCCATGGAGGGGATGTAGCGAACCCTAACTCTTACCTTCTCTCATAGATGATGCCAAAGCCATAGCCCACCAGCATACAGAACCCCATGGAGGGGATGTAGAGAACCCTAGCTCTTACCTTCTCTCATAGATGATGCCAAAGCCATAGCCCACCAGCATACAGAACCCCATGGAGGGGATGTAGAGAACCCTCTCCGCTATGACGAACCCCACAGGGAAGAAGAGATTGGACGCGGGTAGGAACGGGATGACGAGGAACCCGAGACTCTGGAAACAGATTAAATATTTTTTTATTTACACTTTTTTTTACAAAACAATCAATAACAACAAATTAATAACAATAAATTTAATAACAAAAAATACAATACAATTTTTTTTTTTTAAAGCCAAGCTGACTACAACAACAACAACAACAACAACATCTTGCGGGATGGATTGATTATTTCTTTTATTAAGATGAGTCTTTTCACAGCCTTTTTTATTTCGTAGCCATGAAACAGGAGCTACTGTAGGTAGACGCTTGTGGTCTGTGTTGTAGCCTGCCCATCCCGTAGTATGCCTCCCCTCTGATGGGCGAGAAGTGACACAATACTTCCCATATAAGTGCTGGGTCAACACGAGAGCACCGGAAGCTATCCCTTACAAACAACTGTAACCGAATTTTGAATACAATTTTTTGTCGGCGCGGGGGTTCCAACCCAGACCTTTACAATGCAATACAATACGTTGTCTATCCTGCAAGGATGAGACTAAAGAATTCCTCTCACAGTTGTATGGAATGATCTTGCCGACCGATGCAAAAGAAAAGAATCTCTCACGGTCTAAAGTTTATACTTGAAAGTAATTCTCATTTATTAGTGATAGTTAAATCACAAATTTGTTATCAGATATTTTAGGTGTCTTCAGATACATATTTGGGTATCTTCAGATATTTGGGTGTCTTCAAATATTTAGGATGTTTTCAGATATATTGATTGTCTTCAGATATTTTGGGTAAAACACAAATAATATCATTATTTTCGAGTGTGTTCAAATATTTTGGGTGTGATCAGATAGATATTTTGGATTGATTGTTTTCAGTACATATTTCAGTACGTAAACTGTTTTATGAATTCTATGCCTTGTTCTTCAGACTTGCAGAGAATAGTTTATAAATTGTAAAAATGGTGTTATATTGTACATAAAAACATGATACTAGTACCTATAATTAAAATGTATACAGAACAACATAATACTGTTGACTATTGATTGGTATACTATGTCCTTTTAGCAACTGTCTGTTATGTGAGCAGTTTCTTGAAAATATATTTTATTTTACTGTTTCTCTCTCTCTCTAATGAACGAACTCTGACTACCCTTACGTATCTATGGAGAATATATACAAATCTTCTCCTCACAAAGACCCATACTAATGAAACGTCATTTCCAACGATACGTGGCATAGAGCGAGCTTTCATATACGCTTTTGATGAGACGCAAAACCGACTCTCTTTTCTTTGTCTAAATTAAACCACACTCACCACTGCTTTCTTCGGCTTTGGTTTAATTTCCCAACTTCTCCACACAACATCCATCTTTTTTTCTCAAGCTCATGAGTAAGTAGGTTTCACATTTCTGTTCAATTTTTCTCTGTCTCTCACACTCTCTCTCTCTGTGTCTATCTCTCTCTCTCTCTCTTTTCTCTCTCTCCCTCTTTTTTCTCTCTCCTCTCTTTTTTCTCTCTCTCTCTTTTTTCTCTCTCTCTTTTTTCTCTCTCTCTCTCTTTTCTCTTTCTCTCCCTATCTTCTCTCTCTCTATCTTCTCGAAACCCCCACACGAAAAAAAAAAAAAAAAAAAAATGTAACCAAGTTTGGTTACAGTTGTTTACCTTAATGGGAAGTATTGCGTCACTTCTCGCCTATCAGAGGGGAGGCATACTACGGGATGGGCAAGCTACAATACATACCACAAGCGCCTACAGTAGCTCCTGTTTCATGCTCACGAATTTCCTTATCACTCAAAAAGTCAAAAACTACAGACAGACGGACGGACAGACCGCCAGACACACAGACGGACGGAACAATGGCTGAAAACAACTTTTTTGGTATCCTGAGTGTGTAAATCCAGGGTAGGACAAATTTTCGACGAATACAACACTTTCCTTATTATAGGATAAGGAAAGTAAAAACATATATAAAATACACTTCTTTCTCTTAATCTTCTCCTAAAATATTTTTTTACCGCCACTGATGTTACCACAAAAGAAGAAAAAAAAAAAGCCACAGCGAAGCAAGAGCATGCAAAGGAAAAAAAAGAACTCAATTTTAGAGAAAGCTTGTAATAATAATAATTATGGATTAAAATGTAAAAGTTTAGTTTCGTATACTTCTGGAGCAACACAAAAAAGAGGGAGTTTAGAAATGAAGGGATAGAGAGGGAGGGAGAGTGGGAGAGAGAGAGACAGAGAGAGAGAGAGAGATGGAAATTAAGGGAGAGAGCATTTATGACAAAACCGACGAGAAAAAGTTTCTATTTTAAAATTTAACCCTTCTTTTGAGACTCTCTCTGTCTCTCTTTTTCCCCCAACCTCTCTCTCTTTCTGTCTCTCTTTTTCCCCTACCTTCTATATCTTTCCCCTACCCTCTATCTCTTCCCTTATAGAGAGGTAAATTGACCTGAAAATTGTTCTCTTATATTGAAGTTTCTCTTACATCCAGTTTTGACTGTATGATTATTTCCTATTGTTTATCATCATTTTTACATAATATGTATTATAATAATAAATACACTTTAAAAATGTAGATCAAAACTCACCATGATGAGGGCAATGCTATGCGTCCGATTAGAAGAGAAGGCGGCAACGTAGCACAGAGCTGCCAGACACACGTAGAAGAGCAGCGTTGCCAGATTTCTCTCGTCCAGGAAGGACTCCACGAGAGGAATGGTGCCCATGGTCCAGTCGCAACAGAGATCACAGGGGAAGATGAGGAGCCACAGGTTGAGGGCAATCAGGTACTGGTAGGTGAGATGACGCGTGGGCCAGCTAGACACAGAGGCAGGGTTGTCGAACCTGCACAGAACACAGAGGTAGATTAGCACTTAAAGAAAGAAAAAAAAAAAATTAAAGAAAAAAAAAGTGAGATGACTGTATGGAGGTTTGAACGGGGGACTGAGGCTATTGCCAGCAGGTGCCCCCTTTCAATCGCCCAACAGGGGTGGATGGAGGGATCTTACAAAAAAAAGAGGTAAATGAGAAGACACAGTCAGCTGGACACAGAGGCAGGGTTGTCAAACCTGCATACAACAGAGAGGTAGATTAGCACAGAGGTAAATGAGAAGACACAGGGGCAGGGTTGTCAAACCTGCACACAACACAGAGGTAGATTAGCACAAACCAACAAAGAACATAGAGGTGGATTAGCGCAGAGGGAAATGAGAAGACTCAGTTAGCTAGACACAGAGGCAGGGTTGTCAAACCTGCACACAACACAGAGGTAGATTAGCACAAACCAACACAGAACATAGAGGTGGATTAGCGCAGAGGGAAATGAGAAGACTCAGTTAGCTGGACACAGAATCAGGGTTGTCAAACCTGCACAGAACACAGAGGTAGATTAGCACAGAGGGAAATGAGAAGACACAGTCAGCTAGACACAGAGGCAGGGTTGTCAAACCAACACAGAACACAGAGGTGGATTAGCACAGAGGGAAATGAGAAGACACAGTTAGCTAGATACGGCACGGTTGTCAAACCTGCACACAACACAGAGATAGATTAGCACAGAGGGAAATGAGAAGACTCAGTCAGCTGGACACAGAGGCAGGGTTGTCAAACCTGCACACAACACAGAGGTAGATTAGCACAGAGGGAAATGAGAAGACACAGAGGCAAGGTTGTCAAACCTGCACACAACACAGTAGAGTATAAAACATGGGTCTCATGCAATAACAACTAATGGCTGTAAAATCCAAACGGCTGAAGTTGGTTTGCTGAAATATATATTTTTGGAACCGCCTCGACGACCGGCATCTTTTGGTACCACTTCCACCCCCCCAGCTTAATTTCAGCCCCCCCTAGGGCAGTTTATGTGTTTTGTTGAATTTACGCAATAGTGGGAATCGAAGTGTTGACCTGTAGACTCTGAGAACTGATATTTCATTGTTATATTTGGGATTCGAACCATAGACCTGTGGATTTGCAGCCTTAGCGATTGACATTAAATTACAAAGACCAAGTGTGTGTTCAATTCAGTGTCCAAGTTGAAGCGATATTATTTGTACAACAACAAAAAAAACCTCCGACATTTTTGGGATTCGAACCATAGACCTGTGAACTGTCGGCATAATATTATTTCGTCAAATGCTAATTTATTCATAGCTAGAAAAGCTAACTAAAGGTCTTTATCAGTTCTAACATTGCAACTCAATTCTTCTTATCTATTGTTAACATGCAAACCAGCAGTTGCTATCAAATTTGACCCATGACCTCAGCCAGTGATCACGCCATATCAACGATTCTCTTTTGACTAGTAAACATATACAGGGTGATGCTAGACGTAATTTATTTATTCTTTTTTGCATATAACTTTACTTTTTATTATGATGAAAAGGAGAATAACACTCATCAATAATATGATGATTATAGTTGGAATGAACCAATTTCTTTCTTCTTCTTTTGAGTTATTTTCAATGGTTGTACATAATGTTTCCAAGGCAGACAGGAAATTAATGGAATAATTATTACCCATCAAGTACTCTGTGCAATTGAATACATTGGATGATGAAATTTCAGTACAATCATCGTAAGTTAACTTTAAATGTCTTGCTTTTGATTCCCAACTGTGCACATCATACTGATCCAGGAAAGAAACATTTTGAAAAATCAAACATCTCCTGATCAAGTACATTCCGTACTCACGAGCTGCCAGCAGTAACTGGGTAGCAACATTACTATTCTCATGTTGAAACATGTTTTAAGGCCTAGTCGGTTTGTTTCACCAGTATTTATAGTGTTAATCCACCCGGTATTATATGATTAACCGTTACAACAGATAAGATAAGAAAATCCAAGGTGACTTTGAATGTCTGAGCTTGGAAATCAGTTGAAAAGTTAGTGACCTCAAGTGCGGTTCGCGAATTTTAGTTCGTTTTTTTATATCTATAATGGTTTGTAAAATTGATGGATGCCAATGTCAAAAACAAGACATACCAATTCATTTGATGTATTGGCTAACCCACCATGGAATCGATATCCGTCCGCTCTTCCAGAAACCTTATATTGGTAAGAAAAAAAAACCCACCATCCCAACTAATAATGATCTAAATACCGTCAATGAAGCAACCTATAACTTTGTACCAGTCGATAATGGAGGAAATGTTTTGGAAGAATTTTTATTCGAAATGCCAAACTTGGAGCAGGAGAGAGTTTTACAACCTCAAACTACAACAGCAACAACAAGTAGTAACTTGGAGCAGGAGAGAGTTTTGCAACCTCAAACTACAACAGCAACAACAAGTAGTAGTAACGTCAAAAGAAGTGTCCCCTACAAAGTGCCCACAAGGAGAGGATATAAATAGTTTGTATGCAGAATCAAACAATTAGTTATGAAGAATCATCCGGTAAACTATTTTGGTGAGAGTGAGCTCCATCATGTCATAAGACGAGCATTAAAAAGACATAACATTCAAGAACAACAACAACCTGAAGAGAAAAAAAAATCCAAAAATGAAATTGAAAGTCAAACTGAGAAGGAAGTAAAGAAATTTATGAGAGAATTTCCTCGTCAATCACATGTTCAGAAGTTGATATCTTACTTTGTTGAAAGAAAAACATTTGACAATTTATCACTTTACGTCAGTAAGAATAATTTTCTACCAATAGATGTGGCAAGTAAAACTTATTTGAAACAGAAAACCTTTTCCGAATACAAAACAATCAATGATAAAAATGTGAATGACGTGAAATCAGCATTAGACGAAGTGAAACAAGACAGAAAACAGGATAATGAGATTTTTCAATCAACATTTACATTGAAAAAAACATTTGATGACTACATTGTTGAGGCTGGAGTAAAAGAACAGAAGATCAATGTGGACCTTGCCAAGGTGAAAGAAGATCTTTCGAAACGGATACTGGAGTTGGATAATAAGTTTACGCCTCTTTTGGAACTAAAAAATACAGTAAATGCACATTATAAGCAATTTCATAGTTTGACTGACGCATTGAGAAAAGATCTGAATACTTTAGACAAAAAAGCTCTATACGCAACAACATTTTACAACTATAGAAAAAGTCATGAGTCTGATTTCAAGGATATTGTTAGTGCAAAAGAAAAAAGTTTGAAAACTGAAGTGACTAAAATGATTAAATCATCGCTGTCAGTTCATGAAACAGAATTTAAAACAAAAGTTGATGAAGAGAAAGCAAAAATTCGAAGTGAACTATCGACTATGTTTACTGAGAATTTCAATAATTTCCTTCTTCAAGAGTTGAATAAAAAGAAATTTTTACAACAGTTGCGAAATAATTTACTTACTAGAATCAATACTGAGAAAATACTGTCAGCATTTCTTTCATGTTGGAGTGAAGGCGGTGAAATCACGGATGACATTTTAGAAAAAGTTATAACTCAACTTCGCAACGAAATAATGGAGAAAATGAATGTGGAAATAACCTCTATAAAAGAACAAATTAAGATCTCGAATGAGACAATTGAAAACTACATCAAGTTGAATATAGTTGAAGAGTTGGACAGTGGTATAGGTTTGAAAATTAAAAATCTCATTTTTGAACCTCTCTTGTATGAGAAATTGGAGCCTCTTGTAAAATCAAAAACACCGAAAAAACCCATTGGTGAAGTTGAAGAAAAAGCGTCTATTCTTCCCACTCCAGTAGTATAATGTCAAAACGTGATTTGGTTTTGGAGTTACATCGTCCGGCTAGAAAATTGTTTCCCCACCGGAGAACTCTACTTCGAAATATTCATGATCTTTATCAAGCTGATTTGGTGGAAATGATTCCTTATGCTAAAGAAAATAATGGATATAAATACATACTTACCTGTATCAACTGTTTCTCCAAGGTTTCTTTTTGTGCACCATTGAAAAACAAAACAAGTGCTGAAGTTGCCAAACAGATGGAAAAGTATGTTCTAGAAAAGCTTAAACCCGCTATGATCCCAACCCACTTGCAAACGGATGCTGGCAAAGAATTTTTTGGTCGTCCATTCCGTGAACTAATGCAAAAATACAACATTAATCACTACGCTACATTTTCCCCCATGAAAGCTGCCATTGTAGAGCGTTTTAATCGAACGTTGAAAAGCAAAATGTGGATTGAATTCAATTACCTTGGCTCGTACAGATGGTTGGACATTTTGCCAACTCTTGTGTCTACCTACAATGCCACCAAGCATCGTTCTATTGGAATGGCCCCTCAAGATGTGAACGTGAAAAATCAGAGTCTCATAGCTTTACGTTTGAATAAACCCAAACAAGTTATAGCCAATAGTAAGACTAGTAAATTTAAACTAGGTGATCTTGTACGTATTTCCAAAGTGAAACATTTGTTTCAAAAAGGTTACGAAGCCAACTGGAGTTATGAGGTATTTAGAGTGGTCAAGGTGAGCAGTACTTTTCCCAGGGTATATCACCTAGAAGATTTACATGGGAAACCAATATCTGGTGGTTTCTACGAACAAGAGCTACTCAAAACCTCATACCCAGATGTATATCTTGTAGAAAAGGTTCTCCAACGTAAAGGCAATAAGGTTTTGGTAAAATATTTAGGCTTTGGTCCAGAGGAAAATCAATGGATTCCCACCACCTCTCTTCTACTGCAGAATTAGGAGGAGAAAAAAATGAAAATGAAAACAGAAATATTATATGTAGTTAATTGTAACTTAATTTTAAATTTTTCTATATTGTTATTATTATGAAAATACACATATATGTACAAAAAAGTTTGAGTGATAAAATACATGTTTTTATTTATTTATCTAAACATAATAGAAATAGGCATGAGAAATCAGAAAATATACATTTATAACTGGGTATGGAAAAAAACAAATAAGAGAGAAAACATTAATTTACAGTGTCGTATCCACTATCATTACAAATATATTTCTTAAAATAAGGGTTCTGTACAATATGAGGCGCTAGTCGGTAGGAATTATTTTCCAAAGTATCTTGACCAAGAGCGTAAATGAAAAAATTTACAGGTAAAAAGTATAAATCTCTCGGTCTCAACAAGAAGAAACCATATTCTTGAAATTTTCCAATCGCTTCATTGGACAAGGTTAATGTATTTTTCAATAATTCACTGAACCAATGTTTCATGGCGATTACATTTATACTTGATACTGGAGGAAGAGGGTTTTGCAGAGACAAGTTAACTTTCAATAATTTCAAGTTGGGACAATCTAAATTTTCAATGTTGTAGCATAATTTTCTGGACAAAATAGAATTCAAATATTTTTCTTTTTCTAGACCCTTGACAATGACTTCGGTTGCGTTACACAAAGATGATCGAATAATATTCACTGCTTGATCATAATCAATGAAACCATCATCCCAATTCAAATGATGATAATTTAGCGTAACATTAGCAGCTTCTCGTCTACGGAGTAAATTTAACTTGGTAAATTCATAGGGTGGTTTGAACACAAAATGTTGCACAAAGTCATTATCAAAAAGTTTACTGAATGAAAAACTCTTCACAATAACTTCTTTTTCATTGCCACGAAAAAACTGAATGTCAGCGATAAATGTATTTTCCATATTTATTTAAAAAGAATAAAATTACTTTAGCGATATATTTGATGTCACTTGTTGGAGTGATAAACTAGTAATAGATATGAAAATACATGGGAACATTGTTTTTATACTTAACTTAAATCAAAGTAAAAAAAAATAATATACATTTATTCCAAATCCATTTCTGAAGACTCGTTCTGGAGGCTATAGTGACCAAACGGTAGGGTGTTAATTTTATCAGTCATCAGAACACGTTTATCATCATAATTATTCAGAACAAGTTTGTTCTGCTTAATCGTTGATAGACAGTGATTTTTTGAAACTATGTTGTGAAAAGATTTGTAAAGTTGTATGTTTTCACGCATACACCTTTCAAAATCTTCAAACTTAATTTCACGCTCTGTGACATGTTTCTTAACACCCTTAGCCTTCTTTACAACTTTTCCCTCGTGAACTTGATACGAATAAAGTTTACTCGCAATGCCCACAAATTTTTTCAAAATTTTACCATCCAATTCATCTTTGAACTTTCCGAGTACCTTTTTATTTTGAATTGAAAATAATCGGTGATTCGCCGGGTATGCACTTGTATCTAAATGTTCGGAAAGGCTCGAAAAGTCCTCGTATAAATCGTTTGTAAAAATTTGATAAAAAAATGAATCAGTGTCCATGTAGAGTAACCTTACATTCTCAGGATTGAATTTGGGTTGTACAATATCGTAATGAAATTGGTACATCAAGGTCTTACTGAGGTCGAGGACGCAAACCCCTGCAAAGATTGCTTTGTTAAATCGGATTTGCGTCTTCTTCATTGTAAAGAGAACGAGATTTTCTTTCAATATTTTAAAATCTTCGAAAAATGGACTTGAAATACGTTTTCTGGATAGCCTCCATTCTGTTTCTAACCGTACATTAATCCTTTTACGCACACCTTCGATTAATTTCCCGTAGAGGGCGTTGTTGGCCAATTTGAAGAAATCTTTGGCGAAATCATTGGTTGCATTTTTTCGATGCTCTGTATTCAGATTAATGTACGGAGCTAAATAGTTGCTTTGAGTGAATTTTATTCCTCTATGAATTTTTACAAGTTTCAGGCCATGCTCAAGAGCCTGTTTCAGGGTTAAATAATGAACAACGTAATTATTTTTATTCTCCAAAGTGGTGAGCAGTTTGTGAGCATTGGACGATGGAGATTTCTTACTCTCACAGAGGAAAGGTAAATTCGAGTGTAGATCGTGCAATTCCTTGGTATATTCCACATCTACCTCGAAATAATAACCTACATCATCTTGTGGAGTAAGATCTAGAACGGTAATGTTATCAATTTCTTGTGGACTCAACCACTTGAAATCTTTCAAAGGAAGTTTCTGAATCATGCTGTAGCCATAGAGGTTATTGGCATCTAAATAGGTGAGATAGGAGGATTTCTCAGTTGAAATGAAATCGCTTCCCATATATTTATTGTTTGCCTCGGCGTACTTTTGAATACATTGGCAAATACCACCCCTAACCGCTTGTTCAAAAAACAGGTACATGTCATAGTCCAACAAAAGTTCTATTTCAACTTCTGTTTTCTTAAGCATTGCGTCCATTGTAAGACCAGGCAGGGAGTAGTACCACACAGGATCTAAGCTGTATATATCGAGGGACAGAGTTCGGAATGATTCGAAAATATCTGCCAACAGGAGAACGTCAGTTTTCAGATAAATTTCCGAATATTCTTTCAAGTTTAAACACTTGAAATGTGTCCATACTTTCTGAGCATGATCATAATCTTCCTGAGTTACCGAACTATTTGTTAGAGAGGAATAAAATTCATCAAGAGGCGGCAGCTTATTATCTAACAGTTTACTATAACTATCGAGATATTCGTAACAAAAAATTCCTTTCCTAGTCAATAATTCGAAATCAATATCGGACTGAATATGTTTCCTTGTGTGTATGAATTTTTCTTTGGGTAGTGTTTTACTCAATTTGTCAAGACTGCTCGACAAAAACCGAAATGAATCAATGAATCGAACACTGAGATTGTCGCTAACTTTTTTTGAAAAGGAAACATATTTTTCCATTGAATTTGGAATTATATCGATTTTTTGACCGTCATAATTCAAACCATTTATGATTAAATGACTGTCGTAGCCTGAGAAGTTGTGTGCTACGACAGGAACAAATTTTTCGTTTCTAAATTTCAAGTTGCATTTATTGCAAAGGACCTTTCGAAGTCTTCCATCACCATAGTGGTAATGGTCCCTTACTTTCTTCAATGTATCTGAAAAAGGTCTTTTGCAATGTTCACACTCGGTGGTTTCATTGAAACGTCGCCAATCATCGGGTGAAAGGTTGAGTGGAACTTGCTCTTTGTAAAACTCATCAATTTTTTTCACATCTTCAATCAACATCTTGAAAAATATTTCAACAACATCCTCATTTTCATCTTTAGCCGTGTATGTAACCAACTTGTTTGTATTGGGTCCAATCACATAGTAGGAAAAAGAAAAAGGAATATGTTGTTGGGTGGTCAAAGTGTATGAATCAATTGATGAGGGTTCACATGAGCTAACTTTTTTCAAAATGCACTCGAAATCTGTGTAAATAATAAAAGGAATTTTTTGTTCAAACTGAAAATGTTCAAACTTTAAAATGTTTTTACCCGGTTCCGGCATAATGGCAACACAAGGAGTTTGTTTACCGCATAGATTTCTATGCTCCACCAATCTCGCCTCATTTCCGAATGCGGTAAAACACATTTTACAGAAAAACCGGGTTACATAGTTTTTTTTTTTTTCTTTATAGTGAAATCTGGTTATAAAACCGTTGAAATTTTTTATGAGGGAATAATGATGCAAGCCTTTTTCATCACATGTTAATATTAAATCAACATGGATTGGCTTCTCCTCTTTGCAAACTTTCAGAATGAAAACATTCTTTTTCTTTTCTTCTTCTTCAGCACCAAGAACATTGATGGACATGAAGGAATTATTTTTTTCAAAACAAGTTACTTGCTTTAAACTTGTATTAGCAAGTATACCGTCAAAATTTAAAGTTTGAACATTTTCAATAGCGAGCTGAATACATTTCTTAAAACTATCAAGTCCATGCTCAAAGGTATGCAAATGTTTACTTCTCCGTAGAAATGATGGAACACTGTCGAGAGTGAAAGGTAATCTATCCGCGATTTGCTGTCCATCACATTGATGCTCATGAAAATGTTTTTCAATGAGAAAAATGGATAGACAGATTTTGCAGACAAAAAATTTAATTCGACTTTTATTTTCCAATGTTGCCGGTAGCGTATGACGCATTAATTCATTGAAATTATTTATATATGTAAAGTGTGAAACGTCACCATTTCTAAGCAAAAGTAAATCATTCGAACTGTGGACATTATCAACTCTGGAAATGCGAAACGGTTGGATCACTTTGTTTCTATCGACTACGTAAACATTTACTGCTACACCCGGATTGTTACCTTCGAAAATATCGACCTCGTCAATTTTAACTGGCCACGATAATCCCGACCAATTGTATTTACTGTCAAGATCTCTATAGTTTTCCTTATATCTACGTTTTTTCCAATCGGAAATAAACTTTACCAACATTGAATATTTAAAGCAATAGTTGTCGTTGATTTTGACATTAAATACAGTTTGTCGTTTTTTCTGAAGAAAATCCGGAGTCTCAATAAAGGTTCCACAGCGAATTGGTTGGTATTTGAGGAAAGAAAGCTGAACTCCTCCGATGGATTCCATTGTCCAACCGCTTCCTTTCAATTCGAAATCAAGCATTTCCGACAGTAAACTCTGTACAGCCTCCTGCCATACATTATGAAAGTCTACACTTTCACACACTATTAGGTTTTTTGTTTTGAACGAAGCAAGTTTAATTTCGTCTTTTTTGGTGATTTGTTTGAAAAAAACAAATAATCGAGCCGAAAATTTAAAACTTTGATAATTTCTCAAAATCTCATCCTTCAACTCCATTATTTTGTCTTTCACAAACTCTTGAAGAAATTGATTTGTGTCTTTGTAAATAACATTTTTGACAAAATATGTTCTAATGTTATTTGAAAAGGCAGACTCTAGTAATGTAACATTGTCAGGGTAGCTGTTGAAAATGTTTCTTTGATGCCGTACAGAGTTAAAATGTTCCTTCCTTTGAGCATCACTTGTAAAACTATAATGTTCATTACATATTGTACAGAACGCTATTCTTATTTTGGGAATATCCATTTCACACCTTGAGAAGAGATAAAATTATAAAGAAATTAATATTTGAAATTTAAAAAAAAAAAACAAGTTTACATCTATGTGTCAATTTTTTAAAAATTTTTATATATTAATCAAACAATATTTCCCAAATGGATTTTTTCCAAGCCTCATAATAGATTCGTCTATATCTATTGCTAGTTATTTCCTCATGACATAACTCTTGAAATAAATCAAATCTTGTTAATACATCCTTGATGCTATGTAAGAAAACTTGTCTAAGTTGTTTATGGTAACAATCGTCATCATCATTCTTTTCTGGGGTTTCATAACATTTACAAGGACGATCTAGGTAACATGAATATCCACGACATTTAATCAAATATATTAAATCTTCAAAACAATGGAGAAAATGATGAAAAAATAATGGTGGTAGATTTAATTTTTTCACGCGTGGTTTAATGTAAAAATAAAAAAAATTGACGGAAGATTCGAAAGTCTCTTTTTCGATATAATTTATAATTTCATCAGCGTGAAAATTGAAAAAGTTAAATAAACTTTGTCTTAATGCAAGTTTTTCTAATGTATCCATCGTTTTTTTCAAAAATTGCAAATGAAAGTAATGAAAAAAAAAATATTTAAAAGCGATCAGGTAAAAATCAATAGTCCAAGAACTCTAAACCTATTTCTTCATAAAAAAAAATTGAAAAATTTTCATAATCAGAATTTATAAGGTAACAAATCTTTTGACACACTTCATGAAGATCTTCATGATGCTTACATTTTGAATTTAATTTACAATACTTTGCAGACTTTGTTACATTTATAAATAAATATTCCGCAAATTTTTTAAATTGTTCATTCAGTTCAATCAAAATTTTAAGCTTTCAGGAATAAATATTGACTCTAAAATTGATTTGAGTTTATTTTTAAATTGATTTTCTTCACCTTTTAGAGTATTGTTATAGAAATCATTAAAAAGTCTACAATCACTGCTATCACCATCAAAAATAGCTTTACTATAAACATGAATCCATACGTGTTCCTCAGCAATAATTTGACATACATTTTCAAGATAGCTTAAGATTTCATAATTTTGCCAAAAGAAAAAACTAATATATCTAACAGTAAGTTTACTTAATGATATCATAATATTATTTCATAAAATTTTGAATAACACTGAGAAATAAATTAATTTACATACCATGAAATTTGAAAGAAAAAAAAAGAGTCAAACTACTGTAAGTTTAATTTTCTCTTCTTCAGCAGATTGGTTAACTCTTCTTCTTCCCGACAATTCAAGTTTGGCCAGGTAACCTTGATGATTTCGAAATCTCCCTCTGCTTCTTCTAACTTTTCCTTGATTTTTATCTGTCCAATTTTATAATTAGGTTTAAAAAACTATTTTGTCTTCTTCAAATTTAATGTCTTTATCATTTACGTTAAACTTTTTCTTGATTAATAATTCTAATAGTCTTTTATTATTTAACACCTTCAATATAATTATAGAACTCATATTCAAAATAAAAAAACACTTTTCTTTTTTTTCGGATAATGTTCCTTTATAATTATTTACACATTTCACATAAAATAATAAGAACAAAATAATATTAATAAATGGTTGGTTTAATTATACACACACACTCACACTGAATGTTTCACAAACTTAATTTTTTTTAGTTGAATATTTTTCTACTTGTAGGGTAATATTACTGACTATGTGTTTGAATGAATAACATTATTGTCAAGTCCAGCTTTATATATGATTGCCTTATCTGCCTCTGCGTCTGATATCAAGCAATGTGAGCTTGCAGACAACGTGATATCGGGCAATGTGAGCTTGCAGACAACGTGATATCGGGCAATGTGAGCTTACAGACAACGTGATATCGGGCAATGTGCTCTTGCTAGCCACGTGATATAATTGAACAACCTCTCAAGTTTATCTCAAGTGTATTTTCTTCTGACTAGTAAACATATACAGGGGGGTGTATTAGTTTAAAAAAAAAAAAAAAATCTACATTATTTTCTGGATTGTATTGGTTAGTGGATAAAGTCTTACAACTGCATCATGTATTATTAGAGCGTACAGGGTTGTTTTTTCAGTAACATTTGCAGCTAATTCGTATTCAATGCGAATATCTACTGTAGAGCTGTGTTTCCATAGTTCGGACTGTTTTGAACAATCAATAACCACAATGGGGGCTTTTGCTAAATAATCTTTATAACTAAGATACGGTTCACTGATTTTTCGATAGTAATTCTCTTGGAAATCACAATACATTAGATAAAGAGGAATGTACTTCTTCTGTTCAAAGTCAATATTTAAAGACTCGTAGGGGAAACAAACAGAGTTGAGATAGACTTTTATATTCTTAAGCTTTACATGGTCAAACATAGATGGATCCTTTGTCAAGCTGTTGTCCCGGTCTGTTTGGAACCCTAAAAGTATAAATCTAGGTTTGTCTTGCGCATTACTTGTCTTTACTGTCCAGTTGATCTCTTTACTTGCTGGTAAATTCGGATAGTAATTCAAACTCCATTTTCTAAAGCTCATGTCAATCGGAATGTTTCTCTTGTACTGAGAGAGCAGCTCCAGACGTATGGGATCGCTGACTTGAACATGTGGTACCTTCCATACTACTTTTGTGAGTTGAACTTTTGCATCTGTTACAGCAGCGGTACCCGTAGATAATAGAGCATCCTTGGAACTCTTGGATCGCATTAAAATCAAGTCCAGACGTTGATTGAGCAGAATTTTATCATAGTTTTTCAGCGAAACCCAATAGATATTTCAGTTTGAGATATCCACTAAAGGTATAACTTGTTGTAATTTCAACTGACTGTCCTGATGTCTCATATTTTTTCATTTCATCGCTTGAGTATGATGGATATGCTTTTAGAGTGGATGTGATGCCAACATTTTTATTAGAATCGATTTCAACACTATTCATTTCCAAGCGAATCTCATCAAACAGGAAGCACAGTCCATTGTTTACAAACTGAATGGATTTATTAGCCTCCAGATTGGTTCCATCTTCTTTTACGATTTTTCCTTCAATGTAGATTCCCGATTCACTTAGCAGCAGATATGAGCTTTCCTGGTTAATACTGATGATGATATTGTCTGTACTGTCCAAGCTGATACTTGTGTACGGTCCATACGTATGACTTTCATAACGAATTATATTTTCATCGTAAGTCACACGATTGTTCAAATTCAAAATATTGTCTTCAATGTTCATTTTTGTTTCACACTATAGCCTAAGCTTTGTAGAATTTTTACACTCCTTTTGGTAAGTTTCTTTAGTTTTATTTTTTTTTTATTACTTTTCACTTGTATAACACTTGTTGGAATGACCTTAAGGAGAGTGGGCACACTCTTTTTATTGCTTTTCACACGTTTCATCACAATCATATTTTCAAATGTAATTCTAACGATATCTCTTCACCTCGAAAGTCTATTAAATTATGTCTTTCGTCAACAAGCTTCACAATCAATCTGTCAATTTCATCTGTATTGAGTGGTAAATATATAACATTGTTGGGAACTTCTGTGATCCGGAAACCAGGTGGTACATTCAGGAAATATTTATACAAACAATTACTGGACACACCGTCTTGATAGGAACCATTGACTATGTTTACGTCAATTTTTATTGTATTTATTTTGGAAATTTTCAAAGTATTTGTTGAGGTCAGCATAGTGTGTGCAATGTATATTTCTTTAGGGAGTCCAAGCATATCGGCAAGTGATCGCTCCTTGAAATCAACATTATACTTGCACCAAAATAAACATTTCAGAGTGTTTACATTGGGTTTAATAGATATCGCATTTTCACCCAACTTGGATTTCAAGTAACTTTCAATATCCAATAGTTCGTACGTTCCTTCTTCTATTTCAATGTCAATCCAATCTTTACTATCGTCCTGATATCTGAAAACATTGTTTGTCCGATCAATGTTTGGAATACTATTGTAGGTTTGAAATTGTGTCAAACCAATAACAGCATCTGTTGAAACTTTTAAAGGAGGAAATATTGAACACACAATTTCAGATTGTCTAGAAGTTATATGAAAAATTCTGCTGGACATGTTTTTTTTTATTTATTTGTTAAATAATTCAATAGTTTTCTGAACAATATATTTCAAACACAAGTGTCCACAATTAACTGATCTGTATTTCTGTTCTCGCTCATAGTTATAGAAAATTTTACACCCATTAAGGTATACTCTTATTTCTACAGGTGGACGCAAGTTGCCAAAACTATCATAATAAAAGGCAGAGTTATTTTTCTTCAACATGGCTACCCAATGAGTGCCGGGTCCACTTGATTTGTCAAGATTAATAATCATTACTTCATTTGTTCTTGGTTTTGACGGGAGTTGATTCAAACTGTAGATGCCTCGAAAATGTGGAACATTGATTTCACGAATCTTTTTCAAAATATCAATGTTTGTCAACGCTCTCCGAGGCAAATCATTTAGTTTTTTGACAAGACATTAAAATAGTTTGAGTATGGTTTTATGTACAACCCCTGTCCACTTTTAATAGGAGTAACAGCACCCGAAGAACCAGCAGCCTTGAAATCTGCGATTGCTTTTGCAATACCACTAACACCGCCAGCAATGGATCCGAGGGCACTTAAACCAGCAAGTATGGGATAGCAGCCGGCAAGAATCCACCTGACATTGTCTTGGCTATTCTGAGTCTTCTCGGAATTTTCTTGTTTACTTTATTCCCCCGGATAGCTTTACGTGCAGCCATCAGAGCGTGTTTACTAATCAACTTGAGATTATCACTTTCTCCAGCAGATTTCATTCCTAGCGCAGCAGCTTTAGTTAGTTTTCGAAAAGTCATTGTTGTCTTCTTTTTGCGACGTAGACCAGCGCCCATTTTTCTTTTAACTTTCATAGCGTTAGTCACGAACAAGGCAGCAGCTTTTTCCGGCAAGTTTGAATCTCTGGCCAACACTCTCTGCCAAGCTTTGTTTTCCAATTCCCAATCTGCTTGCTTACGATCGGCTTTCTTGTCAGCGTATTTGAGATCGTGTTCTTTACAGGCCGAATCCAACGAATTAATTCCTTCTTGATCTTTTCTTTTATCCAATCTTGTTCCTGGACCACAGAATCTGTACGACGGAATGTGAAGTTCAAATGGTAACTTATCAATCAACTTATTTAAGAGACCTTTTCCACGTCTGCGAATCATTAACAATAAAGTGATTGTTGTGAAAACATTGGTTTATATAGGAAAACAAAGAAAGAAAAAAAAAATCAGTAATCATGAAAACAAAAAAATGTAAAGAAAATTTAAATGTTGAAAATTTTGACTTTGTCAGCGAAGTGAAATCAAAAAATAAAAAAAATGGAAATTTTTTTCCAAACAATGTACGAGCCTTAATTGTCGGTCCAAGCGGATCGGGTAAGACCAATCTTCTGCTGGCTCTCTTGTTACATCCAAACGGATTGCGCTTTGAAAACGTTTATGTGTACTCAAAATCATTTCAACAACCAAAATATCAATTTTTAGAGAAAATTTTGAATGGAATCAAAGAGGTGCAACTCAAAGTATTTACAAACGACGAAGATATGATTCAACCGTGTGAAACAAAGAAAAATACTGTTTTTGTAATGGACGACATTGCTTTTGAGAAACAAAAAAATATTAAACAATTTTTTTTCCCAAGGTAGACATTTCCTCGTTGACATCATTCTTCTAGCGCAAACTTATTCAGCTATTGGTAAACAATTGATTCGAGATAATGCAAACTTTCTATGTATTTTTCAACAAGATCCCCTCAACTTGAAACATATTTATTCCGATCATGTTTCTGATTTGTCTTTTGAAAAGTTTAAAGAGATGTGTCAGTATTGTTGGAAATCGAAACATGGATTTCTCGTATTGGATAAAGAATCCGACAGCAAGTCTGGGCGGTTTCGATGTGGCTTGGATAAATACTTCATAGATATATAAGACAATGATTGCAAATGTAGAACTTATTAGACATGAGTCTTTCAAAAGAACTGAGTGAAGCGAAAATTCTCGCTAAAAAAATTAGTGACGCGCAGAAAGAAATACGAGCTAAAACATTATCCCTTAAAATTGGACAAGATGAACAATCAAACAGTATTAAAAGTTTCTTGAAACCAGTATCAGAACCATTGACTAAAATTGCCCAAAGTAAAGAGAAAAAAATCAACTTTCTGAAGAGATTACAAGAACAGAGAACAGCAGCATCATCAGGTGTACCATCAATCAAAAAAGAACCAATATCTTCGCTCAGACGAATACCTGAACTCTTGAAGAAATTTGACAGTCCATCGAGAATCAGAAGATACAATGATGAAGATGGTCAAACGTCTGATTCCGAACGATATGCTAGTCCACTAGATACATGGTCCTTAGGTGAACAATCGACTATTCAAACGCCAGACATACAACTTCCAGGCACCTCAACGTCATATCAACAGTCGAGTCCTGGTTACGATAGAAAACTGTTCGATAGACGATACAATCAAATGATTTTTCCAAGTCCAACAACAGGCTCTCCATTAAAAATGAAGTTAAAACCATCAAGATTAAGTATATCAATGCCTAGCTCACCAAAACCTTCTTTGGAAGCCCTAAAAAGAGGACCATTACTGGAACGAAGAAATACAATGTTAACACCACCGCCACCACTATTATCTCCGTCACTTGAACAGGAGCAACCTCAAAATTATTCCATGAATGAACCAATGCTGCAGACATCACCACCACCACCACCAACCATTGAAGCCGATAACACTCAGAATAGTTTGACACAAAGCGCAACCTATTTCATACCTATGAATTCAAAGACAACAAAAAAAGCTTCTTTGATAGATCGTTTTTTAAAAGCATTAGATGATCAAGCCATCGTAATCGATAAAGTTACCGGTATCAAAAGAAAAGATGGAAAATATTTCCTAGGAAAAAAAGAAATTGCATTTTTTAAGACACCTAACGAACACATACGTATTGGTCAAAATAATTATCCAGTCACTCGCGGACTTATGGAATTATTGTTTCTCAAACAACCAAATCAAGAGAACTATACCAATCTGGATGAAAGAAATTACGTGAGAATTATAAAGGATACTAAACTTGAACCTTTGTCAAGTAAAATACAACAATTTCAGGGATCGGGTTTACCAAATATTATGTTTGACAGTAATCGTAATAAGGAATTTGTTTACTTTAATGATCCCAATGAGTTAGTAGAGAGACTTTTACTCTTGAAAAGGTCACAAGCTGCAGGCAATTATCTAGCCCACATAAACGAAATAAATTCAATTTTAGAAGAACTCAAAGAATGTAATGTAATTAATTAAATCGAGAGGGAAAAAAATAAATTGAATTCTTTTATTACGTCTAGCATCACCCTGTATATGTTTTACTAGTCAAAAGAGAATCGTTGATATGGCGTGATCACTGGCTGAGGTCATGGGTCAAATTTGATAGCAACTGCCGGTTTGCATGTTAACAATAGATAAGAAGAATTGAGTTGCAAAGTTAGAACTGATAAAGACCTTTAGTTAGCTTTTCTAGCTATGAATAAATTAGCATTTGACGAAATAATATTATGCCGACAGTTCACAGGTCTATGGTTCGAATCCCAAAAATGTCGGGGGTTTTTTTGTTGTTGTACAAATAATATCGCTTCAACTTGGACACTGAATTGAACACACACTTGGTCTTTGTAATTTAATGTCAATCGCTAAGGCTGCAAATCCACAGGTCTATGGTTCGAATCCCAAATATAACAATGAAATATCAGTTCTCAGAGTCTACAGGTCAACACTTCGATTCCCACTATTGCGTAAATTCAACAAAACACATAAACTGCCCTAGGGGGGGCTGAAATTAAGCTGGGGGGGTGGAAGTGGTACCAAAAGATGCCGGTCGTCGAGGCGGTTCCAAAAATATATATTTCAGCAAACCAACTTCAGCCGTTTGGATTTTACAGCCATTAGTTGTTATTGCATGAGACCCATGTTTTATACTCTACTCAACACAGATAAAGAAAGTAAAAATAAGTGTAAACAGAAAAACACGGGCAAAATTAATAGACAAATTCTATAACGTAAGTCATTGCTAAGCGCCGGCTTTCTCTATCTTACACAGTACACAATCAGTGACTTAGCGGCACAGAGGTATTATAAAAACGTCTATTAATTTCGCTCTAAATGTATCTCATAATGTTGTATGGTATCACAAATTTAGTGGTAAACAACCACTATATTTGTGACACAATAACCGGTTTCATTCCCTCACCACAACGAGTTACCTTGTTGTAAGCTGACTTTTCTGAATGCTGACAGCATGAAAAAAAATTCCAACAGGGTACTCCTGAACTCACTCTTTTGTCAAAATGATTCAGACTTCCAGTCTGCTCCGAGCTCAAGAGTTTCGGGTTGGGTAGTTCCTCAACATTTTTCATACTTATTATAAAGCAATATTTACATATATACTTATTATAAAGCTCTCCCTCCTTGTTTAGTGTTTACTATTCCATTAAATTAATTACACAGCTTTTGTTGGGAATTTTTTTCTCCCTCCCTCTCTCCTCCCGCCTCCCTGTGAGCGCAAGTAAAAAAATGCTCTTCTTCTCTTCAAGCTTACTTCCGAGTCTGTGTAGAGATAATTAAAATTATTATGAAACATAAGTTTGTTTGCTAAATCATAGTACAAAAGCCTCATCGAGCCCTTGGTTGACAGGAAATGTGCCAAGTATGGCCGCCGCATTGCCTCTTTGGACGTCCATAGCAAGTCTCTGTTTGATATAAAATGTACATTTTATGTCGCCTGATAATTACGAGATTCATTTAGAGCAAATTTAAGAGACAAAATTCGACAACTTAAGTTATTGTTTGGCATCGGTTTTTCCTATCTTGGACAGTAAGCAATCCGAGACTTAGCGCCACAGAGGAATTACAAAAACGTCTATTAATTCCTTTCATGTCATATTTGGTTTTAACGTCCCGATTTGTGATAGGCAGGACAAGGGTTGTACCCTCTACTGGCTGAGAACCGTATAAGCCTTGACAGGGCCGGAAATGCCAACCTCAAGTGTTAGGAGGGAACGGAATTTTCGGTCTCTGGACTACGGGCAGGAGTCACAACCGTTACACCACGGAAGCTGGCTCTTAGGAAGTTTAATGTTAATGAAACTAATGTTGCTCAGGACTCTATTATGAAATGTCCAAAAATATGAAAAAAATAAAATTGGAGCAAAATTTTTTTTTTAACAATACGTCCTGATACATACTAGAAATTTAAGTAATTAAAACAAGCGCAGAAAAGATTTCACGAGGGAGTTATCCGTCATGCACCTCTGCCGCAGGGTATGCTTCCCTCCCTCGCCTGGTAGCGCGAATGAAAAGTCCCTCCTTTTCCCCTCCGTCCCAGCTGGTAATGTTATTTCCCTCGTAATAATTTCTTGAGTCTGCAATATAATAAAGGGAATATTTATGTACACCCGAGTGTACTTCGTTATTATTGTTGTTGTACAGTTGAGCAATGAAATATGACTTGGCAAGTGTGCCGTGAATTCTCTAGTCACTTCTTGCGTGCTCAACCTTGACTTTTGTGTGCGAATCTTTTCCGAGATACAAGGTTCGAGAGGGTTCTGAGATAGAAATTTCGACAGCTCCTAGAATTCCGAGATATACATGAGTTTCGATAGCTCTCTTTGATTTTCTGATGATCAGCAGTGGTAGTTTATCCGTATTAGCTATTACGAGATATACATAAGTTTTGATAGCTATGTATCTCGTAGGATTCCTAGATAAGAGTTTCGATAGGGCACCGAGATAATTATAAGTTTCCATGGAATTCCAAGTTACAAGTTTCGATAGGTTTTCGAGATTTCGGTAATTTCATTTAAGGACATTCACAATAAAGCAAATTTGGGTAAGTAATATGTCGGTTGACACATTTTACCTTGGGCAGAAATTCGAGACCGCACACATAGGTCACCTCTAAAATAGCCTACCATTTTAAGGTATTTATCTTTAATTAAAACTAATGTAAAGAAAAATGTAACCCTAAAAAGTAATAACCATAATTATATCTGCACCTTTTTCTAGAAATTCTCGAAAGGCTGTTGTTTCTTGTGACTTTCTCAATAAAAGATAAGGGGGCCACATTTATACAACATGGAGGCAAGGGGCTCTAATCTCCTACTTCCATGTATCAGAACGGATTAACCCCCACTCCTGCCCCCATTGAACTTTTCCCGGGGGCCTAAAAGTTTTTCTGCGTTTACCTTCCTCCTCCTCCTTCTCTCTCTGTCCTCTCCCTCCTCCACTCCCCTCCTGAAATAATCCTTCATTTGAAATAAAGCTAGAAAATAAGGAGGCAGCCATTTTACAAATGGAAAAGTTCTCCAACTTTCTGGTCGTCGAAACGACAGTTACCCGAAAGTGGTTTGGGTCTTCTGTTTTTCAGATTTTTGAGGTGTGCCGTTTTCCAATTTTAACAACGAGAGGATTTGAAAGTTTTCCGGCAATGGAGACCGCAAATGTGTGTTTCATGAAGTCGTCATTCAAGTTGAACACAGTAAAAACTCGTTCAGTTCAGAACTATGGAAGTATTTTTGGAATGAATTTCATTATTGTTTTTGTCATTAATAGTTTTGTGTTTTCAAAAATATTTTCAACTTTGTTCAACGTGAATGTTTGTCCGACCTCAGTAGCTTGACCGATAAGGAGGCGGACTTGTAACATGATGAGAACGGCAAAACACTGCCTATTGTGGACACAATACTTCCTCGTGATTGGTTCACATTGTATTGACTCCTAACCTTGTATTTTGAAATGTTAATTAACTACTACATGCATGTGCAAATCTATTGGGAAGTAATAAAACACAAGACTTTCTGTACCTAGGATGTTTTATTTAGTTGGCAAATGCCAATTACGAGTCAAAGAATCGGTCGGAATTGAGACTACATTTTTCAGGAGGTATTGTTTTTAACAAGGTTTGGATTCTTTGGGCTAGGTACGACATTATTTTCTTGACTTCACGTTTCATCAGGAAGAGTGGGGTGGGAGTGAGTACTGGAAAGGTATACGGCCAGGAGATTCTAGATAGCTTCCCATCCTTCACCACATTTCCTCCAGAAGCAAATGTCGCCATCTGGAAATAATGTTTTTGGCTGTAGGGGATTTTTTGTGAAATCTTCTCTCTCGTATATTTCTTGTTTGCTGTAAATTTTGATACTAGTGTCATAGACCATGGAGTTTGGCAAGCAGTGTCATCATAACATCTCAGTTTAAAGCTCAGGGTAGTGTAGTCACAAAGAATTTTGAACTTCAGCAAGTAGAATTTTGAGCTTCAGCAAGGAGAATTTAGAACTTCAGCACGTGGAATTTTGATATTCAGCAAGTAGAATTTTGAACTTCAGTACGTAGAATTTAGAACTTCAGCAAGTATAATTTTGAACTTCAGCACGTGGAATTTTGATTATCAGCACGTAGAATTTAGAACTTCAGCACGTGGAATTTTGATTATCAGCAAGTAGAATTTTGAACTTCAGTACGTAGAATTTTGAACTTTAGCAAGTAGAATTTAGAACTTCAGCACGTGGAATTTTGATTATCAGCACGTAGAATTTAGAACTTCAGCACGTGGAATTTTGATTATCAGCAATTAGAATTTTGAACTTCAGCACGTAGAATTTAGAACTTCAGCACGTGGAATTTTGATTATCAGCAAGTAAAATTTTGACCAACAGCAACAAGAATTGTGTACAGAAGTGTCATCCAGGAAGGAAGTTTTGGCAATGAGTGTAACTTATTAATTTAGTTATTGTGTATACCTACTCTCAATTTTGATGTGTCGTAATGTTTGTTCGAGTTTTGTTTAAAATAACTTTTTGAAATTCATATTGATTTCTTAAAATAACTATGACGATGATCTGGCTAGCATGAAACGAATGTTTTTCAACAAAATAAATTTATCAGTGACTATGTTTAGGAATAATTAATTTTTTACTGTTGAAAATCAGTGACTCAGTTTAGGAACAATTATTTTTTGTTGTTGAAAATCAGTGACTCTGCTTGGGAACAATTATTTTTTTTTTTTTGAAAATCAGTGGCGACGCGTACCTCGTGAACACGGGCAGCTTGGCGCCCATGATGTGAAGCCTCACGAGTAGCAGCATCACGGTGCAGCCCAGCAAACTCATCAGTCGTCTCGAGGCGAACTTGTTCCACATCAGAGGCGCCACTGGTTTCCGGTTCAGGGCCCAGCGCACCACCCCGCTCAGCACATCAGGTACACGCCACTGGAATCAGAGAAAAGCGAGGCCCATTGAAACAAGGGATAAAAAATTTGAAATCATCAAAAAAAATTTTTTTTTTTACAAAAACGAACAAAAAAAAATCGGAAGTATTGCGATTTCTAATATTAGAAATTTCTCGGAAGTAAAAACATTCAGGATAAAAAAAAAAAACAAAAACGACACATGGAGTTGTACGTTCGAGTAAGAGAAATAACTAGGTAATTATTATGTTTTAATTGCCGACCTCCGTGGCTCAGTGGTTAAGAGCATTGGTCACTCACCCGGAGGTAGCGGGTTCGAATCGCGGCCGGAGCGAAAAAATCCGACCGAGTTTTCCGTTTTCGGAATGGCATCGATGTAAAGGTAAAGTGCCCTGAAGTAATGGGAAAGCGGTTCCGGGGCAAAACTGCCTACTTAAAAAAAATATGTTTTAATTAAATTTAAAGAAATAGGAGCTGCAGGAGAAAAAGGAAGAGGAGAAATGTTCATATAATGTATCATATACTATTCACCAGTAAATAGAATACATATAATAGAGGAAAGATAATAAATACATATGTATAATAGGGGGGAAATATGTATGTCGTGTATGGAATAATAATTAATAAACTGTGTAATTCTAATTAAATCAGAGCCAAAGAGGTGTATAGAATATAGTAGTGGAAGATTAGGAGGGCAGAAGATAGCAGAGATGGGAATAACAATTGGGAGGGAAGAGAATTAGAAGGGAAGAGACAGGAGTGAAGAGAATTGGGAAGGAAGAGAAAGGAGAAGGCATTTCTAATTTCTTTTCTGCAATAACAAAAGAATGACGCACCTCTCTTTTGTATCTAGTCTCCCTTTACCTCACTTCTTTCTATCCCTCTTATTGCCTTTATTTATCTCTTCATCTCCTTCTCTCCACACATCTCTTGTTGCTTGTATCTATGTATAAATTGTATATATATCTCCTTCTCTCTACATATCCTTGGTGTCTATATTTCTCTGTCTGTTTCTGCCTTATTTTTGGGTGGAAGAGTTGGGTGGAAGAGATTGCCATAGGCAATAACCCCGCCCTTTAGTTAGGACTTATGTTTTTATATATTTTCTGTTCTTTTTCATTTTCATTGTATATATTGTTTCCATTTTTTTTCATTGTTAAATTAATTATTTGTATGTACATAATGTCCATTTATACCTAATAAAGCATTGTATAATAATAATACTTTTTATATCACACTTCTTTCTATCTCTTATTCCCTATATTTCTATCTCTCGACATAATATTATCTCTTATTACATGAGATTCTCTCTATCACTCGTATTACCTATATTTTCTGTATATCTTTCTCTCCATATATCTCTTATTGGCCATATTTTTCTGTCTTTTTCTGCCTTACCCTTTATATTACAATTCTTTCCATCTCTGTCTCTCTTATTCCCTATATTTCTCTCTCTCGACATATCTCTTATTACTTGAATTTCTCTCTATCTCTCGTATTACCTATATTTTCTGTATATCCTTCTCTCCACATATCTCTTATTGGCTATATTTCTCTGTCTCTTTCTGCCTTACTCTTTACCTCTCCGTCTATCTTCTTTTCTACCTGTATCCCTCTCCCCACGTATCTCTTCCTGTATCTCTCTCCACATATGTATCATGTAAATCTTTATGTCTCTATCTCTCTCCTTCTCTTTATCTCGAGGGATCTCACAGGCAAAGGCACGTAAGAAATTAATTTTCTTCTGTGCTCCTTTGTAGACTAAAGGACAGGTACAGGCTCTGATAAGCTTTCAGCCAAAGAAGCGGTAAGGAAGAATCTATTCTAACTTATTCTTTTATGGAACGAAAACCACACAATCACTCACTCTCAAGACCCCCAAATCTCCCTTGACGGTTGAACGGGTGATTTGGGGATTGTGAGAGCAAAGTGCTTTTAGGAATGAGGCCCAAAAATCAGTTGAATTGGCGCTACTCTGCTAATCCAGGTAGCGTAGGGATCCGTTGGTTCGAATCCCACCCAGTGCGTGAATTTTTCCTCATTAATTTGAGTATATGATCACATAGTAAAAAGACTGTGAGGGTTAGGTGGTAGAAAATGCTTTTAACACTAACCTCACCTGGTGGTTACCTTCCAGCAAAAAGTATTATTATTGCACAGACGAGCATTTTATTGGAGTTTTAGCTAGTGATCCGTTAAATCTAACGGAGAAGTCTACTGATTAATCTGAGTATTATAAAAGAGCAGCTGAACCACTACCAGCCTGTTAGAAAATTTACAAAATGAACTTTTTGAATCTCTTGTGAACTATTCCAACTTTGCCCTCAATCTATGCCATTCAAACATCTTGTGTTTACAAATGCAGTTCAACTTGTTTGCGAATTCTTTGTTTGAGTTTCCTTAGCATTAGATTTGCCAACATCTCCAAATCCGCATTTTCTTTTAGCTTAGGAAGTTTTGAAGAATCCTCTATTTGGGTTTGTGTGTGTGAGTGAGCAAGTGTGTATGTGTGTGTGTGCGTGTGTGTGTATATGTGTGTGTGTGTGATAGTGCGACATTAGCCCCCCTAAAAGAGAAAAGAAAAGAAAGAGATGTTTATAAAGTGAGGTTAATAAATAAAGCGATACATGATTACTATCAAGAGAAAAAAACGATAGAAAAATATTACCTTAAAAATGATTTTTTTTTTTTAAGTGGGGTTTAATGTCGCTTTCAACTGCCATGGTTATATCACGACGGGGGTTTTACCCTCCATTCGCAGGAAACTCACAAACCTGCTACTCACATTGACCTCACCCAGCCTGAGTGGGGCCGGGAAAAGCCAGCGTCACGAGAATTAGAATTTGAATGGTCACCTATCCAATTCTTAACCTCGCTGGATGTCGCTTAACTTCGGTGTTCTGAAGGGAACCGGTGTATTCAACATGCCATCGACGCTGGCTAAAAATGATTTAAAAAAGCTATTCCCGGCCTCACTCAAATTGGGTGAGTTTCATTTGAGCAGCTGGTTTGTGAGTTTCCCTTTATACAATACTTCCGAATTCTAATATTAGACATTTCTCGGAAGTAAAAAACTGAAGCTCTAATACCACCTTTACATCCAGTTCTGAGCGTTAACACGTTCGTTACTGAACGGCCATATGTGGATGTTTTTGTGTTTTTCTTTGGGACCGAAACACACATGTGGCCGTTATAAAATTTTTAACGAGGGACCGGACATCCATATATGGCCTTTTTGAGGTAGGTTGTTAGTATTAGAACAGATATAGGATCGATTCTTGTACAAATACGATGCCAAATATGCAAAAAAAATCATTTTGGTACCCAGGATGCAACAGCGACTTTACCGCCTGGTCCCTACGTAAAACTTGAAAAAATTGGCTTGGTAACGAACGTGTTAAACAGAGGCGGGACTAGAGAAGGTGCACTGTGCGAACAGTGAAAAGTAGAACTTAGTAATTTTAATGCCCGGTAAAGCGATTCGTGTTTTAAATTATGTAATATCGCCGACGAGTGAGTAAGGGTAGAGGAGGCGAACTTTGCATCCACGGAGGAGCAGGTGTTGAAATGGGTGGAGGTGGACTGGAAACTAGAGGGAGGTTATGGAGGCGAAGGAGGAGGGAGAGAAAGAGAATGATAAGGAAGAGAGGAAAGAGAGAGAGAGAAAGAAAATGATGAGGAATGACTAGAAGTGGAGGCGAACTTTGCCTCCTAGGAGGAGTAGGTGTTGAAATGGGTGGAGGCGAACTGGAAAATAAAGGGAGGATGGAACCGGAGATTATGGAGGCGAAGGAGGAGGGAGAGAGAGAGAATGATTAGGAAGAGAGGAGGAAGGAGAGAGAATGAGAAGGGTGAGATGTACTACAAGTGGAGGGAGGAGGCGAACTTTGCCTCTTAAGGAGGAGTAGGTGTGGAAATGGGTGGAGAACTATAGACACAATAAAGAGGGAGGATGGACGGGAGGTAATG